>VMBQ01000086.1:0-156325 GCA_007657795.1 Dreissena rostriformis
TGATTTCGAGGTCCAGAGATAACTGTTGCCGTGACTTGAGCTCCCTTGCTTGACAAAAACCCACTAGAATTCTTAAAGTAAAACCCGCTCGCATAATAATATTAATAAGTAGAAGAATTTTAAGTAGTATTAGTATCTTAGGGTTGAAACTGAAGCCTTTTAAACTCGAATCTATTAAGAACAGTCTTTTATTTTGTTTGATTTTCATGTTTTGATGTCAAAGGCCGATGAAAGGGAAAGAACTTGTACATCACTTTTACTTTTATATGTGAACAAGTTTTCTCCCATACATAATAATATTGCACGAGCGTATATAGGGTTATTACTTAGTTTGGCTATGATATAAAACAAAGAAAAACAAGTGAAATTTAAGACTATTCTTACTTGATTCAAGTTATGAAGCATTTTTATGCCATAACTATTGACCGTTTTCATATTTAACACCATGACTATTTACCATTTTCAATATAACGCCATTACTATTTACCATTTTCATATTTAACGTCATGACTATTGACCAGTTTCGGTTTCATATTTTACGTCATGACGATTGAACGGTTTCACAATATATGTCATGACAATTGATTTTTATATTTTTCGGAATGACTATTGGGATTTTCATATTTTACGTTGTGACCATTGGCCGCTTTTATATTTGTATATTTTTGCGTCTCGTCACATCAGTCACATATTCAGTAATGTAAAGTCAGTGTGATGTCTTTTTGTGGACAATATTTGTTCAAAACTAAGTCAGTTTAGTCAGACCTACAGGGCAAAATAATACCAGAAAACAAACATCATTTCAGCAATTCATTTACTCCAGAATGATGTTCACAAAATTCCAATGACAAAAGGTTCCTTGATGAAAAAAACAGTTGTACATACTCTCTCATACACATTCAACATGTCTAAATATAATCAGAAAAGGTCAAATAAACAATGTTTGACCTCCGAAACCTCTGTCTAATATAATTAGATAGAGGACAGCAATAACATAAAACACCATTAAAACAGTTTAATTTTAAAACAGTATATTGTTGTTTTTTTTAGTGTTTTTTTCCAAGTTTTAAGAGAATTTATTGTTGAATCACCAGTGTACTGTACAACAAAATATTAGGGCCATTTAAAATCAGTCTTAAAAACATGTTTCAAACGGAACGAAAAACTGAACAATGTGTTCTAAACCCCTCAAACTAGATTAGTATGTCATAAAGATACCAGATTATGTCATTTTAAGTACATCAAATTTGTTCCTGTATATAACTATTATGGTATTGCACAAACAAAAAAATCTGGAAAATAGCAGAAATTGTGTCAGGTAGATTGGTTGCTAAGGTAACAAAAATATGACAATATTTACACACAAAAAATCCTCAAAAAGTACAAATGTATATTAAAAGATTTTATTCTTTCAAGAAAAAATCTCGAAAAAAAAAACATGTAAAGTGGTTACATGTCAGGAAAATGTCCTTTGGATAAAATCTACTTTAAAAAAAATATTATTTTTTTTTAGGTTTGTTAACTGTATATATCCCTTTAATGTAAGCTACAAACAGTACATATACAATGATTACATGGGCAAGGTCTACCTTTGGAATACCATAGCAACTTTAATATTGTAATTAAACCATGACAGAACCTATTTTCAAAGCACAAGACATTTAAGAAAGTTTAAATGGTTGTAATTAGGTTAAACAACTAAAAAACAACGAAACAATGTATCCAAAACAAGTACAGGTGTAACAAGAAATAACAATATCGTATCAACATTAAGGTATAGCAATGGAACAATTTATTGATACAAAGTTAGGTATCATAAGACGATAAATAGGTATTGCTGTTTATTAATGGAAGACAATACTATTGATGTATAGGCATCAGCAGTACAATATCGTGCATAATGTTCCGAAAATCTGCAAAAATTACATACGTAGTTTCATTTTGCAGGTTTTTCAACTACTTTTCTGGTTAAAAGTATTAAACAGTCCCAGAGAATCCATGAGCCACTTACAAAATCATAAATGGATTTCAATTATTTAATTTAGTAAGCGCAAAATTGTCAGGGATTATTGAATGCTGAACAAGGTGAAGTAAAAAACAGTTAAAAACAAACACAAAATTCCAGAGCAATCAACGTTTGAAGGCCATGGGCCTTAGTCGACCACATTAAAATGCACAGAAGTACCACATGACTTCATACGCCAATTTGTTTCAAGACCATTTAGCTTAGGCATACTTTTTAAGACCAAGTGCCTCAACTAACATCTATGAAGACCAAAGTTCGAAATCAGAAGACTGAATAAAATTTGAAAACTTGGCTTTAAACTTTGAAAATGAAAGTTCAAAATTTGGAGACTTAAGTTTAAACCCTTAAGAATAAAGTTCAAAATCTAAAGACTTAATTTCAAAATCTGAAGACTAAAGTTCAAAACCCGAAAAATGAAGTTCAAAATCTAAAGACTTAAGTTCAAAATCTGAAGAATCAAGTATAAAATCTGAAGAATCAAGTTCAAAATCTGAAGAATCAAGTTCAAAATCTGAAGACTTAAGTTCAAAATCTGAAGAATCAACTTCAAAATCTGAAGAATCAAGTTCAAAATCTAAAGACTTAAGTTCAAAATCTGAAGAATCAAGTTCAAAATCTGAAGAATCAAGTTCAAAATCTAAAGACTTAAGTTCAAAATCTGAAGAATCAACTTCAAAATCTGAAGAATCAACTTCAAAATTTGAAGACTAATGGCCAATGCAGATAATGCAGATTTAACCTACTGTTACAGGTCCCAAAGGCAGTTACATTCCAGGAAAGGGGTGTTGCACACGATACACAATAGGTGACGGGTGATGTATGGTATGGGCCTACATTTCCATTAAGGTGTGAAAAAAAAATAGAAAGTGAGGTTTTACTGAGGGGAAAATCTGAGTATTTTCAATGAAAAAAAAATGCCTTTTCTTTCTAAATGATCAATATCACAGCTCGTTCTTTGTTCAAACTTTGTACAAAGTACACGATATATGCTAATAAGGTTACATGGGTCGTAGTTTCCGTTAAAAACCTAAATCTAACATTGATTATACTCGATAGCACCTGGTTCAGAAAGTAATATGGGCCTCACTCTGTGAAAAGGGGACGACACTTTCCGCTTTAATTTTTTTCCTCATTTAAATGAAGTCTCTACTAAACGAAAATTGTAAGCGGAAAGTGTCGTCTCTGATTAGCCTTTGCACATTGCACAGGCTTATATAGGATGACACTTAACGCACATGCATTAAACCCCCTTTTCACATAGCAGGGCTCATATTTAAAAAAAAAGCGAAATATTGTAAATGCTTAGCTACAGTGCCTGTGGGTTACACATACGCCTTTCCTATACAGATTAGAAAAAGCAATTTGAACTTAGAATTGCGAGAAAGCATTTTACCATCTGTTTTCTGCCAATAAATATGTTTAAATAATTTACAGTACACTCTTTGAACTATATATATTAATAATAAAAATATATATCAGGATATAAATTAAAAACACTAACGGCGAAAAAAAAGAAGGATAAAATATATATTAAAAATTACACATTAAAAACATATATATAACTACTTTCAATAAAAACTATTAGATTTGTAAAACTTAACAAACCTATGTACATAAAACTTAAAAGTGGCTATTATATTCAACACTAAACCCAGATGGAAAAATGCTTTCAGCAAATCAAGTGCAAACCACTCCTCATCACACATATTACATGTGGGTACTTGATTAATATATAGCTTTTAAACACCAAAACAATACCAAAAACATGAAACATTAATAAGAAAGGCACAAGAAACTGGTGTAGCTGAGTTACATTTGTCGTGGAATACCGTAAAAACTCAGTCATAAGTCTACCCGCTCATAAGTCGGGGGTATAAAGTGGTGAGAAAATTTGCAATTTTGTGTATGCAAGTACCTTGAACTGTTAAATATCTTGGAAATACATTTTTGTTTAAGATAAAATTAGCCCAGTATTGAAGATAGTTTAATAAATATTAAAATTAATTATATATAGCTATGCAAACATTCAGAGCAAAATGGCGTTCCAATTAGGTTTGGATTGGACTCATTTTTGACATCTTTTGAGCTCAGTTACACCAGTTTCTGTAGCATTTCTTTTAAAAACTGGCACAATTGCAAATTGAACATGCTGTATGACCGAAACCAACACTGACACAAACTCACATTCACACTGAAATTTGCTTTTGCTGACAACTGAATGAACACAAGAAATATTAAAATAAACTTGAAAAGAAAAAAAATGAAGAACTCTAAAAGTACAAAAAGCACCATTTTTTTATAATTAAGGTCAGGTCTGAACATAATTCTTAACTAACAGTTTTATGTCATTGTAATTCTGCTTCTATACAATTTTATTTCATTTGTGTATGCCAAATTTTGAAAGAATTATGAAATTCTTTATCATTTCACACACTTTTCTTTATTTTCTCTTTGGGTACAATTTGCTTTTTCCTGATTAAGTTTTCCTCAAGTCTGCATATTTTACATTTAAAAACATAGTCACATGAATTAAAACTTACAAACAAAAATAACAAAATAGTTGATCCCTTATCCGACAAAAATGCAACATTTAAATAAAATCAAATAGTCAAAGGACAACGCCACTCACACTATAAAATAGTTAAACTGGAATGAACAAAAGCAAGTTTCCCTCTTGATAAAAAACACAATTTTAACCTCAGATTAGAAAATGATAGAGTCAAACTTTTTTAAGATTCCACCTCTTTGAAATAATTCGAACATAATTGCCAGCAGTTCTTGAGCAATTTAATTAACAGATTCTTTTCAAAGAGCAACCTTTTGCAAACATGTATATCCAAGGTCCAACAAAATGGACCTTGGAATTTGAACAAGAGGCTCATGGAAATCCGAAAAGTGTTGCATCAAATGGTGGAGCATTTTTTCTAAAACTGAAAGATAAATCATGTATTTTGGTCTCATAAGTCTATATCATTCAAATCTTTTTGTGCATCATGTTATTACTAATTTGTTCATTTTCCCTTTTTCTTCGGTTTGACTGTATGCATTGTCACACACAAGTACAAATATTTGCAGATGGTCCAATCAATCAAATAAAAGGGCAATATTTGACTCCTTTGTCAAGAAATGAAAAGAAGAAAAAAACGACCAAAAATATTGTAGAATTACTCCAAATTCATTTTCCCCCAGTCTATTGAATAAATTCATTTACTCGTTAAATCATTATGAACACACAAAATAATCATGAAAAGGCAAAATTCTTTAAAAGGCAGTCATAAAAAATAATGAAATAATGAACAAATATTTACAGGGTGATTGTTTCATATATTAATTAAATTGTGTTCATTCACATAACCACCACACACACAAACACTCAAAACGTAAAGCACTATTTTACATTGGAAAAAGAAACCCAGCAACAAACTTTTTTTATTTGACAAAGTGACGAAATGCTACAAACATGACTTTCTTTTTGCATCAGTTCAAATGAATACAAAAAAAAAGAAAACCTAATTTCTGCATTTTTACTGCTTAATTTTTGTATGAAACAATTTAAAATAGACAACTAATTAAAATGACTTCTGCCACCAATAAAGAGTGTGTGTGTTTAACTGTTTATAAACACTCTGTTAAAGCAACCTCTTAATTTAAAATATTTTCATTTATTTTTTAATAAATCCCATTCATTCATGAAATTATCTTATTCTTTATCTCATAGTGACATTATCTCTTTAAATTTGAATTTTCATATGGAAAAAACAAAAACATATTCATCTCGTGTTTAAAGCAAAATTAGGTTTTCCCAACAAGAGTCATCAAAACAAATAAAGTTCACACAAAAACATCTATACTAAATGACACTAGGATCTACTTAAAAAAAAGTATGTACAACAATTTATGTCTATAACAAAATTAGACTTTGGGTTTTCCACAAATCACCAGGTATGTACACATCAAAACCAGTACATACATAAACTGTAATGTAAACATAACAATTCACAAGACAACAGTATGCATTAAACAATCTTTTGCATAATTTTTTTTGTGATCAATCAATTGTTCATTTCAGGTCAATCTTTTACAAACACCTTTCCTTTACAATAACCAAGTTAAACAAAACTCAATTTGTAAAAGACAAAAAAAAGAAACATATCTAGGTAGTACTGTAGGACCAAACTTATCACGGGCAATTCCTGTTAATTATTTCCAAATTATAGGCAATGGAAGTCCGAACAATTGGTTTTCTACTGAAAGTTCATGTTACAGTTGGTAAAAAACACTACAAGTAGTCTATAGAGTTTTATAATGAGCTTTTTGAGGTACTTATTGCATAATCTCATACAGTTCAAAATTGTACAGTTTGGATAATAAAGTTGCCTAAAGCTATTTCATCTTGTAAGTTGCATTTCTACATAAAACTAGTCATCAAACATAAGTATGAAAAATTAAACAATACAAAAATAGAAAAAAAGAAGACAAAAAATGTAATCATAAATCAGCAGAAACAAGAAATCAAATAGATAAAACATGAAAAATAAACCATTTTACAAAACAGTTCCAGGATAAAACACTGGCAAAATATTAAACAAACAAAATGAATTTTAACACCACCCAAAACCAATCCTATCTAATTTAAATTCAAATCATCCAATCAGATCAAGTCTTTCTTGCAAAACCATTATCTACCCAATCAAAATCTGTCTGACAGCAGCAACATCCAATCAGATGAGAGTAAGTTGATCATGTGAAGTGGTGAGTAGCTGGCTCTTTGTTAGCCTCCATATCACATTGGAAATGTTCTTTTTAAACTAAGATGGTTGGACTGAAAGTATAAAAACATCAATAATACTTAACGGTTTATGTTANAACAAGCAAACTACTTGTTGTCATCAAAAGAATTCTCTTGATATTGTACTGAAACCAATTTGATGACACAAGCCCCTGTGAACATTTATTTGACCTGATGACCTCAAAATCAAAAGGCATCTTTCTTTCCACCCAAATAACCATTACATCACTTTGCATGATCAAAGGTCAAACCATTCTAAATATATTGTGATGAATGAATTTCCTGTTTAATGCCCTTTTGACCTTGATCATTGACCTGTTGACCTCAAAATCAATAGGGGTCACTCTTTCCTTCCCAACTAACCAGCATTCCAATTTAAATGATCATAGGTCAAATCATTCAATAGATACTGTGAAGAAACCAATTTCTTGATTAATGCTCATGTGACCTTAACCTTTGACCTCATGGTGACCTCAAAATCAAAGTGCATCTTATTCTACTCTCATGTAATTTCTATACTAATTTCCACGATAATAAGTCAAAGTGTTCTGAAAAATAGAGACACAGATTTCGTGTTTCAAGACTGGTCACCTTTACCTTTGACCTGGTGACCTTAAAATCTATATGCATCTTTCCCTTTCTCGTAAGTATTTATTATTATGATTTGCATAATTTCGGGTCAAAGCATTCTCAAGATATTGGTTGGGAATAAATTTACTCTGACTTAACCCGGTGACCTTGACATTGACCTTTTACCAGTTGACCTCAAAATTGATAGTCCTCTTCCTTTCCTCTCAAGCAACCATCATACCAGTTTGCATGGTTGAAGGTCAAAGCATTACCTAGATATCGCGCAGAGACTAATGGACTTATGGTCTATGTATCAATGGACTGACCTATCGACCTACCTAACAACCAACACATGCAGAGCAATATACCCCTGCCTCTTGTTATATATTGGGGATTTAATAATCATGGTAAATAAAATTATGCGATACACATAGAAGTTCTATTAACTTACAGGATAGGCAATAATTCTTTAAAAGCTTTAAATAGTCATTATATATTCAAAACATAGAATAAGTGAAACATTTTCTTAGATCTTTTGCAACATAATTTCAAACATGTCATTCATTTTAATACCTTCAAGCAATTTGATTTCAAATATGACAGTTATTTTGTTTTTGGTAATAAATATATATTTCATCTTGTCTAAAATAAAATTCTGAAGGTCTTAAATTGATGGCTGTCTTTGTTTGTGTTTGAAAGGTAAACGATTTTATCATCGCCTGTTTTTCACGTGGGTAGAAATAAAAAAAGAGTTTTGCAACAGTTACTTAATTTTACCATAGTCAAACACAAGTTATTACTTTACAGAATTGCTATGAAAATGACATTGCTACGAGAAGATAAAATGTCAATATGAATCTATTCTACACAACATGAAGAAACTAAAACACAAGAGAAACACACACATTTTAAAGCCAGATAGGGTACACATTTGATTGGTTGTCTCGCCTTCTTTTAAGAGCTCAATAAAGGGAGACAGTCTGTTGTCCACCTTGTGTTTCAGTTGTTGTATTTAAATATTCAAAATAAGATTGAATATTTGCAATATTGTTCAGTAAAGGAGTATTGGCATTTTCAAGGATTTATAGTCATCGGATACTGAAAGATATTCAGAAAACGCTTCAATATTATTTGATGTTTACAGTATAAACAGCAACTGTTAATTTAACGGAAAGCACTTCTTCCTTAATTTTAAGTCATCAGAAAACTGAAAAATATTCAGAAACCCAAACATTATTATTTTCTGTTTATAGTACAAAACAGCAACTGTTTATTAAAGCGAAATCACTCCTCCATTTATTTTAAAACCTATGACAACTGAGCAACAAAGGGGAACAACTGTAATTGTCTTTGGTGCTGTTTTTTTTAAAGAGCTCAGCAGGGGAGACAACTTACTGTGCCTTACTTGGCAGGGGATGGGGTGTAGGCTTGAAAGTGGCGATGAAGGTCCTCAACCGTGTGTTCCTGTGGAAAGATAGAGAGAGAGGTTGTGTTTTCCTTCTGTGTCGTAGTCCTAAATAGAAAATATTTATTTTGTTAGCAGATATGATGGAGAGAGTGGTGCATTGCATGTGATCAACAAATGGAAAGATAAAGCAAAAATGATTTTCAAATGTTTTTTTAAATAAGTTTTACTACATTTCTCAAGCATTTGCTGATTGTTGAATGTCTTTTAACATTTCTTGGCTTCCTTTTATTTCAATTGAATTGTCAACTGAATTCAAAAAGAAATTGAAACTGTTAGTCTGGTAAAATGGAATCTTAATATTTCAATACACTCCTGTTTAATTTATTTAAGATCTTGCCTAACAAAATAATTAATCAGATTATTGTATTTGAATTTCAGATTTATTGGAAAAACTGTTGAAGAACGGAGAACAATTCATTAAAGATTGAAATTGTGACTTCGGAATCGTTAGCATAGGTACAGAATTAGACAGAGTGATCGTTTTTTTTTGCCTCTATCTGGGAGGGGAATGGGAAGGGAAGAATGTAGTGGCTTCAGCAACAAAATGCACCCTTTCTGTCTTAAAAGATTACAATGAAAAATAAAGTTACGCACAATATTTAACAGAGACAACAGAAAGAGGAATCCTTTAAAAAGCTTTTTTTTTAAATTGTTGTACAAGCAAAAATTATTTTGTTCCTGACCAGCAATATAATTATAAACACTTATGAAAACATGTAAAACCTCTTTCAGTCTTAAGCAACACATTTTGGAAATATTTAAAATGCTGATCACTCTAGATTTTCAGACGGAATGACACCATATGGATTAATGTGAATCTATTTTACTAAATGCAGTCTTCAAAAATCATTATAAAGGATTTTATTTCTTTACTACAAGATATGTGCTGGTGACTTGTTATATCTACACAACAACAGAAGGGTGGTGGCAACAGGACTAGTACTTACATATATGCACGATTATTATATGTTCATATTGAGGGTAACTTTATTTTTGAAAGCGATTTTAGCAAATATTTATTTATAATTGATGTGCGAATTAAATTCATTCCTTTTGTTAGAAAACATCATGCATATATATGGCTAGAGTAGAATAATCAAAACAAAAATTTACAAAACGCCTGCATTTTGTCAAAAACATTTTTCAAAAACATTCAGCTAACTTCACAAAAAAAGATACTATTTTCACATAGACTTTAATAAGCAGTACCAAATGATCATCTTCCAATATTGACTGCACATTTGTTTTGTAAATTTTTTCTCTTCTTTATACTGGAAAAGCCAAATTTCAGAGTTGCATACATCATGATTTCATGACAACAGTGTATCCATAGCAACAACACTGTGCTTTGTTGCCAAGGCATAACAGTAACCATAGCAACGACACTGCGTTGTTGCCAGGGCATTGCAGTATCTGTAGCAAAAACACTGTGCATGGTTGCCAAGGCATTACAGTAACCATAGCGACAACTCACCTCAAGTGGAACTGTTTGTAAAATGGTCCCCTGGTAAGGGACTTGGTAACCCGCATTTGCCAAAGCAGCATACTGTAACAGAACAGAATCCATATTTTATATAAAGCAACGTATCAAGAAATTATGAAGATAATTATATTGGTCAACAAATTGATTCTTGTTGATTAAGGTCATATACTAATCTTTATCTGCCATTTAAATCAGAAATGTTAGTCAGGGCTTTTTTTTCTCTTAGAAAATGGTGTTTTCTTTAACAAATTTGACAAGTTCGTGACTCAAATTTTCACAATTTAAAGTAGTTTGCGACTCAAATTTTGACAATTCAAAAAGTTTGCGACTCATTTTTTCACAATTTCAACCAGTTCGCGACTCATTGTTTGACAAAAGTGAGGGGGCCAAGGCCGCTTCACAAAGATGGAAAAATAAGCCCTGATAATTAAGACATTGAGTTGACCATCAAAATGTGCCATTATTCAGGATCATAAAAGCTGTCATTTTCAATTTTTTTATCAAAGAAAACAATACAAAGAAAAAAAAGAGTGACACTTAAGTGATGGGACATTGAAGATCCTTTTTGTTTTTCAATTACATTAATTTCTATGTATTAATTATTAATTTTAAGCAAAAAGGTTTAGAAAACTACCAACCACCCCACACAACATAATGCTTTTCAATATTGGTTTCCATAGAAACTATTTCAGAACACTATCAAACAGTCAAATTTTCATCAACTTAAGCAGCAGTCATTTATATAACTAACTTTGCATACCTGTACATTCCAAAAATACATTATGATATTTTTTTTCAGAAATTGAGGTGTTTTTATACGTACAATATATGGTTACAAAAAAAGAGAAATAACCAAGAATTTTTAATCACAAATATCACCAAACTGTAGTATTTTTATGACACATGCAAATTATGTTACGACATAAGCATGCAAGTCAAAGCTACATATAAATAACTGCTACTTGTATAATATACACTGAAAGAGGTAGCAAACAAATGAAAGTTAACAAGTTACAACCAAGTTACGTAATTTGCTCTATATATAATAGAAGCATTTTTAAACGGTACAAGCCAGCTTTGTTAACATAAATTTATGTTTTTGGATCAGAAAATACATCTGCATTACAGATGAATTGTTTTCATGGATATATAATTTAAAAAAATTAGATTTTCAGTGATACATTCCCATTTGAAATCTGCGTTTAACAGGGAGTTCAATTAGTTCAAATTGTCCACTTATATCCATTCAAATAAACACTGAACTGTAAATATAAATGTAATTTTTTTTTTCCCTGTACATTTTCTTATTTTTTTATCCAACAGACCAAACAACATTAACATCAAACTTATTCGCAAGCATTTGATTGAAGTTTAATAATAAAAGATTTTGAAGAAAAAAAAATACATTGATAGTTGGCATTTAGTCACACTTTATTGAAATTTAGAAAGCCAATCACATTGTTAACTCTTTAAAACTAATTGTTATCATGTTATTTACCAATATAAAACAATTGTTACCCCAAATCTCACACTTAATCAGTACCATAATAAATAAGTAATTAATAAATGTTAAATAAATAATTTTAAGTGCAAACTTTTTAACTTAAAAATGTAAACTGAAATTATAGGATAAGACAGTGAATCAGGAAAATTCTTAGAGAAGAGCTTGAAAATGTTGATTCTGCTATTCACAGATATAATACAATTGCTCAACACTTAATCACTCATTTTGTGCATTGCTATTCACATATTTGTTTCCATATTATCCAGCTACCACGTGTTAACAGCAAAATCACACAATATCAAAAGCATGTTATGCTCATTTAACTGAAAATAAAGCACCAATCCATTTAACCCTTTGCATGCTGGGATATTTGTCGTCTGCTAAAATGTTGTCTGCTGAATTTCTAAAATTAGCATTTTCTTAAAAAAAAAATCAAAGAATACTATCAGAATAGCAAACAGTTTGGATCCTGATGAGACGCCACGTTCTGTGGCGTCTCATCTGGATCCAAACTGTTTGCAAAGGCCTTTAAAATTCGGTTCCAGCACTGAAAGAGTTAAAGAATCTGTACACATTTTTCTTTGCATACATCCTACAGAATGTCACATTACTGCTTTTATTCATCCAAAAATATTAATATTTTATCTATTTAAACAGAGCATAATAAATGAAGAAATGTTTGAAATTCAGTTTTTCTCAAAATTTAACACTGATCCAAATCAATGGTGTTGTGTTCTGAGAAAACTGGACAAATACATGTGCGTAAAGTG
The DNA here is from genome assembly GCA_007657795.1 of Dreissena rostriformis. NCBI lineage: Eukaryota > Metazoa > Mollusca > Bivalvia > Myida > Dreissenidae > Dreissena > Dreissena rostriformis. Next base: position 12,611 of record VMBQ01000086.1, read on the forward strand.
TCATTCCAGATCAGCCTGTGCAGTCCGCACAGGCTAATCAGGGATGACACTTTCCACCTAAACTGGATTTTCGCTAAGCAGAGACATCATTTAAACGAAAAATTCCATAAAAGCGGAAATTGTCGTCCCTGATTAGCCTGTGCGGACTGCACAGGCTAATCTGGGATGACAATTTACGCACAAGCATTATGCACAGTTTTCTCAGAACACGACACAATGGTGAAAACTTATATATTGATATCAGTTAAATGAGCATGAACACTTTCCTAGAATCTCAGCTACCCTATGTTAAATCAAACAGCAAATCACTCTGCAGATTGTGTACTGATACTCAAATCTTGTTCAGCGTTGACCAATCGAAGGCTGACTATCAAGTCCTCTTGACCAATCCAAGGTTGATGTTTAAGTCCTATTGACCAATCCAATGTTGACCTTTAAGTCCCGTTGACCAATCCAATGTTGACCTTTAAGTCCTATTGACCATTCCAATGCTGACCTTTAAGTCCTGTTGACCAATCCAAAGTTGACCTTTAAGACCTGATGACCAATCCAAGGCAGACCCTTAAGTCCTGTTGACCGGTCCAATGTTGACCTTGAAATCCTGCTGACCAATCAAATGTTGAACTTAAAGACCTTCTAGCCAATCCAATGTTGACCTTTAATATCTGCTTACCGATTCAACGCTGACTGGCTGACCTTTAAGTCTGGCTGACCATTCAAGTCTGGCTGACCATTCCAGTCCGGCTGACCATTCAAGTCTGGCTGACCATTCAAGTCTGGATGACAAATTCATGTCTGGATGACCATTCAAGTCTGGATGACAAATTCAAGTCTGGATGACAAATTCAAGTCTGGCTCACCATTCAAGTCTGGATGACCATTCAAGTCTGGATGACAAATTCAAGTCTGGCTGACCATTCAAGGCTGGATGCCAAATTCAAGTATGGATGATAAATCCATGGCTGACTATTCCAATTATATGTTCTTCAGCAAAGAGCATGTTGAAAATTGTTGAAAATATCCCTCTGTCTAGTTGATTCTTGCATCAGACGGACACTTCCATTTGCTGACTGACATGGTACGGACAAATGAAATGCACATAATTATGCACACACCTTGATATTTACACTATCTTACTCTTTTTTGTATTCTCATTTTGTGTTGTTGTTTTTTATAGTGATGCTCACAAATCTATCAAGAGTGATTTTTTTGGCAAGGCTGCACTTTTACAGATATTTATTTATTTATTATGTGTTAACCAAAAAATGATATACCCCCACTCAATATGGTTAAGAATTTGATGATAAAAACACTTTTCTGGTACCATTTCAGTTAGATTTAGATGTTCTTATTGCAGTATCCTTTTTAGAATTGGAATTTAGAACTATTTTGCCAAACAAATCTTGCCATGGCAAAAACACTTTCAAAGCCAGTGGTATTTCAAATAAGAAACAAAATATTTGCAGATTTTTTTAATAAAGAAAATTAAGTAAATAACATGTTTTACTGCTGTAAAAGATTCAATAAACCTTAACAAACATATATGGTTATTCAAATTAATCTGCAATTATTGTCATCACATACATACAAACTTGTGGTTTCTTACCAATTCCACATTAGCAAGAAAAATGTATAAACTACCAGTATTTCTGGCTTAAAATGGTGGTACAAATTACTGATCATTACTAACTTAACACAAATAAGTAAACAACTATATAAAGTAAAAGTTCCACACACAAAAACAAATCAACAATGGAACAAAATTCCCACAACTTTCAGCACTTAAAAACTTGTTAATTAGTTTCCTAGTGACCTTGCTTTTAAACAAGCAGTTCCTCTTTTACTACAGCAAAATGATTGATAAAACATATTATTATATACCTTATATACCTATTTATATCAACTTATCAGCTGCCGTCTTTCTAACAACGTGACCATCCAATATTCTACCTTTTGGACACGCATGCTATCAACTAATTCCATTACAGATTTTATTTACTTACTCTTGAGCAAAATTTCTGGTGATTTTTTTAAAGGACGAAATGCATTCAACATTCATACAGTTAATGAATTTTGAAAATGACAAGAATTTAGTTGATAAACTGGCCTTTATACCCCATTGATATTATACAATGTAGTTTCAAAACACTATAAATCATACAAACATTTCATGATTCCTTTATTAAAGATATACAATTTATAAGGACCTTAAAAAATTCAACTTTGTTTTTTTACGATTCTGAGAAGCCAATAATTTAATGCTTATGATAAAAATTTATGTAAATCATAAGAAAAATACATTAATCAAACGATAATTTATTACAATAGAATTTGTCAAATTTTAACGGTAAAATAATGAGCAAAATCACACGTTTTGAAATAATACAAGACTATCTGGAAACTGCTTAAAAATAAATTTGTTAAAATAATAAATAACAACACCAACAAACTAACAGGTTGCCATGGATACAATGCATATAAGTTTTAAATCTGAACAGTGCTGGCTTTGGCAGTCGATACATTTGCAAAGGTGGTGGTAAATATTATGTGGCTACACTGCACCATGTTTCAATGGAATATGCTGATTTTCACAATTTCACAAATTTTACAAAACAATATTTTTTCACATTTGTTTTCCTTAAACATGATTTTTTTTTTATACTTTTTTAGTACTTTGAGGCCAAAAGCCAAAATACTAGTAATATAAATACTTAATATGAACAAAATGGTTTTACCTGACCTTTAACTTCTATAAAATATATAGTTTTCCAAACTGACACAGTCAAAAATGAAAGAAACGAGTCCATTACGGGGAATCTCCTTTAATGTTTAGTGCTTATTTGCTGTGGTTTTAAGACAAAAAATTGTTTTAAATTACAATAAAGTACCAGAAACATAAAATTGAAAGTATGATATTGGTATAAAAGTTTGTAGGGTTATGTGTCGGATAGGAGAGGTGAGACATACATTTTTTTTAAACAAAAAGTGAAGAATTCTTAAATGCCTAAAGTGCCTTAAGGTATGTTTGTTCAAAAGAACTACCCATATTGCCAGAAATTTGCATATTCCATTCAGTGCTGTGTTTTCGTATAAATACAATGCATTTTACAGAATATATGTAGTAACAACGGTCAAGCCTACATTAACAAAGGCAAATAAAAATAAACACAATGATGAAGATTTTCTGGTTTTCTGCATGTCCAAACAAAATGGAATTATTGAAATAGTGATCTTTTTCTTTTTTGCTTATTATTCTTTAAAACAGCAGCAATTTGTGCTTTAATTTTCTCTCTCCACTTTTGATTAACCTATGAAATTTAGAAAACAATCACGCAAAATTATGCACACCTAAAACCAGCCATTAAAATCCTGATTTAATATTTATATATAAAATAGCATAAATAAAACTAATACGGGCACGGTTTGAATTGTACGAGTTTTTTTAGAAGTTTAAAGTAAAAGCTTAGAAAGTTTGCACACATAAAAAGGCATTGCGATTGATTTATTTATGCACTGAACAAATTTTACGAAGCATAATAAACTGCAGTATGTTTAAGCCTCAAGTTTGGACATTTTTTTAAATTGCGGGGTGTTATATATACATGAGGTTTGATCTGAAGTAAATAATATGCTCATACTGTAAATGCAGGCTACACTTTTGACTAGATTTGTGTGATCCAGTAAGGGGTATGTCGAATAAACTCTGGTTACATGTAATAACTCAAACCATGACTATATAGTACACGGAAAAAACAAGATACATTGGTCAGCTGTCTATGTAAACACTGTGCTATATATTTACATTATGAAGATAAAATACTTTTAAGGAAAAAATACCTGAGAACTTAGAAACCGTTTTTAGCCTAAAACTGATACTGAAAACAAAACAAGAACCATTTTTGAGAACCAATTTCGCGTCTGTTTGCTTACCAGTTTACCACATTACGCCAACAGACAGCCATGCCATTTTGCAAAATATAATTAACCCATTTATGCCTAGTGGACTCTCCCATCCTTCTAAATTGGATCAATTCATTTCCAAAATTAGGGATGTCTNTTTTGCAAAACCCACCTTTGCTTATTAAACTCATTCCATATTGTGGTATTTACAAAACATACTGCCAACATTTCATATGCAATGTCAAAGACAGGGAAATAATATGTTAAAGGTTAAATCAAAAAACAGTTTTTAGACATTAGACTCATCTTCTGACAAGGATAATCAACACTTTTGTCCTTAAAGTGGGACAGTTAACAAATCAACAAAGTCTTACAGCAAATTGCTTTCAGAGCCGGCATTTCAAGTGCAAATTGTAACGTGTTTTCTCCTCTTAATTTTTTTATGGTCAACATTAACAAGCTAAGAGTTCCTACTGAAAACAAAACACTGCAAACTCTACATTAAACATTTCACGAATCCTGATTTGTTTCACGATATCATGTACCCGAAACTATCAGGCCGTGAAAATGTTAATGTTCTCACACTATGTACAAAAGGACTGTTGCGTCCTTTATTTTGGCACTTTTGGGAATAATCAGTCGCCATCAAGTTAAAGAATCATCTATTCTTGAACAAGATGGCAAACTGGCATAAAAAATATCATACTACAAGATATAAACTACACAGAAAAAATTGACCCTTATCATCAACAAAACATTTAACCCTGATTCCTAAAAAAACAAGTGAAAAACAAAACCAACAAATTAAAAAAATTGATAAATAAGACAATAACAAAAACAATTAAATTAACAATAAATTACAGAGTTTGAGCACTATGCGTCCAATTCAAAAAACCAAAAACTTTTGGCAGCTCAATTTAACCATGGTAACTTTCTCCATGTTTTATTAGGTTCTAATGGTTTGTTCTTTGTTGAATATTTTTTTCTAAGTTTGCACACACAAAAACTGTTCAGAATGTTTTTACTTTATTTTAAGAGATCCATTTCATTCTATTCAACCGTCCTTATCGAAAAATCCAATCCTACTCCAAAAATAACACTCAAAAGATAGAGCTTCAAGCTGATTGGTCAGTTCATATTTAAGGGGTGTCCACCTCGACTATTGATTGGTTGGAAATATGCAGCTGTCCCATTTGATTGGCTAATTGAGCAAAGGTGGCAGGATCATAGCCGGTCTGTGTGTTACCCATATGCATCGAGTTGGAAGCTATCATCTGCTTGAAATTTAACATTTAACTGCTTTCAAAATATTTCTATTTTGCGTAGTATTTTCATCAAATTAACAAGAATAGCACACACAACAAACGCTCTACAAAAGTATTTGATAATTATACAGACTTGTGTAATACATGAGTTTTCAGGAATTAAACACAATTTTTGTCAAATTAACCTCTCAAAATTGTTGTTGGACAACTAAAAACTGTATCAAAAACAAAAATGTAAGTAAAGAACTTAAATCAAAACAATGCAAGAAAAAAAAGGGAAATATTTCCGTTGCCAAAGTAAGTGGCCCCAAAATTTAATTTCATTTTTGCCCCCAAAAAGCAACTGAAGTAATATACCCCCTTAAAAAACAAAACCATTTGAGGCCCCAAACTTAATTTAATTTTGCCCCCAAAAGCAACTTAAGTTAAAGCCCCCTAATAAAACAAACCAAAAAACATTTGAAGACTACTCAATTTAATTACATTATTGCCCCAAAAAAAGCATCTTGAGTTATATACCCCTTAAGAAAAAATGGAAACCATTTAAGATTACTCACGTGTGCCATCTGCGGCTGCATTATGTACTGCGGCGTCATAAAGGCGCCGGGGTTGGACTGGACCTGGTAGGTCGTGGGCGAGGTGGCCATGCTGTAGCGGGGCAGCAGCCCAGGGGTCATAAGCGCAGCGGCAGGGTTTCCGATGCTGTAGGGCAGGTACAGTCTGAAAATGAATAGGGGGAAGGAAATTAGAACAGCCTGCTGCAACAACAATACAGGGGGGTAGTTAGTACCAACCAGAAAAGCCTTGTTAGAATAGCCTGCTGCAACAACAAAACAGGGGGGTTAGTTAGTACCAACCAGAAAAGCCTTGTTAGAATAGCCTGCTGCACCAACAAAACAGGGGGAGGGGGGTAGTAAGTACCAGATAGAAAGGCCTTCTTTAAATAGCCTGCTGCAACAACAATACAGGGGGGTAGTAAGTACCAGCCAGGGGGGGCTGTAACAGAATGGGCAGTCTTAAGTAGAGCATGAAACAAATTGAGCTGGGAAGTTTGTTTGATAGGACATTTTGTAGTGCAATGTTTAACAGTTAGATAATAATTTTGGTCAAATTCAGCATACAATTTCATTAATCTGCTGACACTTTTTCTTGATAAGTTGTTACAGCCAATCAATCTAAGAGTAACATGAATGTGAAACATTTTCCCTATAGATATTGTTAATAGAATAACGAAACCCTTTAAAGCAGACGACAATTAGCCCTTTGAGCGCTGGAACCAGATTTTGAAGGCCTTTGCAAACAGTTTGGATCCAGATGAGACGCCACAGAAATGCTAATTTTAGAAGTTCAGCAGACAACATTTTAGCAGACAACAAATTTCCCAGCATGCAAAGGGTTAAAGCAAATGACAATTAGAGAATGCTTTCACAACAGCATCTCAGTCAAACTGTCTTTGCGTTCTGAATAAGAAAAAGCATTGGCAATACCATCTTGTCAATTAAATTAAAACTATGTTTATTATATTTGAGCATTGTCTTGTGAAAAGGGGGTTTAATGCATGTGTGTAAAGTGCAGCCTGCACAGGCTAATCAGGGAAAACACTCTCCGCTTTTGTATTTTTTGTAACAAAAAATACTCTTCTTAACAAAAATCCAGTTTAGGCGGAAAGTGTCGTCCCTGATTGGCCTGTGCAGGCTTAACGCACATGCATTTAACCCCCTTTTCTCAGAGGGTGTCTTGTATTTATATCTTACCCATTTTGAGTTAAGGCAGCTTGGTCGTAAGCAATGGTCGGGATTGTCTGAAAAAAGTCATGCTTTGGTAAGCATTTTACCAAAAAAAGTTGATAAGTGCCATTTTATNGTAGTAAGTACCAGCCAGGGAGGTGGGCTGTAACAGAATGGGCAGTATTAAGTAGAGCATGAAACAAATTGAGCTGGGGAGTTTGTTTGATAGGACATTTTGCAGTGCAATGTTTAACAGTTACATAATAATTTTGGTCAAATTCAGCATACAATTTCATTAATCTGCTGACACTTTTTCTTGATAAGTTCTTACAGCCAATCAATCTAAGAGGTAACATGAATGTGAAACATTTTCCATATAGATATTGATAATAGAATAACGAAACCATTTAAAGCAAACGACAATTAGAGAATATGCTTTCACAACAACATCTCAGTCAAACTGTCTTTGCGTTCTGAATAAGAAAAAGCATTGGCAAAACAATCTCATCAATTAAAACTATGTTTATTATATTTGAGCATTGTCTTGTGAAAAGGGGGTTTAATGCATGTGTGTAAAGTGTTGTCCCAGATAAGCCTGTGCAGCCCGCACAGGCTAATCAGGGAAAACACTCTCCGCTTTTGTATTTTTTGTTACAAGAAATACTCTTCTTGACAAAAATCCAGTTTAGGCTGAAAGTGTCGTCCCTGATTGGCCTGTGCAGGCTTAACGCACATGCATTAAACCCCCTTTTCTCAGAGCGTGTCTTGTATTTATATCTTACCCATTTTGAGTTAAGGCAGCTTGGTCGTAAGCAATGGTCGGGATTGTCTGAAAATAGTCATGCTTTGGTAAGCATTTTACCAAAAAAAGTTGATAAGTGCCATTTTTTAACAAAGAATGCCTTTGGCGAATGAAAACATATTTCTCGGTTATAATATTTTCAAATGCTCTCTCTTAAAGATAATGCAAGTAAATTTTAGTCGGAAGTTATATAATTTAACATCATGTGCGTACCAAATATGTTCAAAATTTGTATACATACAATTTATGATCCCTTAGGCAATATATTTAGTTCTTGAATACAATATTTAATGATAAAGAACTGAAAATGATTTCAATAGCTTTTATATTAACTGTTTAAATATTTCATTTAAAAAAAATGCAGTTCAGTTAATAGTTAACATTTAATTTGGTTGTACGGGACATAATCCAAAGGTCTTATTCTTCATTCAGTTAACTTGTGTTTTTTAAAATATAAGCACTAAGCTCCACAATGATGAGGCATTCAGGTTTTCTAATCCCAAAAAATCAACAAATTCTTAACTTTTAACCTATTAATAACTCAACTATGAGCACAATTATTGTATCGTCAATGAATATCAATTAAACGTTAAAATTATTGGGCAGTTTTTCCCACTGTTTGCAGCAAGATATTAAAAATAAATGTGATATATCTTCTAAATATAGATTATAATGAAAAACATGTTAATTCTTTATGTTTGCACAAATTTAAAGGACAGTCTGTCATAATTGAGAAGACCAAAGAAAAAATTTAACATCCATTTAAAAAAAATAAAAAAATAATGTGAATATCACACTTTCAATAACCCCTAGAAGACGAAAGGAAGGTCACAACAATTAAAGTATGATAAATACACATGTCAGAATAACATGGAAATAGGCTGTTGTTTATAGATAACACCAATATAAGTACAAAACCCAGGGTTGAAATCCATTCTTAATTTCTGAAATATTTTCAATGAAAAGCTTCAAGTTACAATAACTGAAGCAATAATATTAAATACAGACTTTGGCGTTGAAAACCAAATAAACGTGTTTTGTCAAAAATGTCTTTGACTTTATTATTAAATCAAATGTTTTCAACATGTTTTAAAAATTTTGTACGAAGGATTTCGTGGCAAAATAACTGGTTAGATATTTAACAGTATACAAATATGTGCAAACATTTAAACTACTCCATGAAATGGTTCTAATTTGCATTTAAACACACAATCCAAATTTATGCTAGGATATTTTTTTGGGGGAGGGAGCAAATTATAAACAGTCTTAATGTGGGCTAGAAGCCTAGGACACAAAATAAATTAAACACAAGGATATTTTTAAATAACAGTAAGATGTTACATAATTTGAATACTCTTTTTTTACATCATTTATTTATACCAAATAAAACATGGAGTAGTTTGCAGTGCGATTTATACAAAATGGAGGGACTGATTAATACAAGACAACATGCTGAATGTCATATTCTGACATGGTTGATTGAAGAAACAGAACTCTGCATGCAAAAATTAACTAAGTATTACAAGAGTTCTCTCCCTTGACTCTGCCACCATTTTTTTTCTGGTATTTCAATAATTTTTTCGTTCAACGAAACAGACTTTAAATATGACAAATTTTAATTTATTATTTTTCAAACCATAGATTAAATAAACAAGGCTTGTCACCATAGGATGACATATGCCCCCTTTTTCCAAATTTTTCTAAACCTAAACACAAAGTGTTTTTCCACATTTTTCGATCACTATATGCCCACCTTCATGGCATAAAAAAGTGTATGCTGTTAAGAAATAACCCGTAGAGAAAATGTGATCTGTGAAAAAATAAGCTAAATGTTAAAGGTAGATGATATTATCAAACTGGATATAGTGTGGATAATAATGAAGGGTATACACATCTAATTATGATACACTGCATATATGATAATAATATATATTGTTTACGTAAAATTAAGGACCAGTCGGAACTTACTACATCCGTCCGATCGGCCCATAATTTTGTGGGTTGAATATACGGCACCTTTTTCTTGTTTCCACCATCCGCAAATTTCGCCAAAATAGGCTCCGCGCATCCTGTATGTTGAAAAAAAGTTTTTATACATATTCAATATAATAGCATGAATATTACCTAATTAATGAGCCTCGCTCTGTGAAAAAGGCATTTAATGCCTGTGCGTAAAGTGTCGTCTCAGATTAGCCGGTGCAGTCCGCACTTTAAACGAAAAATATTATAGAAGTGGAAGGCGTAAAGTGTCCGCCCTGATTAACATGTGGGGACTGCACAGGCTAATCTGGGACGACACTTTACGCGAATGCATTAAGCCCAGTTTTCGCAGAACGAGACTCATAAGATCTCCAATTTGACTCTTTCTCAAGAAATATTCTCAAGTGATCCTAATTGGACACAATGTATTGGGACAAAAAAAAGTTACATATTCAATAACAATACTCCACTTTTCTTGAAAAAAAATAAAATAAAAAAAAAGATATCATTTATAAATCATGGCCACATATATATAAAGCTGCGATCAAAGAGGAAAACACGTCAAAACTACTTTAAGGATTACAACACGCGAGTGTCAGTAAATTTCATTGACATTTACACTCCCCAAAAATACACACATCTACCTTTAAATAAATACTTCACATCTTTTCGAATAGTCGCTTGCCAGACTGTTCTTTTGGCACAGGGCCCTTAACGTGATAACCTCCCCGCCAAAAGCCTTTTAACCCTCTTGTATAATGTTTGGCAACTTTAAACAATTTCTGTTTACTCACATTGAGCATTAAATAGATACAAAAGGGCCATGTTTGAATAACACAATTCCATAGTGTACCTGCGTACATTTAGCAGATCGACACACATTCGTATATTGACAGTTCTGTGATTTCGTTTGTGTATTTTGCGGCCTCAAAGTTAATAATAAACAACCCTCTGCAAATAGGCAAATAGGTTAATGCTCAATTTATGTTCATGAAATAATGCGGTTTATAAGGCTAATTTACTTGTTTTTTTCGGGTTACTCATAAAATGGAATTTATAACAGACATAAACATATTTCGAAGTGGAAATATTCGTTTTTCATGACTCATACAGATCTTAAACAAAATAGTTTTAAATTATGCAAATGCTTTAATATTTATACTTGTATTCATCAATGATTCATATGGTGTATCTCTGTTGCCTTTCTGTATGCAAAAGACTTATAATAATTTTGTCTGATGAAATATTTAGCAACTAATGCAACTATGCATTTGTGAAATTATGTTAGAATTTGAGATAACGAAAATAGATTACTTAAATGCATATTTCATAAATTATTATCGTTTTTATTCAGGCAAAAAAAAAAGTGTTCATGGTTGTGATTTTGGAAATACATCAGGAGATGAAAATCACCTAGCTTCACAAAAATCTTAATATTGGGCAGATCCACCGAAAGTTATGAAATATCAATGAACTATTTTCTGTACTCCACAGGAGTACATTAGCCAGGGCTATTTTTGGCTGATTTCATAACCGTTATTGTTTCATATTCCCAAAGGCAAAAAGTATCTCCCCAAATCCAGTCCAAAAGTTCATACTTGATCGCTTTACTTTTTGATGTTACGAAATAGAGATGATGAGCATAGAAATAAAAAGTTGTGAAGTTGAAATATCCATTTTGCTGATTTGTCCAATCATAGTTAATTGAAACTAAAATTACCAATTTCACAGCTATAGGTCGTAATCCCAAAATGATGTGAAAAAGCCATGCGAGTTAAAGGGAGAAGAAATCAACCCCTTTGCCTTGTCGTATAGGATATGATAACTGCCTAGCAACCTGGAGGTCACAGGTTTGTTCCCCACAGTGGGAGCGTTCTCTAGATGCCCCCAAAGACACCAAGTACTGGTTCTACCCAGGATAGAGACTCAAGAGCTTTTCAATAAGCCTTAGGCTTTGAATGCAATCGAGCAAAAACATGAAGGTTTAAACTAATCACACCCTTATTTTGTTTGCGTCCGTAACTGGCAGAATCTTCGCCTTTTTTTTTACACCTATTCATTTTTGCTCAATTGCATTGAAAGCTTAAGACTAATAAAAACGCTCTCGAGTCCGAGTTATTTTTGTTGGCATACCTGGCAGAATCTTCCCGTTAAAGGCGTTGATCACCAGATCGCACTTCTCCTTCGACTCCATTCTGGCGAAACCGACACCGCGGCTGACCCCATCCGGTTTGCGGAGGATGCGCGTGGAAATCACTGTGCCGTAGTCCTTGAGCATGTTCTCGAGGTTTTGCTCCGAGAAGTACATCGGCAGGTTGGCGATGTACAGGTTGGTCGGGTCCTGCTCTTGTTGCTTCAATAAACGAAAGAAATAAATGGTATAAAAATGTTTGGCAACTTATATGAGTCGCGCTCTGACAAAAGGGAGTTTAATGCATGTGCGTAAAGTGTCATCCCAGATAGCCTGTGCAGTCTGCACAGGCTAATCAGGGAAGACACTTTCCGCTTTCATGGTATTTTTTCCAGTATGTCTCCTCTAAGCGAGAAACCAGTTTAGGCCGAAAAAGTTGTCCCTAAATAGCCTGTGCAAACTGCACAGGCTAATCTGGGATGACACTTTACGCACATGCATTAAACCCCCTTTTCCCAGAACTAGGCTCATATCTGTACTGTAATTGGAGTAGCTTTTGTTGCTCGACTTGACTGAAGGATCCCTTCTCGAAAAAGTGTATTAAATGCGCATTAAATGCAGTGGAATTGTCATAATATTTTGTCTGCATTTAAAGCGCATTTAATGCGATTTAATACGCATTTAATACACTTAAAAATGCAGTGTTTTGTTTTTAACAGAAAGAGGAGTAATTTTTTGCTTTTTTCCTGCATTAATACACTTTTGTCTGATAAAAGTGTATTTGTCTTTTTTTTTAAATAAACTTTTACATAAAATAAATTTATTTTAGAGCATTTTAAGTGTATTTGTCTTTTTTTTTTAAATAAACTTTTACATAAAATAAATTTATTTTAGAGCATTTTAAGTGTATTAATGATATTTTCAAGTGTATCAATAAACTGTATTGTAAAAGATGCAGAAAAAGTACCCCAAAAAATACAAAAGTGTATTAAATGCACATTTAAATTGCATTAAATAGGGTGCCAATACGGCTGCGTTTAATGCGCATATAATACACTTTTTGTCGAGAAGGGATGGAACAAGTCAGTACCTCGGAAGTTCGCAGCAAAGTTGGTACAGCCCTGCTCTGCTTGTTGCAAGAAATGAAGTTAGAACGTATTAAAGCAAACTGCATATTTTATATGAGCCTTATTCTATGAAAAGGAGGTTTAATGCATGTGCCTTAAGTGTCGTCCCAGATAAGGGGATGACACTTTCCGCCAAGAAGAGTCTTCATTTAAATGAAAAGACAATAAAAGCGGACTGCACAGGCTAATCTGGGACGACACGATGTGCGTAAAGTGTCGTTCCAGATTAGCCTGTGCTGTCCGCGATGTTAATCAGGGCCGACACTTTACGCCTTTATGTTTTTTTTAGTTTATAGGAAGTCTCTTCTAAGCGAAAATCCATTTTAGGCGGAAAGTGTTGTCCCTGCACAGACTATAATCTTGTAAAGACACTTTAACACACATGCATTAAGCCCAGTTTTCCCAGAGCGAGGGTTGTATATTTCTGCTTACAAATGCTTGATTCTGCGGTCTTAATTTTCCCAGTATTTCAGAATAATTCTTGCTGTCCGATTAAGACAATAGCCATGACCTGTCTTATTTTTGTATGTCCGTTACATAAAACTTTCTATATGGGTAACACAAGTTTTATATTGTTCGTCAAAGTAGGTGACAAAACATTTTTTATCATTTACTAGAGACCAGCATAAGCCTTCATGCCCAAATAACCTAGTTACTGGATCATTTTTCCAGTTTGGCCTGATACATTTATGTTATGACACAATTAATTAATTATTCCACCATGGCATGTGGAAAATTTCTGTTATCATAATTGCCCATGAGCACATTTCATTGTTTCATAATTTGTATTATACGGTATATATGAACACAATTCATTATTTTCTGATAAAAAACTCAGCAGAATCTAAAACTGTTTCTTTTTTAATATTATTTTTGCTCACGGCCAATTGCGATATAGTGCTATTGCATTCAGCGCCCTTGAAAAGACAGTATTTCATCAATCCATTATTACACAACCACATATTGATTTCATATCTACCGGTATATGTCAACGTCACATCTACATGTCAATTTTGAAAACTACACATTAATTTCACATCTACATGTAAATTATGAAAACTACAAGTTAATTTCATAACCACATGTCGATTTCAAAAAAATAAATTAATTTCATAACTCAAAAACGATTTCAATTAGGTGATCATGCATAAGATATGAACAAGAGAGTTATCATTAACCACTATAGGGCATTAAGCGCCGTAAATAATAAAATAGTTTGTCACGCTTTTCTGCTCCACTGATTCAGGAATTACAGCCAAGCCTATGTGGGCTCGAATTCATGAATGTTTTAAGTCTAACTTATAGACTAACACTTAAAAAAAAATTGAAATATCGTTTTACCCATAATTCATATCATAAAACAATCACATTCAATATAAAGAGAACTACACAAAGATCACTTTTCATTCATTTAACATGATTTGATATCTCTAGAAAATTGATTTTTAAATTTGGAAATATAAGTCTGAGTCTATAATTTAGACTTAAACATTTGTGAATACGGGCCCTGTATGGATGTACAGTCTGTAAGTAATGCAAAAACAACAGGTGCAGGTTTTCAACAATATTTTTTTATTAATTACAATAAATGTCAATCCAAAGTTTATAGCCTAAAAATTTCAGTTATTTTTGTCTTTTTTGTTGGCTTCAACAACATTTTAAATAAAACATATGCCACATAGCTTTTCGAAAAAAAAAAGATGCTAAGATCCATTTTTACTCACTATCAATAACTATTTAAGCACATTCAACATGAAATTATAATTTCATCGATAAACTGGTAATTATATGAATTTTTCTAAAAAATACTTGTACAAATTGCAATCAATTTCCAGAAAAAACTAACTTCAAAATGCATGTCCCTTTACTGGATTGAATTGTAATGCAAGCAGGATATTTAACAAGTTAATCTTTGAGGTGAAAAGTGCAATTCCCGAGAATTTTCTTTCGTCCCATGAAGAATGAAGAAAATCTTGTAAAAATTACACCAATAAACCATCGCCAACCAAGTGTCAACAGAAATAACCTTTTAATACAACCATTAGACAGTTACAAACATGGGGCCCATAATGCTGTAATCAAATTGCAGTCATATTGGCCATGTTTGGCAAGCAAACACCCGAATATAGCCCGCTATTTTTATTTGCAGTAAAGATCAGACTCGTAAAATGAGATTTATTTGTAAAAAGCTTCATGAAAAGTGTCAGCATGTTGGGACTTGACTCAGAAAGAGGAATTTTCAATCAAAAGTTTCATGCTATTTGAAAAGACTTTTCAAGCATTATATGTTTTTGTACGGCATAAACACGCCCATCTAAAGACCCATAAGGGATAAACAAATCCATAAGCTGAAGTGAAAACATATCTGAAAAAACTCTAAACATATATTGATGTCTCTTAAGCCAATTCTACTTCCAATTTTCATGAGAAGCCATTTTTAGCAATAATTTTGAGGTTGATATTTCATTTTTAGTTATTCGCAAGAACAACTTATGTTATATTCTTTGCTAAACGTAACAACCAACCGAAATGAGGGTTGATATTTAAACTTTGTGACTTCAGAAGCAAGCAACGTAAAATCTGAAAATCTCAATGCAGTATTGTTGTTTTCTTAATTGCGAAAGTGTCACAAACAATCAATCAGAATAACTTTATGCAAAATGGAGCATAAAAACCCATTAATTAAGGGGGTTCTGTTTGCAAGACCGAGTCAATAAATTATCAATGGCAGTTAAGTAACATAACTCCTGTAGGTTTTATAATGTTTCCCTTTTTCAGATAAAAGCAGATTACTTTGATTTATATAGAGCCTGTAATATACTCTGATATTGAAAACTCGCCTAACACTTGATATATATGGGAGGAATTTGATAGCACACACGGGATATTTGAAATGAAATTCAAGATGTTTTGGTTCAAAAGACAGCTTTTTTATGGACATGTAAATACTGAAATTTGACTTTTGCTACAATTTGGATTTGCATAAGGGCTCATAATGTTTACAAACTGACTGACTTTTGAGGGTCAATGTGAAAGGGATGTATCTGATTCTTTATCTGGTAGATTTAGTCTACAGTCGATTGAGTCCAGACGATTAAGTCCAGTCCTGTACTCAAATCGATTTAAAGTATTTTTTTCAGAACACAAAATACTCGTAATGTTTTTAAGTGCAGTCTCTGTTTCAATATAGACCGGTAATTTTGTAACATAGACAGATTCAGAGTCCTAAATTCCATTCAGCTTTTATAAAATTAAAATGTGAACAAATCTTACCTGTTGAAATGTATATTTTTTTATTATTTTTTTTTCAAGTTTTCTTTTATAGACTCCTGATTCTAACATTCAAGGCACACAAAAAACAAGTCAATCAACCAATTTATCAAACTTACAAATTAAAACAACATGAAAGAAGAATTATTAATGAAATTTAAGCCTTCAATTGGACCTTATCAACATCTGACAACAAAATCCATTAAGTAAAAAAAAAAGTTGAGGAAAATAAAAACGCAGACAGAAAATCAACAAAGATGCATTCTCATGGCAACAAACTGCATATTGTACCTGCAACAGGCCGATAACAACAGATTGTGAGCAGGGGAAAAAAATGAGAAAAAATAAAATACATTGTATAATCATTGTTCAGGAAACAACAGAGAAGTTTCAAAAGGTAAATCAGGGAGTCTCCCAAAAGATAAAAAACAAAAACAGCACGTGCTACAATATAATTACACTGATGGTAATAAATGGCGTTTTGTATTAAGTTGGAATTGGATTTCTGATTCACACGTTGAATCATAAATTTATATATAACTGACGCACGATGAAGAAATTGCAGATATGATCTAAGAGTTCCGATTTTTTGCCAGCTTTTGATAAGCATCAGATAATGCACCGATTTAACCCATTTATGCCGAGTGGACTCTCCCATCCTTCTAAATTGGATCAATTTATTTCCAAAATTAGGGGATGTCTAGTATATTTATTTCTATATTTAGAATATTTTTCACAGAAATTCCTTTAAGCGTCTCATCTGGGTCTACGCTGTTTGCTTAGGCCTTTTTTGCAGACACTAGGCATAAATGGGTTAAAAGCCCCAGGAAAAATAATAAAATTAATTTTAAATTTTTAGATAAAGCAGTATCGTTGTTCTGCTAAAACTGCTGCATACCTTTCAGTAACATGTTCGAGCCTTAACATGCACATACATTTGAGCCTCGCACTGAGAAAAAGGGGTTCAATGTTTATGCATAAAGTGTCGTCCCAGATTAGCCTATGAAGTCTGCACAGGCTAATCAGGGACGACACTTTCCGTCTAAACTGGATTGTTGCTATCAAGATACTTAATTTAAACGAAAAATACCATAACAGCGGAAAGTGTCATCCCTGATTAGCCTGTTTTGCATTGCACAGGCTAATCTGGGATGACAATTTACGCACATACATTAATCCCATATTTCCAAGAACGAGGCTTAAATACAAGTTTGAGCGTTATTAAGTTACATAGTTTAGTTTAAACCTATTTATTTTAGTTTAAGCCTATTTATTTTAGCTTGATTGCATCGAAAGCCTAAGGCTTATTTGAAACGCTCACGAGTCCGTTTCCTGGGACTAGAACCAGTACTTGGTGTTTTTGGGAGAGATCTTAAGAACACTCCCAGTGTGGGGATCAAACCCGTGACCAGGTAAGTAACCTACCTTTGCCATCTGAGCCTGAATGCCCTGAGCTTGAAGCGCCTGCACAGCCACCTCGGCGGCCTGGTTGGTCTCAAAGTCAACGAACCCATAACCTGCAGCGAGAAAGAGGGGGGACATGTCGGTAATTACATGGTATACAATATGGTATCATTGATTTGCTTGAGCTGGGTTTGTGCTCATTGGTCAGGGCATGTCAAGAACATCTGCAATATATATCATATGTATGAACCTCGCTCTGGGAAAAATGGGTTTTATACATGTGCGTCAAGTGTCGTCCCAGAATAGCATGGAAATTCTGCACAGGCTTATCTGGGACGATGCTTCCTGTCTATACTGGATGTTCCCCAAAAAAAAGACTTTCTTCAAATGAAAAATACAAAAAAAGGGGAAAGTGTCGTCCCTGATAAGCCTGTGTGAACTGCACAGGCTAATCTAGGACGTCACTTAACGCAAATGCATTGAACCCGGTTTTCCAAAAGAGTGCCTCGTATCATTTTTGTAAATATTTATGAGGTATTATGGCCCTAAATATTTATGAACCAACATGAGTCTCAAATTATCCTGGTTATACATTCACTACAAAATGTCATTCATCAACCAGGTACCACGTAAATTCATTCAATGTGTCTCAAATTATCCTGATTATACAATTCACTACAAAATGTCATTCATCAACCAGTTACCAAGTAAATTCATTAGAAGACAACATCTCTGGCAGTGATGTTTATCAATTGGGTATCATTTCCCTTTTCTATAAAATTTCCCATTCCTCTTGGTTTCTTATCAAAATATCTCTGCATCAATGCTTCCATATTTAGATGAAACTGTCCACGGCATAAAAAGTATTATCTTCAAAATTGTATTCAAAACAAGGGCAGAGTTTTCCTGCCTTGGTTTCTCGGGAAACACACGAGGAAGATGAAGTTGTGGCGTGCATTTTTTAAATATCTGGGAGCCTATACTAAATGATTCTTCTATCACTATCATTTATATGCCAAACTGGGAACCCGGTTATTTTGTTATTAGTCTCTTTATAATTTAGCAACGCGGCCCATAGCATTTTGGGTAATGATTTATTTCTTAATTATTTTCATACACTTACGTTCAAGGGAATTAATGGTTCAACATATGGTTATACGCCAAATGAAAGCACTTTGTTTTGCACAATTAATGGTTTTAAGCACATATTAATGGTTGTAATTTCGATAAGAACTTGTATCATTATTGTAATAAAACAAACTATGGAAAAATTATGCTGCAAAAGAGCCATTCTACGTAAACTTATTCATTACAGAATGCAAATGGGGTATCTGATCATAACAAGACAGTAAAAGGATATTTTTGCCATAAAAAAATCAATGTGTATAAGTAGCAGCTAATGTCTTCAATCTAAACACTGCATACAATCGTAAAATCCTATAATCCGAGGTAAATTTAATAAAATCTTAAGATAGGGGAAGTCAACTTTCATCAAATATGAAATAGTCCATCAGAGAGGCACATTGAGAAAAGTCATGTCCACACTTAAAAACAAAAGCTGGAAGACAATATGAGCTTCGTTCTGGGAAAACTGGGCTTAATGCATGTTTGTAAAGTTTCATCCCAGATAGCAGACTGCACAGGCTAATCTGGGATGACACTGTATGCACATTTATTAAGCCCAGTTTTCCCAGAACGAGACTGAAAAATATAAAATATTCCATCAGAGAAGTGCAAGAAAAGTCATGTCCAAAGAAAAGTCATGTCCGCAACATTAAAAAACAAAAGCTGGAAGACAACATCAATTCTTCGAGACCTTCTAATGTCATTCAAGTGGCCTTTCAAAGGAGGACTAATCTCTGCGGAATCTTCTTCTCCATTTTTCAATCAATATCCTGCTTTGGGACCGACAGTTTCATGCAAATATTGAAGGCCAATTTTAACATGGCCCATGAATCACAGACAAATGGGCCCTCTAAATGTGAGTAAACAACAAAAATAATTATAATGGTAACCAAATCAAATTATTAAAAACGGTACTATAATATTATTGATAGGGGGTAAAAAAAATAACTAGATGAAAATGAGGGTCAAACTGATCAATTGCTATAAGAAAACGATCAATTGCAAAAAACCACCTAAGGATCTTTTTTAAGTCCAAAATCAAAACAAAAATGTAATTTACTTCAAAACACTTTAGGCAGCTGAATTTTACTAGCTAAAACATACAAAAAACTTCAAATTGCAAGTGCAATAACCGATTTTTTTATATAAATAAATTGTATATATTTTTCTTGTCAAATTAAGATTGAATCAGGATCCTACATGTCTAGTTTGACGTGGACTTCAAATGATAATTTTTATCACAAGTGTGCAAACGGATAATCTTCCTACTAAATGTTTTCCTGTTTCCTGTTTTGAACACTCGAAAAGATGGTCACATGTCATGAAATATGACGTTTAATATGTCTAGTTTATTTACATATCCATCAAAACATGTTTTAAGTAATGAATAACAAGGAATATATAAATGTATGATATTTCATTAAATGCACATTTTGCATTTTTTTAAACAAAAAAACTTCCTTTTTTGCAATTTAATATATTCCCTGACAGTCAAATAGTCGGTTATCTTGTATCGTCCACTGATTGTCCAAAAACAACTGTTTTGCTGGCTAATAAACTGATGATATCATTCTGTTTTTGTTTTTTTTTCACTTTAAGGTCTTTCAACTCTTTCTTTGGGCCATTTTAACATTCTCTTTGGCCTCCTTCACATAAAATAAATTTCTCTTGGTGACCTTAAATTTTATAGTTCATTTTAACCTTTTCTTTTGGTCCCTTAAAGTTTCTCTTTGGGCTCTTTCAAAGTCAGACTCTAAAATCTGCTTATTTTGCATCCCATGAGGAGGTCGCTACTTAGACACTGTGAATGGCCCAAGGGCTTGTACTACAAACATTGTTCAATTACCAGGATAGAAATCAATTCCAATTTTCAAGGCAAACACTGCGTGCAACAAGCGTGCAACAAGCGGCCAGCATTTAGCATTATTATGTTTTGTCATGTTAACAGAGAAACGATAAAAACAAGTATTGAAGGGAAATATTGGAGATTACAATCGTGGAATGGGGCAGATGATTTAGCCGTGTAATTGCATAGAAAATCAGCCATAAACTGGGATCCATACGGGACGGGCATCAGAGACGTGGCTTAAATTGATAACTGTTCTGTGGCTTTTTTTCATATGGCCTAGAATGGAAAAGTGGTAAATACAAAAGGCTTTGGCAAACGCTGTGAAAAACCAGTATTATGGCTGGAAAAGTTAAAATACTGAAATAAAATCCACAGTTGCTTTCACTACAAAGTCAAGGAGTTCCTGTATATTCTCTATTAATACCCCTACCCTTATAAACATAAAGATACACACCAAAATTCATGCCAAATGAATGCTTTTTGTTGCTCAATCGGGGGCAGTTTTTATGGGAAAATATATTAAGGTATGTACAGAATATTAAGCATGACCGATAGCTAAAATTATAGCTCCCCATTTGAATATTACGACCCTAAATCACGTCTTAACCAGGCTAACAGTATCTGTTAAGAATGTCTCTTATTCGCATAAACAACTTACAATTATTATTCAATGAAAACAAACCAATTCATAGTGTGATTGATGACATTTTTTCATGACACTATACATACGCAAAAAGTAGTTTCAATTAAAAGGCAGACACACAGATAACTAAAAACAGGCATAGGTAAAAACAGTTGTCTGTACTATTGCTATACGATACAAATAGAGTTCTATTCATCAAGATGTATTCATCAATTTTGTAAACATCCCCATCTTACTTACATACACCGAGATCTCAGCGAAACTGCCCTTAAGTGACTTGAAAATATAATGCAGTTACCTCCTTAATGCGCCCAGACCTCAAGACACATTTACCCCTGTAACGCATCATCTAAATGCAAATTTGCCAGATTTCAATATTAAATATATTCAACATTACTCCCCTGCATACGTTATCAAAAAGCCCGTTTCATTTGGCCAGCAAACCGTGAATATGTTCAAAAGCGGGTTAAATGCTGATTTAAAATTAAGTTTCTTCCCCTTATTTCTCATATCTTCAGAATGATTTGTTACAAAACTTCATTTCCGATGAAATCAAATTATTAGCATCTATCGAAATCTTCGCTTGAAAAAAAATATCCATTTGAAAAATGGTAATTTAAATATAAAATTTGAGACTTAAATGTACAGTAAATCTTATACAAAGTTTTTCATATAACTTGATATTATCAATGTCATTTTTAAAGCTACAAAACCGTGAAATGATGGCAACTTTAAACAGATTGGCTTTGATAAAACTCACTTTGCAGAAGTAGTCAGTCGTAAAATACAGCATTTTCTTGTAAGGCAAAATAATCGGTGATCAGGCAATAAATTTTCAGATTGGCCATAAAAATCATTAACAAATTCACGAAGGTGTTTTATGATGATGAAAAGCATCAACCATAAAAAAAATCTAGAGCAAAACAACCAGGCGTAAAGCTTTAATACTACCTGACATATATCATTTGGTACAAAAAAGTTTTGTTAAGTTAGTCAACAAGATTGTTATTTTACTGCGCATTACTCCCTTCACTTTAAAATTTGCCAAATATCAGGATTTTGTGGGGTTTTTTTTATATTAATTTTCTTCAAAATGTTGAGTTTTTATTTAAGCCCCCCTCCTCAACCACACCACAAAAACAAATAGAACAAACAATTTAACATTTGCCACTTAATCAATCCATTAACAATCTGGGAAGAATAACTGCAGAACATTTTTCATGACCAATCACTTTACAAGTTATGTTGGTTTGCCGATATTGTAACTCATGATGTTTGTTTAGTTTAAGCCTATTTATTTTAGCAATATTGCATCGAAAGCCCAAGGCTTATTTGAAATGATTTCGAGTCCATTTCCTGGGACTAGAACCAGTACTTGGTGTCTTTTTGGGAGATGTAAAGAACTCTCCCACAGTGGGGATCGAACCCGTGACCTCCCGGTCGCTAGGCGGACACCATATCCACTACCCCATGGCGACCATGCAGTTTGGATCCTCACACTGACAGTCCAGCGCTCTACCAACTGTGCTAGCCGGGCCCAGCATTCCAATACGCATCAGTAAAAGTGGACAATAAAAAAAATAAAATTTTAAAAGTTTTGAACTTATTGTGTATACTAAATTATAGCAAACCAATTGACAAAAACTACAAACGGTTTAATAAATATCATATAACTTTGACCACAATTCCCCATATACCCCTCAAATGCAATAATCCTATATGCACCCCNAATGAAGGGCATGCATTCTTTCATGCCTTCAAAAACAAAATGCATAAATCTGTGTCATTTATTTGTCTGTAATGCTGGAACTCTCTGCTAATAAAGATAACGGAATATTCATGACTAATGGCAGACATGTTCGTCTGTTACAGCAACAAAAGCCCGTTCTTATGTTCTTGTATATTGTATTATTATTACATCTCTAGGGCTCTGTGTACTTTACTTTTGTCATTTAGTGATCGTTTCATTTTCTCTCAATATAAGGTTACAGTGTACTATATAATATAGATGACAAAATGCTATACTCTCTAAAAACATCATCTTGATTCACTTACAGACAATTTTTTCAGTAAATGACACACGTTA
The DNA here is from genome assembly GCA_007657795.1 of Dreissena rostriformis. Lineage (NCBI taxonomy): Eukaryota > Metazoa > Mollusca > Bivalvia > Myida > Dreissenidae > Dreissena > Dreissena rostriformis. Next base: position 35,920 of record VMBQ01000086.1, read on the forward strand.
TGCTATTTTATTATTGACCTGTGGCCAAAGAAAGCATTGATGTTCATTAAGAAATCACTGTTATGCTTTAAGATCGGAGACTACAGCTGCAAACTTGCGCGAAGCCGGGTTGCAATCAAAGCCCCAAAAAGACAACAGGGAACTTTGATGTGTGTTAAGTTCTTTCTAACATATCATACGACATACCTATTTTATTCCTTAAATGCATTCAGCTTAGAATGCTCTTTAATTAAGAAAATGTATCACTATGGGGGTCCCTATGTGCAAAAGGTTGACTTTATTTTTTTACTAAAGTTGAAGGTTTTACATAAAATTACATACGGATTGAATTTAGTATATATATTTAGTATTTAGTATAATTTATTGTGACCTTAAGACACCACTTTTTTTACTCAAACAGATTTTTAACATAACAGTGCAAAGACATTTTAATATTAAAATAAAGACAATAATAGCTATATTCAACAATAAAAGCCCGACGTTAATTCATCAAACACATTTATTTATCATTTGTTAAAAATCACATGCTGTTGCAATAACAACGCAATGTTTTTACGATTATTTTCAATAAACGCAGCAGATAAAATGACTTTTATGTACTTATTTTTAGGGTCACTTAAAACTTGTTCTCCCAAATATAATGGACCAAATCAATGTCTCGGTTATCTTTTTAAAACGCTCTGTATTGCCTTCTGTCTGGGAAAATGAAATTGCTGGAGAGATTTCTAAAAGACATGAATAGGCCATCAACAGTCACTTAAATGGAATAATATATTGGCATTTCACTTTGAGAAAAAGATAATGGTGAATGAATGCACACAATCTTAGAGACTATTACAGTTGTCCCAGATGTAGATCTTAAGAGTCATGGATATGGGTTATTACTTTAGGAAGTATACCAAAAAGCATGTAAAACAATCTTCAAGACTCAGGTGTTGAGAAATTGGACTGAGTTAATCATATGCACCAATCTGGAATTTAAATGGCTCCAAAAAAGTGACTTGTCATAAATTTATGTCTCTCCATTTACAGTTACCCTTAAATTCAAGCCCCTAAAACAAAATCAATAGTTCTGCTCAATTCCAAAAGGTTGTTTTGATCCCTGTAATGGGTTGTATATTAATGGCTCAACAGAATTCCACAAATTTAAGACGCAAAAGTTTCTTATTAAGTTATACAAGCAGATTCCCGTCTTGTAATATGTGAATTCATAAGACCAACATTTTGGTTTCTCAGTGCAATATCCCTTTGAGTGCTGGAACCGGATTGTGAAGGCCTTTGCAAACAGTTTGGATCCAGATGAGACGCCACAGAACGTGGCGTCTCATCAGGATCCAAACTGTTTGCTGTTCTGATAGTATTCTTTGATTTTTTTTTAAAGAAAATGCTCATATTAGAAATTCAGCAGACGACATTTTAGCAGACGACAAATTTCCCAGCATGCAAAGGGTTATACTTATTCAATTCCCAAAAGGTGGTTTAAAGGATAAAACTGCTGGTTTGTTGCCTCCCCAAAAACTGGTGCTCGAGTTGGAACAGCTAAAAGCCCAGCAAATATGTAGTGGAGGGAATACAAACGTGATAAAGTGAATCTTTTGGAAGAAAATGACTGCTTTATTTCTTCCGGGAACAAACCTCTTTGTCTCCGACTATGATTATTTGTACTTATCAATATGCATAAAGCATATGTGATCAAAACGATAAGTCTCCGACATGAATATGCATAAAGTATGTGATCGAAGCAATCATTCTCTGACATTATTATGAAATACATATCTAGGCTGCTTGTTTATAGCCCATGTAAATTTGTTTGCTCTTTCACTTGCAAGCGCTTGTTTACTGGAAAAACTACTAGAAAGATTTCAGGGTAGAACCAGTTCTTAATATACTGGTAGATTCCATGAATAAATTGGTATTAACTGTGTGTTCTTCATTTTCTTTTATTTCCATTGCAAGGATTTTGTTAGAACCCAAACAACTGTCAATGTCAGACAATTTACGAATTCATCGATCAAGACAAATTTCAAATTTAGTTATATGGTTTATGGTTCAACATTGACTGTAATTAAGAAAAAGAATTATTGTTTTATATTTAAGCAAGTAACTAACAACTATTTATTCCCATAATAATCTCAAAAATGTTCAGTTTCATTTCTTACTTTCTGCATCACCAAGTTTTCAAACTATTTTTATCATAAATAACATTCAAACTTATTATAGAATGTGAATACACATGTACATATTGTACCAAACAAGGGCTTTCATTCAATCATAATCGTTCCCATTGTTGTTCAATACATTGAACACAGATGCTGCAAAATGCCATATTGTTGTTCCATACATTGAACACAGATGCTGCAAAATGCCATATTGTTGTTCCATACATTGAACACAGATGCTGCAAAATGCCATATTGTTGTTCCATACATTGAACACAGATGCTGCAAAATGCCATATTGTTGTTCCATACATTGAACACAGATGCTGCAAAATGCCATATTGTTGTTCCATACATTGAACACAGATGCTGCAAAATGCCATATTGTTGTTCCATACATTGAACACAGATGCTGCAAAATGCCATATTGTTGTTCCATACATTGAACACAGATGCTGCAAAATGCCATATTGTTGTTCCATACATTGAACACAGATGCTGCAAAATGCCATATTGTTGTTCCATACATTGAACACAGATGCTGCAAAATGCCATATTGTTGTTCCATACATTGAACACAGATGCTGCAAAATGCCATATTGTTGTTCCATACATTGAACACAGATGCTGCAAAATGCCACAAAGCGCAGTGACAGATTTTCATGTAGTGTTATATTACCTTCAGCGGTGTCAATTCTATTAGGCATTGCCAATATACACGTGTTTTGTATGTTCTTGTGGGAAGTGGACAAGAAATCCCCGCTCTGTCTCACATGCCTTACAGTTTATTGCCTCTTGTCTCATAAATAAATCATTAATATAAGGACGCAAGTATGAAAACACTCACTATTTAAAGCTGCGTAAAATAAGATATAAATAACATTTTTGGAAAGTATGAACAATTTTTTGAAAACATTAGTGTTTTTGTAACTGTTGATATATTGTAATGCTGTTATAAATCATTATCTAAGTTCACAAGTTTGAAAACACTCAGTATTTAAAGACGCGTAAAATAAGCTATAAATAATACATTTTGAAAGTATTAACATTCATTGGAAAACATTAGTTTTTTTGTCCGTTGATATAATTATTATTGTTTTTGCAATGCTGTTAAATAACAAAAGTCTAAATATTATTTTTGTAATCTTTTAGTAAAATCAGTATACCAAAATTTACTTAAAAAAAAATTCACCAGATCTTTTTTTTCTATTAATGTAACTTACTTACTATGCTGCAAATCTTGCATTAAAAACACATTCTTTAAACATAAAAACAAAGAGTCCATACTTCTCCCTTGTTAAGATTTAAAACAATGTGTTATTGTGAAGAATTCTGTGGTTTCATAAAATATTTCACAAATTACGCCCCCATTTATTTCATCCCTGGTTATGGAAGGACAAACAGTTTACTCATTTTACAGATATTTCAAAACGTCAGTGGCCTCATGCAAGAAAACACTTTAAGTTTCACAACTTTAATGTGAGATAGTGTGTTTTTGCAATTGGCGAAAACTAATTAATGACTAGTGAGCATCAAACAATTTATCACCCCTTTGGTGCAAAAAGGTACCAGGTGAAATTTTAATGGCACATTGTACCTTTTTGCACCAATGGGGCGTAATAATGTTTAGCGTGAACACAGTCATATGTCACCTGCTACATGTGTAATATAATAAGGGCCACATCATTGTTTCAAAGTTATTTCAGAAGCAATACTTATGAGCGGACTATCTGAGTAGAAACTGCATCATTATTAATCAAAGACCACACAAAAACTCAATGAATTAACATAAAGTTATTTTTGATATCGCATAAAACATTCTTGCCAATTGGAAATGTAAATTACGCTCAACTATTATTTCACCAAATCTGCATTTTATAGCCCACACAGGGTCTTGTCTCAAGATATTTTCATGTGGAGAAATTGCGCTAGTTTTAATTGAAATTTTATAACAGCCATAAAATAGCCTGCATTTTTACATGCGAAAATTAACTGTGTATTTTAAATATGGTAAAACATGTTCTTACTTTCTGCACATAATTTTTATCTTAGATAATCATATTGTTACTAAACATACCACAGGTGTTAACAGATAAGTCACAATGTTAGATTAAATTCATTTCAAAATGTTTACATCAGTTTTCATGTTAACAGGTACATGTCAAATAATTAAGACCGGTAGATATCAACTTTTGAGGTTTGCGAAATTCCTATTTGGGATTATACACTTTTTTTCGGCTGTTAAAATTCACTGATGCCCGCAAAATGGTTGATCGCCCAAGTGCGTAGCATTTGGAGTTAAACACACTTTATAAGGCCATCTGCGAACATAAACAAGTGCACAAGAACTTATACACAATTTAAGCCCATCTGCGAACATTAACAACTGAAAAAATTAGTATTTTTTTTACTATTACACCATACAAAAATTTTGCTACAATAAAACGAACCAAACTGATGAATTACTATAAAAATCATACTGTAATAATTAATTATTACCCAAATTTCCTGAAAAAACAACTATATGTTCAATTTATGTGCATTAGTTCACTGCTTTTATGGACTGAAAAAGGGCATTTTTGCTATAATATTGTAAATACAATCGTCAGTTTAAAAAAGGTTCGGAAAAAGGAACTTACCTTTGCATTTATTTGTGGTCTGGTCCACTATGGCCTTTGTGGAAATTATTTTGCCATATCTGAAAAGAGAAAACAACAGCAATATAGATATCTGCTTTATACAAACAATTGTGGCAAAACCCTAGCTTTATCCAAAAGCAAATAACTGTGGAATGTGTGGTTATTGGGTACCAATTAAGATCTTCCACATCCACACTTCAAAGTTCTGATATTGCTACTAACAATGTTAGTTAAAATTTAATCAGTTGATGGTCTTAAGAAATAAGGTAATTAGTAACTCCACAAACTAAAAACATTGTTTGTGGATGGAGCAACAGACAAATCAACTAACAAACTGACAGTTAATGCAACATACCCATTTCAAAGTTCATTTTTGGAGTTTTAATAACTTCAAAACAACTCTTCATGGCACAATCAACAAAAAGGGAGGTAACATGATGTCTAGTACATGCATGCAACTAAGGGAAATAAATCTGCTTAAAAATACATTTTGAAATTTTACATCAGCATAAGGTAGAAATCTGTGCAACGATGGAATTCAATAAACTTCCAATCCTAAAACTTGTGAAATTCCTTTCTTCCTTGTGAAATGCTTCTTTACAAAAGGAATGTTGAGTATAAAGTTGTTTGACATGTTGCCTGACCAGATAACACCTGTGGGTGCAAAATGGATGTCACCACATTTTTGTAACTTTTAATTTATGATTAAGAAAAAGTTTGTTGTTGTTTTAACTTTTTTTTCCCATCATATAATTAATACTTAATGCTAATATATATGTTAATGTTGTCATTGCCACCATGTAGTTTTCTCTACAGATGATAAAATATTAAAACTGATTTGCAATTGCACTGGTTTTAAAACAATGATATTAGCATAAAACATGTCTTTTGAAAACCACAGGTCTAAAATTGCGTACGCTTTAATGTTTAACACATTATATCAATTAAGAAGAGCACATTAATTCAACAATAATTTAAGCCTCGTTCTGTGAAAAGGGGGTTTAATGCATGTACGTAAAGTGTTGTCTCAGATTAGCCTGTGCAGTCAGCACACGCTAATTTGGGATGACACTTTCCGCTTAACTGGATTTTCGTGAAGAAAAGTCTTCCTTTAAACAAATAATACAATAAAGAGGAAAGTGTTGTCCCTGATAAGCTAGGCTAAACATTGACGACACTTTATGCCTATGCATTAACCCTTTGAGCGCTGGAACCGAATTTTGAAGGCCTTTGCAAACAGTTTGGATCCAGATGAGACGCACAGAACGTGGCGTCTCATCAGGATCCAAAGTGTTTGCTATTCTGATAGTATTCTTTGAAAAAAAATCTAAGAAAATGCTAATTTTAGAAATTCAGCAGACAACATTTTAGCAGACGACAAATTTCCCAGCATGCAAAGGGTTAAACCCTTTTTTCACAGAGCAAGGCTCATTTGCTTGTTCTAGTGAGTGGTTGACAGTGTGAATGCTTCTTTATCTGCCCATCGGATACTTTACCTACATGTATAAATGTAACTTATTCAGGTCTCTCAAATGTGGGTGAAAAAGTTAATGACCCGAGGTTTATACATATGTAACTGTAGGCCACTAATTTACTTTTTATCACATTTTTCCATCTCACATCAAAGCATTAAATGATGGCTGGGGATTTCTTTCTTAGTTGTGTTTTTTTTTTTCATTTTATATTTTTTTTTTATAACAAAAACTCTTGTTTGGTTGTAATAAAAAGAAAACAACATATCATTTTATCAATATTACAGAAAAATCCCACCTAAGGTATAAAACCTCTCCTTCTTTGATTTGTAAAACATCAAAGTGTTACAATCAATATAATATACATCATTTATTAAGCAAGACCAATGGCCCATTGCAAAAAAAAGAAATTCTCCATTTGGTACAGTGACAAATTCATATCTGGAATGCATAATTTATGGAAATTATGTCTTGACACTTTCAAAATGTCAATGAACCTTAGTAGCGATAATAATTGTCACATGAGCACTATGAAAATTACTGAATACTACACAATTATTTTTTATTTCCATGTTTATGCGGTCGTTATTCTCCACACTTTTATGGGTCGCAATAGGAACGATAAGTAATTCACTGGCTCACTAACCATGACGACACTTAAAGTAATAATTTTTTAAGACTTCACGCAATATAATCGTGTGAAATGAGGCGTCGAGAAATACTAAAAGCAAGGAGACAACATGTGTAGCAACATATGTAGCTACCTGTAAAGGTATATTATTCTCATATTACACAGAAAATAATGAGCAACAGCGCAACATTTGTAACTGTCATGAATATTAAATTTAGATAAAAAATCCAATTTGTGAAAGAAGCCACGGGTTTGGTCGAACAGGTGTTAAATGTGCTTGCATCATAAAATATGTCTGGGATATGCATTTCGGAAGCGCAGAGCATTGTACATGTATATGTATATTTAAACCTCGATAAAAACTGGTCAACCTTTGTCATACCATGCCTAAATCTCAGTTTCAAATCTAGTTGAAACCAAAATGTTGTACTATAGACATTTGTTGTTTTTTTTGGTCAGCATTTACATAACAATTATCTTGCCAAAATAGTACCGGTATTCACATGGCTTATAAGGCATTGGCTGTTTAATTACAGAAAATACTCGGTGATAAGGTGAAATTCGTCTTTCGACAAACATGTTCATGTACAATAATGATGCTTATAGAATCACTATTTAAAGTAATTTTGTTCTTTAATACAACAATCAAATATATAAATACTACCAAAAAACAACACAAAACAAAATAATGGATAGCAAGTTTAAATTTAACTTGCTTTAAGTAACCATTCATGAATTTGATGAGAATTTTTTTGGATTGAAAAACATGTTATTATGTTTCTTAAATTTCCAGATTTTGGTGACATCAAAACCACTTGATTAAGGACTTTACACCAAATGTGAAACCCTGTCACCTGCAGTCGTTATTAAATCTCTAACCCCTAAAGGGATATCTTATGGCATTGAAGTTTAATCATCTGAAATCCACCCTCTTCTCTGCTCTTCAAAAGGAGATATTTATGTCACATACCAGAAATGATGGGTTAGGCACAATATTTTAGCAAATAGGCTAATCTCCACTAAAAACCTGTACAATATTAAATGATAACCAGCAATTATGTTGACAGTCCATATCAGTATTAGGTAATTTTCCACAACCAATCCCAGTCAGAATGTCTGGTCAAGGCAATTGATGACACTCCATTAGCCGGCGAAGGATTCATTGATCCATTTGTATGGGACATTGAACGATTTATTTTCCTTTTATTCATTATAAATACTCTAGATATATCAATATCATAATAAGTTCAACCCATAATTACTTATGCAAACATTTTGATGAAAATTTGTGCTCAAATGTCTCTCAGTTTAAAAGAATTTAACAGGAGTATATAATATACAACTAAATTAAATGAATTTCATTTGCAAATATCGGTTGTATTACATTGATACTTAAATATGTATTGTACCATTATACACAAAAGAATATTACACAATTATGGGTTTACACCCAACATAGGATTTTTTTTTTCGCTTTACGAAATTCCATGCATCCAGCATACAATGTAAGGTTTGTTTGTAGAGTCTAGCCTAATGTTTTGTATATTGAAATACCAAAGACAACAAAATACCACAAACATTACCCCAAAAAACACCAAATAAGGAATATTAGGCGCATAGGAAACGGAGGGCTTAAATCAATAACAAGGCAAACATTCAGAGCAAATCATTGAAGACAAGCAACATCTGTTTTTCTAAATGGATGTCCGTATAAATTGATTAAAGGTTAGCGAATAAATTGAATGGTTGCCTGGGGAGACCAGTTTTTTTATGCAATTTGATTTTTTTTGCAGATTGAAGGAGTTTCCCTTTGAAAGCTGTTACGAAAGTCAAACAAACGGTTTTTGTTCCTTGATTGCAAATTAGGCAAAGAAAATGTATGGAAATGATTAGTCATCATTCTGTGAGCTCATTTATGTATCATAAGATTATGTTTTTGCAACATTGTGTGGGTGTTTGCCACATTTTGTGGGTGTGATAGAATGGTTCTTTAATGTATTATGGTGGCTATTCATATTTATCATAATGTTTTTATTATTTTCATACATTCATTCCACTTCTGACATTCCCTATCATTACAATCATGATATTAATATTGACCAAGTCAGCACATGTCATGTTTTAATAATATTACATCTGATAAAAAAAATAAAAAAAATATGGATCCTTCATAGTATATTTAACAACTTATCAGAACAAATCAGCCAGACCAGATCATAATTATGACTATCATCTAAAATCATCTTCCCATTGGATAACCATCATGTTTCTGAATATACCTGTAAAATCTCATTTATCAAACAAAGCAGGAAGTGCCAGTCAAAAGAGGGATTCTGGGTATTTTCAAAACTGAGCTGTGAACAGGAAGTTGTGAACCCCACATCCTCCAAATTCACTAAGCAGCAGGACAAAATGGAGAATTTGAAGGGATTCCTCCAAAATAAGTCAGCAAATTGGTAATGTCAAATTGCCTGCGGATGAATCCATAATCCTAATTGCATACAATACATTAGAGTCAATTAGCATCGACTTTTGACATTAATCACCAAGAATCTTTTCTGAGACTTTGGCTTTCAACAAAATACAAGATTATGTACTTAATGACTTACAAAATCTCTTTCAATCTTAAAACCAAATAAAACATCCTCTTAATGTGAAAGAAACAACAATCATTATGCAGTGCAAAATATATTAAAAGGATTAAAATTAAATAAATCATTTAAATTATAAAACATATTGGCACTTGCAATTTAGTGCAGTATGACTTAAAACAAATAAATTTTAGCATTAAATTAAATATTTATCATATTAACATGACTGTACTTGCTTAATGCATCTAGCAAATATTCCAACTATTAAAAATGTCAAGACCAAAATCAAAACTAGACAGCTCATACAAAACAAGAGGGCCATGATGGTCCTTAAGCGCTCACCTGAGTTCAAGGTACACAAATCCTCAAAGACTTGACCTAGTGACATTTAACCCTACTTGACCAAGATTCAAACAAAGATTTTATATTGTCAAGATAAAAATTCTGACCAAGTTTCATCAAGAATATGGCATTATTAATGTGGCTTCTAAAATTCTTAAATGTATTTTCTTGGGTTTGACCTGGTGACCTTGTTTTATGACAAAAGTGAACCATTTTCAATCTAGGAGAAGATATTGTCAATATAAACATTTTGACAGAACTTTATTAGGTTGGTCAGTCATAAAAGTGGCCTCTAGGGTGGAAACAAGGTGTTTCTTATATTTCATCTTTTAGTAGGCAGATGACTAAGATTGTACAAAAATTCATTGTGATTGATTCATTTCTTTGGCCTCTAGAGTCGTTACAATGTTTTCTAAGATTTAACCTAGTGACCTAGATTTTGTATGCGTATGACCATCCACTGCGTGCCGCAGATGTTTACACTAACATCTTTTTTTTAAGTGTTGTATAAACAGTCCAATTATTTCTTTTGGTTACCAAAAGAACAACTCAAAATATGTTGTGATACAAAATATGAAAGCTAAATAATATCTTGTATATCTACTGCAAATGTGCATAATGACATTCAGAGGCCCTTGTCCGTAAATGCTAAAGTTGTTCTGAGTCAACTTGTTTGAAATCAAAGGCCCAATTTATTCTCCTCAATTAGCATACTAATATACTGCACAAGGCATTGATGCAGCCTAGATTCCGTACAAACCGAAAGAGCAAATTTCGACTAAACTGGCAAACATACAATTTACGCAATTACCGAACCAAGTAACAACATAGGCAGAGCGGTTATAAAAAACAAAATTGCACGATTATCTCAAAACATATTTCCAAGAATATTTTTGTTATCCCAGATATCATGCCAACATTGAATGACAAATAGTTTCTTTCAATATCAAGACTTTTTGCATTTGTTATTCATGAGGATAGAATCCCTTCAAGCGTATTTATGTACCAAGTGCCGCCACTTGAAAACCAAAAAATGAAGTCAACAAATTTGCAAAATTATGTCGCACATTTTACATTAACAAGGACTGAACAGACTAAATGGCTAAATTTTAACTGTAATTGGATTTCTGTTGACTTATACTACCAAAAATGACAAAGAAGTGAATGTATTTTTTTAATTAAGCAAGTTTTAGCATTGCTATGAGATACTGTTTAAATATATTTTACAAATTAAAGTCAACGATCACACCATTAACACGTGGGTGGTAAACTTATATTTTTTATAGCATGTTCTAACAACGTTATGAGATACCATTTTAATTATTTGTTTACAAATTAAAGTCAACAATCACCATGAACAGGTGGGTGGTAAACTTACATACACTATAGCATGTTCAATGTTATGAGATACCGTTTTAAGTTACTTTTTTCAATTTATAGTCAACAATAAAACCATTAACACGAGGGTGGTAAACCTACCTTCACTTTACCCGGTAGCTTAAATTGGCTAAAGACAAATCTTACTCCCCCCAAACGGACGAAACGTCTTTTCGCATTAAAGATAAGTGGACTTAGCAAAAAAGCTCGCTATCATGTGGTTCAAAAGCTACCCAAGCTCCTTGAATAAACAGACCAGCTATCATTTGTATCCACATCTAATCTTTTCCTACTGACTTTGATAAATAAATTCTATATTAGATAATATCAGACTCCCAAAGACTAAAGTTCACAGTTATCGCTTATTTTAGGAGAGATTCATTCAAAGATAGGCTTGAAACATTTATTTTATGATTAAGAACACCACTCCACACATGCAAGACATAGAGATAGTAGGGTAGCATATTTTTGGGAACCAGCTGCGATAGTAGGGTGCGATACTGTGGAACACATGGTGATAGTCGGGCATGATCTTTTATTCATTTCCTCAACAGGTGATGCATTTTGGGTTGTAAAACACTATATTTTAATGCCACTATGACATCAAACAGACACTGTTTCCTGACAGAAACATTTTTTATTTTTCAAAGAAGCAAATTAGTCTGATAGAAATTTTTCAGCTTGCAAGTCCAATAGGCAATAGTGATACAAAATCTTAATTTTGTACACAGAATTCCTCAAAATAACAAGTTATATCAGTAAGTATGATCTAATGGATGAATGCAATCACTGAAAAGATAGTTCCAATTTTCATTTTCAGCCATAAGGCCTGACAAGAACTGTCATATCTTAATAACCTAGTCCGGCTTTCAAAGGATGGTGCCAGCACCTCTGTATAGAATACAGGTTTGAACACTTAGTATCTTAGGGCTGGAAATAAAGCCTTTAAAACTCCAATCTAGTAAGAAAGGTCTATTAATTTGATTTGATTTTCTCAGGGACTACACAGGCGTCAAAATGTGTATCTGAGTGGTAAAGGGATAACTTAACTACCCATTTTCTGCAAACAGCAAAATTTAAAAAAATCCAATATCCCAGAAATGTACTTACGGAGTGCATAAATTCACCAGATCTTTGTCGGTGGTGTTGGGGTTCAATCCCCGGATATACAGGTTGGTCTTGCTGAGCTGGTCCCCGGACTGGCTGCCGGCGCTCGACTGGGAGGTGTTTGGACTTGCGGCAGGCATACTGCGCGGGGTATACGTCTGCAAACACACAAGAGAGGACTAAGTGAGATAGGAGTGTCATTAGCACGAAAACGTCAAATGAGATAAAAGTATCATGAACAAAAAGACTTAAAGATATGAGTGGTTGATGATAACACACTAAACACATGTAAAATATGAGTTATTAGATTGGAATACTGAAAAGGTCATTGCTTTATTAAATTTGGACGTTGGCAACACCCCTAATTAACATGACTTTCAAATGAGATAGGACTACAAAATACATCCTTGGTGTATGATGTTGCAAACAACACACTCATGTACCAGAAAGAAGATTTGAACATTTTAGAACAAGCATAAACATCAATAGTTTTCAAACTGATTAAGGATTATTTATTGTAGGACACCAACACTCATTAGGCGGGTGACCCATATTTTATATGACGACCACAACCCACATTTATGTCACTTGCTTTTAAACTTTTCAATATTTTTCACGCATAAAATTTTATTAAAAGTCAAGATGTCGTCTGCTTTTACTGCCTACATTTAGTGCTGTCAACATGGGAACACTCAACTGGAGACATAAATTTCAGGTTTATTTCTGTCTTATCTAAATTTATTTATTACCTACATAACTCCGGACATGTATTTGACAGCTAAACACGTTGAATCAAGTCAAGAAAATGAGCATTTACTTCACTCTAATCTTGTATGTGAGGCAAGTGCGTCAATACAAAAACTTAAAAATTTAATATTTTGGTCATTAATTATTCTGAAATGGGTGATTCACTCTGAAACACTCTTCTTACATACAGTGAACATGTGCACGAAAAGCCTCTAAAAATGAACAAAATATCAATCAACCCAAAGAAATTGGCAACAAAATAAAATTAAAATAGTATAAATCAACCAAGCAAAAGAAATTGGCAACAAAATAATAACAAAACCAAAACACTGAATAACACCCACAAATACCTGAAATTCTGTACAAAATCCAACAATATTACTCTACATCCAAAACTAACAACCGACAAGTTCCTCAACAGAATCACATGAGTTATTAATAACAGTGAGCAATGACTGCATAAAATACAACATGTAGCCCCAGCCCAATAGCTGTGTTTCTCTATCTCGCTCTATCGTTTATGAATCAACTCCAACCAGCTAACGGCAAAGAGTGGAAGCCTGTTAGGGTTTTCCCTCGAATTATGATTTTGAATGTATATTTTTTTTGTAGAGTGCATCGTTTATTCTTATTGGAGAAAAAACCCACAGACTTTATTTAAAAAAAAAAAGATATTGATACAATCTAGTAGCGGGGTTGGGATTTTACTTAAAACTTTGACATGTGTTGATCCATTTGTTGATTGCTACCTTTATATATTTTAACTAGACCGCTCATATAATTGTTAAAGTTATCAATATCATTTTTGTGTGGTTGTGGATACAATTTTGTTCAGACTAACATCATTAGTTGTTTCCCCCCCTCCCCCCAATATTTGTGTCAATAATTGTTAATAACAAAGCTTGATAATTAAATGAACAAAAGTTTGTAAATGCCCCAAATATTAACACATACACTACAGGCAATTGCAGGCAATTGCAGAACAGGAAAAATAACCTTCTAAAACACCAGCATCAAAGGAAAAGTGCTAGTCTGCTCTTTCAAGATAACATGATTATATCTATGAAACATCTGACACGCTGCGGTTGAACGAACTGATAGGAATTAAAATAGTACAAAGTTTGCATTTTTCAGTACTTTAACCCTTTGAGCGCTGGAACCGGATTTTGAAGGCCTTTGCAAACAGTTTGGATCCAGATGAGACGCCACAGAACGTGGCGTCTCATCAGGATCCAAACTGTTTGCTATTCTGATAGTATTCTTTGAAAAAAAATCAAAGAAAATGCTAATTTTAGAAATTTAGCAGACAACATTTTAGCAGAAGACAAATTTCCCAGCATGCAAAGGGTTAAACCAGTCACAACTCCATCAAACTAGGTCTTTAAAATTATAGCGAGTGTGATTGTGAAAATGATGCAAATGCACTTTTATGTACATGTATACAATTTGCATAGCCTGACAAGGTTGAGAAATTTCGAGAAGAAATAAAGTTGCGCCAATTAAGTTTGTTTTAAGAGCTAAAAATGAACAATTGTTAGCTTGTCCTAGGTTTTTGCTATCTGTTTATTATAAACAACTGTTTGTTTTTTTGAATCATCATCATTATAGAATGTGTCATAATACTCGACATATACCAAAAATATTCAAGCGACTGTAAACTAAGTTTCAAAGATAAATTTCATATATAATTCTCATTAATGGTTCTGTAAACTCCCTTTTGTGACTTAAGATAATCTTAAGTCTCATATTATAGTAAAACTGGCCCCTGGAACAGTGAACGTCTTTCTTACCATCAACATGTCCCACAGTAGATTCTCCATAACTCTTCACAATATTTATCAATGAATTTCTCTTCAATGAAAGAAATATTCCACAAAATTCTCAAATAATTAATTTCAAAATTCTGTAATCCTTTCGTATACCGGTAATTGCAACACAAAAACGACAACAACAACAACCAATCAAATATACTACCACACAAAAACGTTTTCATAAACTACACAATTTCGAGGAGGATAAAAAACACTCTTATATATTCAAAACCTTCCCTTGACAGGTCTAGATTCACAATAAATGTCTAAATGTTGCAAACTGCCACATTATGCTGGGCAAGTATAACGGTTGACAGCAACCATTATTTTACAACCAGCTTAGTCTGCCTCCTTGTTTGACACTTTCTGCCCGAGGGCCTCCAAACAAACAATAACGGGACGTTTCGAAACACCCTTTTAATTAATGGCCTTACGTTTCATGGTTTCAGGGAGCATAGAATGGCGTCCATGTTATACTTATTCCGACTGTAGTTGATGTTTTTGTTATGTAAGGCCCTTTTGTGTTATTTAATAATGGCTTTACTTGTAAGATGTTTGTTACCCAGGGTACAATATTTTAATCAGTGTCAATCATGAGACACAATAAATAATCAGGGCTTAATCTGCCATTCACCAAAATTGGCCAATGGGATNAAGCAAAATGCAATTATAAATAGCAACATGGAAAATGAATTGCATGAAATACAATGCCATTAAGCATAATGCGAGAACTGGCGGATAAACCCTTCCATACATTTGACCTTAACTGGATTGGCATGTCAAATTATGACAAGCTATTCAATGAAAAACGTTCACTTACTGGCCTTTTCCTTGCGTATCTACGGGTCCGTTAAACAGACCCATTCCCAAAGGGAAATTTAAAAAAATAATCCTAATTTGAAAAAAACAAAACAATTTCCATTTTTTTTATTTTTAAAAAGAAGTCTCTAATGATTAATTCAACTACAAACTACAAAGTATACAACTATAATTTATATGATTTTGTTCTTCTAATGTAAGTTATTATAATGAGTTATATTAAATTTGTTTTTCCCAAATCAGTGCACCTTTCGTGCGAAAAATTCCCAATCCTGAAATTGCATTTTTTCCAAAAATGGTCAGGAAAAGGCCTGACTTTACAGACATATTATGTTTGGTATGAAATATATCTGAACATTAAAGCTGAGTAAGTCTTCATAATGCTCACAACAAAATGTCAACAATGTAAGCATTACTCAGTGGATCCATTATTATGAAGCCTTTGTGTGCACACTTTGTACTACATGTGTAGCTCTGACCGAGGCGATTACATGTAATAGAACTGCAAACTCATGGTGAAAGCATTTATCAATTAAACCTTGAGACACCTTTTACCAACAATGCATGCAGTGTCTGTTTCTACTTTTCAGATAATAATCTTCAGATCTTATGTTTACATAGTTGACATTTTTTTCTTAAAACAGATGAGATTTTTTCTTCTTTAAATGATTACCCTGCACATAAAATATAATAAAATGGTTAAGCCATAAAGCAACAACCAAGTACCAATAGTTCCCTTAAATTATAAGACTATTACCTTATTTAGGCTTAATTCATCATACAAAAGGGCCAACATTTTTTACTGTCAATTTAAAACTTACATCATGTTCTTTGATGAATCGTGTTACCAACAGAATATTTTACTGTTCTCGAACAATTGGGTACGTGGAAATGACATTCACTCAATGTAATATAAGTGCCTAGTCCTTGAAATAGATACCCATTGGTTTCTTTTAATGTTTTTGCTCTGAAATGCTCAGGTACTTTCTTTTCAATATATTGTAAGGGACAGTAAATAAAATCTAACGAAAAAGTTGCATAAAAAAAAGATGTCCCCATTTCTGCTTTAAAGCATTTTATAAGCATTACTTAGTCTACATATGTAAATATCAAAATGGAAATATTTATTGCTGCCATTGACCAGTCGAATACTGTGGATGATTTTCCCTGCATATAACAGGTTTGTTTAAAAGTAAATACTTATCAATGCAAAGCATTAGAATCGTTGATATAAATTGCTACAATTGAAAAGGCAGATAATCTGCAGTACTCAGAAAAAATATGCATACAATTTTTTAATCAATATAATTATGGACCTTCCAGTAGTTTACTCCTAATGTTTTGACAGGAACATTTTACAATTCCTGCATACATGTATGTATTATTGCTAAAAAATCTATAAACATCCTAGCGATTCCTGTATCCAAACAAAATTAAACTTGATGCAAAACAATTGGGCATAGCTCTGTGAAAAGGGGGTTTAATGCATGTGCGTAAACTGCCGTCCCAGATAAGCATGTGGAGCCTGCACGGGCTAATCAGGGACGACACTTTCCGCATTTATGGTATTTTTCGTTTAAAGGAAGTCTCTTCTTAGCAAAAATCCCGTTTAAGCGGAAAGTGTCGTCCTTGATTTGCCTGTGCGGACTGCACAATCTTATCTGGGACGACGCTTTATGCACATGCATTAAACCCATTTTTCACGAACGTGGCCCAATTATTCTACTATCTGTGGGCAGGTGAGGAAGAGGATTCAATCAACATCCAGCGCTCAGCTCTTCAAATACTGCAAAACAGACCAGCAAAAACCTGCTGAAATTATCTCCTGAACAATAATTCCAAGCCAGCCTTGGTTCCAAGCCACATTGCCTAATGTACATGCTCAAGGAGCCAAACATAGCCCACTAAGACTTGATATCAAATAAATCTTTCATGTTAAGTATTGAAAAACTGCGCACAAGTTTAGATAAAGAAAACAGAGACAAAAAAAATTGAACAGCGAGTTAACCATTGAAAAGACTTGTGCCCCCAGTAATAGATTTAGCAAACAAATTAAACCCTCTCAAGTATGAAATTTGAGGCAACTTTATTACGGACTATGACATAAATCATGATTCATGACTCCCGAGTAAAAAAACTACAGTTGCTAACATTTAACTGATTACAATCTTCCTAGCTCTGCCATCTCTATTCAGCATGTGTAGGCCATATTAATGGCAATTCAACATGGAGTCACCATGCAAATGAACTGGGGAACATTGGGAGAAATTTCATCCCAACTGCAATGGAGAGTAAAGGCAGGATTTCTCAACAGGCTTTCTTCTGTGAATATTGTAAAACCCTGACACTTGACACTCTTCATTTCAAAGGCACACTGACTCGGTGGTATGAATACGGAGAGAATTTAAGGACTTCAAAACAAACTTTTTTAATCTGGGAAAAACATATATAAAGATAATTATCAGTTACCAGCTGAACTCACAAGCTTCTTACAAACACGAAAAATTGTATAAGAATAAATACAAGATTCCAGGTTAAGGAACACTAATATGCACCACATTCTATAATTCAACTGGTGGAATGGATTGATTGATAACTAATTATAAACCAAGTTACCAACATTATTAAATAAATTCATTACAAAACCTTAATGTTGAAGTATCAGAATTACTCATAAACACAATAAAATGCCGTAATCATTATTCATTCACATCAAAGTATTGAATGTCAAATGCTTATGATGTAGAAATATGTGGGCTGTAGCAATTTACACACAGCCAAAATGTGGTCGCATTCTCCAACCAGATTGTTGTGACTTGAACACTTCACATAAAGACTGATTAACTCACACATTGAAAGATTATGTGGTCTGTTTTCAAAAGAAGTTTAAGAAACATGTCTGCCTCTAAAATGTAATACTGGTCACTGAGTTTGTCAAATTAGAACAGCAAAGAAAGCCATTAAAAGTTGTAAAGAATCAGATTCAAAAACAATTATAATGATGAAAATCGAAGACATTTTTAACATATATTGTTTCCCCATACATCCTGTTTTTGTACTACAATTTCAACCTGGTTAAAAAGAAAGACTATGTGCTTTGTGTACTCTACACCATTATGTCATGACTAAATGATACAAACCTCCAAATTATGAGTAAAGACACATGAAGACTTAAGAGTCCGGGTTTTTGTATCTATATGTGATAATTAAATAATAATCTTTATTAAATTCATTTTAATAAACATGTATGAAATAATCTTCATTCAAGAGTTAAGATGCTTGACAAACTGTTCAAATTGTAAAGCTACCATTGTTATTGACTTGTAATTATTCATCTCTCTCAAACTTTCTCTCAAAAGTCTATCACACAGTATGGTAAATAAACAAATGATACCACGAAAAGTGCAATTCAGTACTTGTTTTCAATTAACAAAACATTATTTTGTTTATTCCAACTGCAAGTTGCATCTCCAATTTCCATCTTCAGTACCTCAAGATAAACATTAGTCTGTCACAGCTGACAACCCGATGCCATGAATATCAGAGTATGTCTGCAAGAGTCTTCAGAGAGCACTGATTAGTTCAGTTTAAATCTAATAAGTTATTTTTAATCTAACAATTATTTACATACATAAACACTGTTTTCAGCTCAATTAGTTTAAACAAGTTTTGATTGAAAGACAGCCAAAAAGGCAAATGTTGTTTTCAGCATATTTGTCCAAAAAGATCTGGGAGAAAGTTTTTCTTAGGTTTTTTATAGAGTGATGTAAAAGACCTTTCTGGAAAAAAAAATATTTTAGCTGACTGACATCGTTATAACGACCAATATAGTCATTTTTTTGGAAAACGGTCATTCTTGTAAAATGAATGCCAAAGCATTTTTCTCTGTGAGAAATAGAACTACCATCAACCATCTCACCGGGGTCTGCCTTCTGTTTTCTATGTATGTATGCAGTGTTCTCACCACGCCCTAAGCGTTTTCACTGCGTTTACCTCTCAACCTTCACTCAGCTATCATTGGTGACATCATGGCATCCACACAAAGTTTTTGGTTTATTATCTACGGCTCTACAAAGACATGGCACTATGACTCCACTTTGACAAAACAAAAAACACAGTCGTAGTAAAGAACGCCATAGACATACTGGGAACGCAGGAGGATCGCTGCAGAATCTCAGAAGCAAGAATAATCGTCACCTTACGTTTTGGGTGTTTGGACAATCTTTTTATGCATCTAAAGACAACCCCACAGCTTCCTTGGCATTCCTAGAGCATCCTGGGTCACCGTAAGAACGCAAGTCCGGTGTGACACGGGTATAAACTAAGTCAGGAAAAAGTTTGTCATAAGCAAAAAAATAAGGTAAAACAAGATGTGTTTGTGAAACACTATGTCCCCTTTTAAGCGATTTTGACCCATATATTTGACTTTTGACATTGAAGGATGACCTTGACCTTTCACCACTCAAAATGTGCAGCTCCATGAGATACACATCAGGGACTACCCTACGGGCGACTAGAGCGATAATTTTGCTCTAACGTCCGTGATTTCGCCCTACGAGCCCAGAAAAGCGAAGATCAAGTCGCCTGATTTATTGAGTAAGCAAGACCAGAAAAGCGAAATCATTATTATTTTTGCTAAGGCGTGCTACCGCCCGCAGGTGATTAGCAAGTTTATTGTTTGTTGTTTATCTAACACTTACGCAATTTACCCCCCGCACGGATCACTTATTGACCGTGACAAAGCAGTTGCTTAATTTTGGTTGCTATAACAACACACTCGTGCCTCTTTGCGCGTGCCTAAAGTTGTCTAATGATTATGTGATAATTGATTGACCATCCGATAATTGCAGGTTTTTGGCAGACGGCATGGTTAAAGAAAGTCGGCAAAAATAGTTAAAGAAAAACAAAATTGATCAAAGGTCTATTACATGTAATTACGTAGATCCACTATTAAGTCCAGCGAGTTTTGTCAGTTTGTTAATACACCGATAATTACAAGTAACACCTATCTTATATAAACTTATATTACACAGTCATGCACGCGTACACAGATGCATAGCGAGAAATTCTCAGGTAACTTTCAAGTAGCCAAACTGTGATGTTCGCCTTTACTTATGAAAAGTTAACTGCAAAAGGTGAGCATTTAATAACTTACGCCGAGTTAGTTGTGAAAAACAAAAACCATTAACAATTTTACGCGGTAGCAATTTAATTCCAGTACATGTATATTTCATCATGTCCATTAATAGAAGTGATATACACCGTTTTTCCGAAATTAACCACCGTATACGCCATGTAGAACCCGTGTTTTAATAAGAGCGCGAAATTGTTGCTTCCGTCGGTCAGATTCCACACATGGAAAGCGAAATTGTTGCATCAGACCATGTGCTGTACCTAAATATAGATGTTTAAGTCGGTACAGTACACTCCACGCGTTTTCCCCAATTTCCCTCGCTACTCTGCGGGCAGTGACTCCGAGGAGATTAAGAAAATCCCACGATACGCAGCGTTTGCATGATTTGGGACACGGCGGTTAACGATCAGCAAAATTGATAGGCCTCGCGGCGGCCCTCGGCGTTGGCAACACGGGGGAAACTCCGTGTTTAATGAGATTACGATCAATTTAACTTTATTTGACATCCTGATTTTCAAATTCAATTACATTTATTACAAGTACATTTATAGAAGTAGTTGTTTTTTGTATAGAAAACTCGTTGATTTACGACAAACAAAACATTGTCTTTTAAGTGATACTTACCAATTAATATAATCACAGTTTGCAACATTGTTTTTATTTTGATAATTTAATCCAAAGTTTTCATGTTAGCAGGTGTTTTTTCTATTCTGAACATGTAAACAAATGACCGAGGACCCTATTAAAAGTTTCACAAAAATTCGCAATATGTGTGAATTGACAGTTTGACGTCATCAAAGAAAAACCGCTTCCTGTCTGAAGGCATGAAAAACACACTGTTCTCGCCGACAAAATTGGCTTCCTTTGTTTGGCAATCAACACGCTAAACCAATCGGGTGTTTATAACTCAATAGCAACCGTCGAAATATGTAACTGCACGTGCTTAGCTCCGCCTTTCGAATCTTTTACAGGGAACAANTATAGCTTATTAAACAGAAGTACAATCAATACTTAATAAAATGAAATAGAAATTTGACCATGAAAAATAACTTTATATAATTTAATTTTGACAAAACATAATTGTTAAAAAAAAAAAAAAAATACAGAACGGTTCTGGTAATTGACCTATTAATAATTTAAATAAATAGTCCTGGCACTCAATTACAATTTAGTGCTTTTTATCTACAAAGATGTCAACTGATAAAATGCAATATTTAGCAATCCTCTTTGTTATATTGTTATAGTTATTTTGCACAAAACAAGACATGCAACAGAGGTCCTGCAAACTTAGTATAAAAATCGCCCACCAACCCCCACCCCTCCCATCCCATTTTTGGGATACAAGCATCAACATTTATTTACAACAAAGCTATCATAGCCAAAAAAGGAAAAGCCTCTATCAGTTGTTATCTAGCTTTAATTCAGATCATTAGTTAACGGGGGAAAATGTTACTAACAAACTGCATTTGCCTTTACCCTCTGGGCTAATTGATCGAATTTGGAGATATATCAAAATGTTCTAAATCTACACAAACTGTTCACCACCCAAGGGCCAAAGGGGCAAATTGTTTTCAATGGGGTTAATAACAATATCCCCATTCATGTAAAAAAGATACATTCCGACTATTACAGTATTACAGGTATTAAACTGAAGCTGCCCTTCCCAGCCATTATCTGGCAGGAATGCGATGGCCAATTATATTGCTGGGACGTCTTGTTTCATTGGCGATTTTGGTACAACACCAAGCAGGCCACAATTAGGCAATAAATTGCTACATTATGAACAATAACCCACCCACTAAGCAGATTACACCAAGAATTTCCTTTGTAATGGCTTTGCACTTTTAAAATTGTACATGATAAGCATTTTTTCCCGATTTACTGAAGTTGTTTTCGATGTCATGCACAGAAAAACCTGATTAAAATCTAAAAATGTGTGCATGATAGTTAATTTGAATAACTTTTAATTAAAATAATAACATGTATTTGGAAGATAGAAAATTTCACCCTTTTTGACTACATGTTGGACAATCCCTCATAATACCAAAGATTGTAACAAAAATGTTAACAGTATTCTGTTATAGTCAGCCCGAATTTAAAAAAATGCTTTCGCAGCTTTTCTAATCTTATCCCACAAGAAAAATTATCATTCCAGTGAAAGCATAATCCTTTTATTCATGTGGAAGACAACATGAACACATTTTGACGTGGACCACAGCAGGTTTCATACCTACACCCCGCCCCTGTCAAACGTATACCCCATAATAAGGCGTCTTAAATACCTGAAATTCATCTTTTTTCACGCCCATTGACAGTCCTGATGTTGTGATGTTTATCAATGATACTGTTTTCTTCTCCCCCTGTATTTTATACATTTTTACTCAAATGTAGCAAACTTGACCTCAAACTGGGACTTGTGTACTAAACGGTATACTTTTGTAGAATGCATATTCATTGTTATACCAAGTGCCAATTAAATGTTTCGCTAAAAAAGCATAGATGATGCAAAACATATATGACTTGAAAAAGCTTGAGCACATATATAAATGAATGCTTATTATGTTACAAAAACTACCTTCTTTAAGTTTTGCCAAAAGGAAGAATTACAGATAAAAAAAAAATACCAAACATTAGATAAAGCAATCATCTGGCACCTAATTCTACCAGGCATTTAATAAAATTCTTTTAATTTGTTTCTCTGGAAATCTCACTATCGTTTTAACGCAGCAAATGCATAATACATGTTTTTTATAAACTGTTATTTTGGGAAAATCAGGCTAAATGTCCGAACATTATCTTGGAACTCCCCAAACAATTTAACTGATACAAATTGGGTGATTATGGTAAAAAGCCATCACGGAAAACTATCAAAGATAAATTAAGCCCCTGAATGTTCATAAAAAAAATACATGATGACTTGAAAATTAGCTTCGCTGACCTTTGGAGGAAGCATTGGTGGCATTTCACACTCAAATTTTTTCAGGGCTTGGCAACCATTCAGTTTATCTTCATTGTGAGTAAACTGCAAATTATTTTATCTCATTCAAATGACAAAATATTTTGATAACTGGCTGGAAACCAAACTTGTTTATCATCAATTTATATGCCTCACTAATTCAAGGAGAAAGCAAGGTTTCTTTTTTTCTTTGACTGTTGTTTCTCCAGCGAGGTTTTAATTTTTTCAGGCGTAGTAAAAAATCATTGCAGTAAAAAATCATTGCGGTAAACAATTGACTCATGTTTCATATATACACTGAATCAGAAGTATTGTATTTCAAGATATAATATATCTGAATTTTTTAAAGATACGATCTAATAAATTGTCTAACTGAAAGGTAAATATCATATTACAAACGTTTAAAAGATACAGTTACACGGATGTTACATAGATCCATTATACTCGGAAGACAACTTATATCATAGGGCATCGAATTTCACGAAATGTATTAAGTTAAGGTTTTCCAAATTCTACAAAGCTTACTTTTCAATGCCGTCAATAATTGAATGGGTCAGAAAGTTATGAGTATGCGGTCATCTGACATGAATATCTGAAGTTTTTAATTACCAAGTCTGCAAGATATTGAATATCAAGTCAAAACAATAGAATTAAGGTCACACTGTAAGATTTTATGGTCAGAATCGTGTGAATACACATTTGCATGATTTTAATTGAGCCTCGCTCTGGAAAAACAGGGCTTAATGCATGTGCGTAAAGTGTTGTCCCAGATTAGCTTAAGAAGCCTGCACGGTGAGGCTTATCGGAGACGACCCTTTCTGTATAAACTGAAGTTTCGCTAAGATAAGACTTCCTTTGACCTAAATATACAGTAAAACTGAGATGTCATCACTGATAGGCCTGTGTGAACTGCACAGGCTAATCTGGGACGACACTTTATGCACATGAATTAAGCCTGTTTTCCACGAGCGAGGCTCAATATATCACTAAAAAACCTTATCCCTTTGCATGCTGGGAAATTTGTCGTCTGCTAAAATGTTGTCTGCTAAATTTCTAAAATAAGCATTTTCTTTGATTTTTTTTTTTTAAGAATACTAACAGAATAACAAACAGTTTGGATCCTGATGAGACGCCACGTTCTGTGGCGTCTCATCTGGATCCAAACTGTTTGCAAAGGCCTTCAAAATCCGGTTCCAGCGCTCAAAGGGTTGAAGGCATTTCATCATATTTGCGCACAGAAGGCTGATAAGCCTATGCGGCTTTCAAGGCAATAATACTGTATATTGTAGCTTATAAATTATTCAGAGGGCAGGACTATTAACTCAAGTTCATAAATATCCTGTCAGCTGTTATGAAGATATGAAGATAATCGTGAATAAACATTAAGGTAGAAATAATATCAAATTTATCTGTTTGACAAAAATATAATTATATCGGTAGCATAGAGGTCAGGTCAGAAAGTGACTTGTTGGTTTCTTTTTTTAATAGAAAAATTACAAGTACACAAAGGTAAGGTTAAATGAATATCCGGTTAGAAGATTGAATGACAAGAGGGCATGCAATTGGGTCAGAAAACATTAACATCTGATCTCAGAAATAATGGGATGGTTAAGATTTCAGATTCCTAAATTCCTAAATGTGTCAATGTTGCTTTTAAAGTTTAACAACAGTCTTGTGACACATTGTACAAAAATGTCTACACTCTGAATGATTTACTGTCAGATGCACCTTTACTGCAAACATTTTTTGTTTTCGTTGTGCAGTTGATGTCATAAACCCTCTTAAAAGCTAATCCGGCTTTACTGCAAAGGAAGTTGTGTATGAACTTAATACAGCCGCCTTGCCTTATCTGAATTTTGGTGGTTTGTGACCTTCAAAAGTGATACCTGACTGTTACGTCCTCGACACAAAAATGGAACTGTATAATGCACTGTGGGAAATGTATATCATACCCTGCCCTAAGATCATTTTACCCTAGTTTTTCTTAAGTTTTTTTGTAGTTGCCTTTCTTTTTCTTTTTTAATGAAACCAATTGATACAGCAGAATGTATTTAAGTTCTAAGTTTCCAGTACAATTCTTAACCATACAATTTATATGAATTAGACGTACTATATTATCTTCATAAATTGCAAGCAATAATTCACACCTTGAAATATTGCTGCTATGTAAACCTTTTTTTTTTTAGTTTGCTAAGTCAATTTATTTGAACCATTATAATTCTTTTGACCATTATATTACACTATTTTAACATGATATCTTTTGATCTTCAATTCTGCTTAATAAATTTGATTTCATCAAAAACTCACACCCAATTATAAAATAAGGCAACGTTTGATCTACCCACTGTTTTAATTGCCATACATTTAGGCTACTGGTAAATCACAAAATAATATTCCTTCTTTAAGCATATGTATAGTATTTTAAAAAACTCCTTTCAAGTACTTGAAGTATATTTACTATGTGTACCTTTAACTATTGCAGTGTTTAAACAGCCATTATACACTAATAGAATACAATCCATTTGCTTTATTGAATTCCTGTAAAAATAGATTTGCAAAGAAAATATTTTAGGTATGTCAAACATACAGACTTAACATAAAAGGTAGATGTGTAACTTATAGGGACAGGAATCAATATCTTTGAAAGAAGTCCAAAGCATCTTAAGATATTGATATACAGACTCAAAGGATTTCAAAATGTCATAACTTAACCCATTTATGCCTAGTGGACTCTCCCATCCTTCAAAAATGGATCAATTTATTTTCAAAATTTGGGATGTCTAGTATATTTATTTCTATATTAAGAATATTTCTTACAGAAATTCTTTTAAGCAAACAGCGCAGACCCATGATGAGACGCCGCATCATGCAGCGTCTCATCTGGGTCTACGCTGTTTGCCAAGGCCTTTTTTCTAGATGCTAGGCATAAATGGGTTAATACCTGTCTGTAAAAGTACTTACTTATAGTGGAATATTTTAAGCACCAAAAATAATTTTTAATAAATATTTGTGTGATTATTTGTAAAAATAAAAGAAACATTAAATTTTAGATTGCTGCATCATCATAATTATGTAAAAAAAATGTGGAATTTAAATTATTAATTAATAACACAAAATTGCATAAGTCTTAACAGTTATTTTAAAAGAATCAGAAGAAAATAAATGTTTGTACATTAGAATGCTTTTGTGTGTTCCTTAAATAACTATTCGAAATTCTGAATTCAATTGAAGTTCAATAGGCATTTTAACAACTATTATCTAAGATACAAGCAAACAACACTATAAATTGTTCATATAAAATGTTGCTTGATAACT
The DNA here is from genome assembly GCA_007657795.1 of Dreissena rostriformis. NCBI lineage: Eukaryota > Metazoa > Mollusca > Bivalvia > Myida > Dreissenidae > Dreissena > Dreissena rostriformis. The sequence continues at coordinate 63,019 of VMBQ01000086.1, forward strand.
ACACACATGCTCTCAAACTGCAGTTAGTACCACATTACTTACAATTAAATTCCTTATTGCCCTACAAGTGTTTTTCTAAGTAACCAATTACCGACAACACAATTAGGCACATGCATCAAAACACATTCCTTTCAGCAATTAAACACATAACTATTTATAGATAACGACATGATTACCATAATTATTGAAAAAAATCTTACCTTGATTAGCGTAAAAAATATCAATTAAACAGGAGACATTCAACGTATTAGTTATATCCTGTAAAAATCTTCTCAATGAATGTACGATGATATAATCACCATCATTATTATTAAAAAACGTCTCAATGAATGAACTGTCATAAAACGATTAAAACCATTATTATTTAAAAAAAACACGTTCTTACCTTGATTAGCGTAAAAAATATCAATTAAACTGGAGACTGTCAACGTATTAGTAATATCCTGGTCAAAACCGTTTCAATGAATGTACTGTCCCAAAGTGTCCTTTATTCTGTTTGTACAACAAGCTGTGAACATTCACGCTTTCTCTGTTCTTTCGTTCAATCACCTTAAATGACCGCAGATGACCAAGCCGACTGAATAGAATACCACAGATAGTTTCAATGGCTATTCACAATTTCTCCTCCTTTTTAGTCCAACCCTTATAAACCTCTCAACAAAATTAATACACCTATCGCACTGATGATAAAACCAAGTTAACTGGTCCACAAAAACTTGCTTCATGCAGCATTAATAAGAAATTTAAACGATGGATGTACCACGGATGTCAAACAAAATTCGCAAATATCAGATTCCCGAAACACTGTCCTGTTTAATCACCACGACCTTAGTCCACCACAGTTCTCAAACAAACTGATGAGAACACCGTCTGCTGTAACTTGTATACCGGTAAAATCAAATCGGTTACAATTTATTGAACCTCGCCCCTTTAGCTCCAGAGTTACTGTCCTAACATAAAACAGATAAGTACTGAGGTGGGGATATATAGTTACAACCTAGCAGTAGTAGTAACTCGCTATTCACTATTTGACAGGCGAATCAATGCCTTTGGGGCAAGGTTACGCTCCACAGCACATGTGAAATGCGAGTATAAACTCTGCCGCGCTTGAATAGCCACAGCTCTCTCACTGGCTAACAACTCTCCCACTTATTTTATGGTCTTGCTCCAGTGATTTCCTAATCACCCCATTGCCTTCTGATATCAAACCCACACTTTAAGGCCAGTTAGCACACTTCTGACAAAACAGTGAGAAATTCCACGCAGCTGTGTATTATACTAGTGAAAAAAATATTCTATTAATGTAAAGGACATCTATAATCAACAATTTGTTTCTTTGAAGATGAATACTTGTGTTAAAAAAAAAAAAAAAAATGTATTTTCAAAGCCAAAAGGTCCCCAGCTACAAGATTTTATTGTTACCTCAGGAGGGATCTCAAAAAATATGGCATAAATCTATTTACAAATATTTTAATTTCACACCAAAGTTCATTGACTCCACACAATTTCCACCAATCCAGCATTAGATGTTATCAAAGCTGATAATTTCTTGTATGGAACTCATAAAAAATAAGATTATTTTCCTGTAACATAAGATGTCCATTTCTGGCCCCAGGGTTCAGATAACAACATAAGTGTTTTGTTGCTTACAGGTGTCATAATGCAGAAGTTTTGGAAAGCCTTTGGTGCTTGTTAACATTCTCAAAATAATTGAGTCTTGTTCTGGGAAAATGGGGTTAAATGCATTTGCGTAGAGTGTCGTCCCAGATAAGCCAGTGCAGTCTGTATGTGGGAAACAGTTTCCTCCTATACTATATATTCCGTGGCGTCTCATCAGGATTCGAACTGTTTGCTATTCTGATAGTATTCTTTAAAAAAAAAATCGAAGAAAATGCTAATTTTAGAAATTCAGCAGACAACATTTTAGCAGACGACAAATTTCCCAGCATGCAAAGGGTTAAACAAAAAAAATCATAAAAGCCGAAAGTGTTGCCCCTCAGTAGCCTGTGTGGACTAGACAGGCTTATCTCAAATGACGCTTAAGGCACATACATTAAGCCCCATTATCCCAGAGAAAGACTCAATGATGGCTGCTACGACAGTGAAATAAAGTCTAAACTGGCTAGCAAACAATGTAAAAGTTACCTCCCTTTGTTATTATTTGTCGTTTGAATTTCATAACAAATATAATTTCACGATGTGAAGCATGAACAAGAAGTGTGAGTATTTTATCATGTATTTGTGCAAAACACGTCACGACATGTGACAAAAAAATGACAGAAATCCAACATCTCTACTTATAAGCTTTTATGAACTGTCAGTATTACGGAGCAAAAATGTCAAAAATGAGGACTTCCATTTAGAGAGATAAATATCCAGGCATGTAAAAACAATTATGAAAATACCATTCGTTCACCAATTATTGTTTGAATACAACAATTAAAAGTTTTAAAAATAAAAAGAAAGTCAAGCATGTGCAAAAATCCTTACATTGATATAATTAAATTTTAAACTGAATATAGACTTATTTTTCACACTACAACAATACAATAAATGTCAGTAAAATTCACACCTATTGCTTCACCTATTATGAAAAGACAATTATAACCATCTTAAATTAGAATCAACAAAAAACTAAGCCTTAAATATAGACATAATTTTCACACTAAATCATTACAATAGGTCAGTAAAAAATAACACCTATTGCTTTGCCAATTAAGAAAAGACAATACCATCTTAACCCTTTGAGCGCTGGAACCGGATTTTGAAGGCCTTTGCAAACAGTTTGGATCCAGATGAGACGCCACAGAACGTGGCGTCTCATCAGGATCCAAACTGTTTGCTATTCTGATAGTATTCTTTGAAAAAAAATCAAAGAAAATGCTAATTTTAGAAATTTAGCAGACAACATTTTAGCAGACGACAAANCAGGGCCCTCAATCCATTTTAGGGGAAGCGGGTCGCTACCCATAGCAGGGGGAATTTTCGCGGCGTTTCCCTTTTGGGGGGATTTTTTACTTACTCTCTAATTATAACATTTGTACATGTTTGCACTATATTCATTGCTTTTTTCATAATTTAGTATGTTTGACAAGATTAAATTAAAATAGAATTGAGATATAATAATCATGAGACACATCCATCTATAAAAAAAAAAAAAAAAAAAAAAAAATTTTTTTTTTTTGAGGGGGAATTTTTCACCCCAAAAGGGGAAAAAAGTATACTTTTCAGGGGGGGGGAATGCGGCCGAATTTCGGCCGTGGATTTGACAGATTGAGGGCCCTGTTTAGAATTGTTAAACATTGTGAACGTCAAAATTATATGTCATAATAGTAACAATAAACTCTACAAAAGGTATTTTCTATTCTTTGGTTAAAAAAGAACGAGGTCCGATAAAATCTGGTGAGGTCTGGCAAATTTTAAAAGTTATCGGACCTCGTGTCCGACAAGATTTTTTCGTCTTTCGCATGGGTTGTAATTTTTTATTATGCCCACCTTCGGGGGCACAAAAATAGACAATGCAATCCTTAAATGTACCCCCGTTCAAGACAATACTATGGTAACAGAATTTTGCGGCCCCAGGCTTATTTGGCTTCGGCATAAAACCTGGGTCTTTTGGCTCCAAGGCTATTTAGTCTCAAATCAATTCATTCAGCCTTATTTTTAATTATGCATATTCTTTAAACTTAATTTAACACCATTATCCTTCTACAAACTGAAACCAATTTATGTAACTGTGTTGGTTTAGAATTGATTAAAAGCTGTCAGTGTTATAGATTGTCGGTTTGTTTGTTGATTATTACTTTTGTTTATAAATATAATGGATTAAAGGTGTTAATCATTAATGATGACAGATGTATTTTTACCAGAAATCATATTTTTGGTTAATACGGTGACACATTACACATTTGTTTTACAACCTGATAACGGTCATAAAATGGCGCAGATGAATGTGAGAAATCACTGGACCATAACATTTGCTTAATTTGGGTAAATAGGCATGAATATAGGTAATAGACAATGGCTTCACTCGATAATAACAGTAAGAGAGCAACAACTTCTGCTTATGAAAACTACTGTTGTGTTCATAAGTGTCAATTCAATAATCAATTATCTACAGCTATATGTTCTTGCTACAGCTTAAGTGTGACAAATTGGCACATTTTTAACTGCACCAAAATTCAATGTTTAATGACAACTTAATTTTTATAGATAGTTTGCTTCTTTTGTTGGGATGCGTTCAAAGTTGTCTGCTGCAAATCAATTATAGAAACCAGACTAAAATAACTCAGGCCTTCCTTTTTCTTTAAATTTCGTTATAGCTTTAATAAACAATATCTCATAGTTACAAAGCTGCATAATTATTGTTTACCCAAATCCATTCACATATAAAAGTGGGGTTAAATACAAAAATGTAAGCTCATCAGAACACCAATATTGGGGCCGAATAAGCCTCAGACCAAATAGGCCAACAGCCGGTAATATACCGAAACAAAAAATGTTTCAAGACTGATTCATATGACAAGCTATTTACAAAATGCATGTTTACTGCCAATGCATATAAACAGAAACTTTACCTCCTAGCCAATATTACTGAATTCTTGGCGAATATGTTAAAACACCACTGGCTTATAAATAGAATGTTTCTTGTAATCTGACCAATTGATGCATTTATACCTCTGATTAATCACAACATACATCGATTTTCAAATTTTCATGAGAATGATTATTTGGCTGGAAATATATGATGTTTACATTGTTAATGCATCCAATATGAGTGTTTTCGGAGTTTTCCCTAAAAATATAACTTTGTACCAGAAAAGAGAACCCCCATTCCTTCTCCGAATTTTCATCTTTTTTCGAATCTTAAGACACGTACCTTTTTACCTTTCCAAAGTGGTGAGAAAAAACGCTGGTTATTGAAGAAAAAGTTATGAATGACAACACTTTTCTGATCTTCCAGCTGTGAGACTACTAAGTAAGTTGCTCATATAATAATATAAATAGCTTGATATTGTTGACCAGAGCCCCACTAGTTACTTATTGCATACAATGTACACATTTAAACAAGTAATCATACAATAAGCGTTGAAAAGTTAAACTTTCTATGGCATGTTGCATTCATAAATTGTTATTAGCTTGGCATTTTGCAAATAATATCATATGCAGATCATGACATATCAGACACATTTCCATTAATGCAATAAATTATTAAAGTCTACAGCGTATTACAGTGTATAACACCCACTGTATTATTTGACATTAAACAAAAGTTGTGATAGTAAAAGTCAAATATGTCACGCAAATCAAAAGGATATATCAATTTATTCTTCAAAAGTTTACCCAATCTTTAAAGATTACCTCCAAATCCTCGACTGTCTTGAAACTAACGATTGCAAATCCATCTATGATATCTTCATCAAAGGAACTAGCACTTTTCTTTTTCCGTGGTTTAGATCTGATGCGATGTTTGTGGTCCTTTAAAGGGGACAGTCCGTTCCCCTCACGTTCACACTCGAGTTCCGAGTCACTTGGCTCTATCAGTATCTTTTGAGCTCTCTCTCGTCTTTTCCGGTGATGGGATTTTGATTTTGTCTCTGTTTCCATCGCTGATTTTTCCACACACAAACACTGAATATGCACAGTTAAGCCACCATTTGGGAGCTTAATGTTTACTGTATGTGACAATTAGCAATCCAAGCCTTGATCTTCCACAATAAGCATGTAAATCCGGCGAGAAAATAACAATCACGGTTAAGTTAACATCCACACACAGTTCAAATGGCGGACACTACAATAGGACCGCATAACACACCAATTTACTACACAAATGATCGTGCGCAAGCACTTGCTTGTAGAAAAGAAGTGCGTTAAATGTCGAATTGAAAATATCGAATGGTTTTCATAGTTCGACCAAATATTTTCTATTTTCTAGATGCATGCATAATATTGTTTTTGTTTTATCATAATCAATTAATTTTACAGAGAATATTTTACAACCTGTAAGTATGGTGTATTATGTTGGCGTATGAATCGATAAGAGTTAATCAAAGGCACCGTCAAGTCAATCACTCGTGACCATTTTATCTTGCGTGAAATATTAATTATTTACCCTAATGGCGTAAAAAGTGCATCAGGCTCGTGTGTCTAATTGTTGAAATTAATAATAAACAAATAAGAACTCCGAAAGAGGTACGTGACCAGAACTGGTGTCTGTACATTATGGTGCGAGGATGAAATGAGGATGTGTGTAAACTGGAGCGTTCCTTACATTTTTTGAAGATCATCAGTATTCACAAATCTTCTACTTAACTTCTGCACATCAAATTCGACGATTTAGATCAAACATATGTTTCTAACCTTTTAATATTATAGAATCATTTTACCAGTAAAATACTGGCCAATGAACGCATATGCATGCTGAGGCCTAACCATGTTATAACTTAAACATATTTTGCGTACTGAACAATGTAATTTTGATATTAGGGAAGCAGGTCTTGTGATAAAATATGTTCTCGTATTATATAATCTATGAAACGATGAAGCAATATATTGCTGAAACATTCGCTTTATGGGTGAATCCATCTACCAATAAAGTGTATACACTTGCGCTATAGACACGAAACGAAAAACATTTCAAAAGGCGTTTAAACATGTTATAGTTATATAATAACCCAACGAAATAGGGTAGACAGATGGCAAGTTTACTGCTGTATTAAAGAAAGTTGCAACTTGATCATAATACAACTGGAAACATAGTATTAAATAGCATATTCAGCGACAATATCCGTTAACGCTGATTTAAGTGTATGCTATACAATTGAACGTAGTTTTATTATACCTGGGACAGTTCTATATTGCAAGCACATGAATACGAATAGCAATCTGACAAAATCAGTAAATGTTCTTGGTTACCGGTTATTTTGGGGGAAGATCAGGTTTTTCATACCATGCGTACCAAACAAATCTGTGCGCCCAAAAAATATGTAAACTCATTCTTTAAAAAATCATTATAATGTATGATGAGATAAAAATTATTTAATACATAATAATACCATATAACTGAAAGAACATATACATTTATAACTGAATCGATCGTGCAATCGCGTAGGTAAGACCATAAGTTTATCCATCGATCTGTCTCCCAACCAAAACCTCTGCACTACAAACCGTATATTGTAGATTTCAGAATTCTTGCTTATCAATACATATTATAAGGATAAACTATGCTTATTTGATTAAAGCGTCTGGCTGGAGATGGACCGTTACCGCGTTCAATGCAATACTGTCACCTGTTAACTGACCACTGATACAGTGCCCGCATTATATTGACTTCACACATTTGGCGACAAAATCCCTGCGTTAAAGACAACTTTTGATGCAACTAGCTCTCAAAGGCGTCAATAATGTAGCATTCGATGTGGACGTCATGTAGGGATTAATAAAACGCATCTTTATTTGACCTAAAACACTCAACTGTGAACTCTGGGGTGCACCCATACAAATGCGAGTTTCTCGTGCACGTATATTTGTATCCTGGTGACCCTTACACCTAGATCAATATACGTCTGCGTTTGACGCGCTTACTAAATATGGACTCTAGCATTGTTATAAGAACCAGGGACCTATACAAGCCATGCCATCACGACCCCCACCCCAACCACTGCCAAGATATGTACTCTATCGTATTAGCACCCTGCTGTGGTGCCACCTTACCATCTGATAACAATACACTTTCTTGGTGCATACGACAATATCGGCAATATAATGCATTATACAAATACAATAAAATGCTAATTACGAAGTCCTTGAAGGTATAATAAGCAAGTCTGTTTGTTTCTATGGCTGTTTCTTGCACGAGCAGTGAATTGACATAACTCTTTATTGATATAAATAAACATATTATTCCATTATAACTAAATAGCCTACTAGTAAGTCTTAATATATAATGATGGCTATACTGTATTACGAATATTGGATTATGTATGTATTGCAAATTATACGCATAAGATGACGGTGCCTGGCAGTGGTAGCACGTTTCTGCGCTCGATGCAGACCAAGTTAATATCCGACCACTGACACGCGGTGTCCACAATGTACATGCACTTAGTACCGGTAGTTGATCTTTACGATACATCTCTTTGAAGTTTTAATTATCAGTCTCCATGTCTCTCAGCAGACTAAGACACTGTTTCGGCAGTGTATTGATCTCAGCTGATATGGATGGATCTATTGCTCTGTGACCACAGTAGGGTGCCAGTACACTAGATATTTAGGGGTGGTTCGTTTATAAAGAAGGGTATAACAAGGCCTCCTAGGAAATTCCTGATCCATCATTTTGAACAAACACCAAAAAACCAACCCAAAACCCAAGGTATTGGACACTGATTGACACAATTTGACACCTTGCTGTGGTGACCTTAGCACGTAAAATCGGTACACTTATTCGTTGTCGCATGTTAGTCTTTACGCCACTGAAGGCTTTGCTACTATAAACTAGTGTGCGTGAGAAGTACATATACGTTGTATCCGTACATTACGGAATACTACGGAATACCATTAGGGCCATCGTGGTTACACATTAAAATCCAGAGGGCGAGAATGCGAGAACGCGAGAGTACGATGACGAGAATGCGACAATACGATGACGACAGTGCGACAATACGATGGCGAGAATGCGAGAACGCGATGGCGAGAATGTGAGAACGCGATAGTTCGATGACGACAATGCGACAGTGCGATGAGGACAGTGCGACAATACGATGGCGACAGTGCGATAGTACGATGGCGACAATGCGAGAATGCGACAACGCGAGAGTACGATGACGAGAACGCGATAGGACGATGACGACTGTGCGACAATACGATGGCGAGAATGCGAGAACGCGATGGCGAGAATGCGAGAACGCGAGAGTACGATGACGAGAATGCGACAATACGATGACGACAGTGCGACAATACGATGGCGAGAATGCGAGAACGCGATGGCGAGAATGCGAGAACGCGATAGTACGATGACGACAATGCGACAGTGCGATGACGACAGTGCGACAATACGATGGCGACAGTGCGATAGTACGATGGCGACAATGCGATAGTCATATCGTACTGTTGCCATCGTATCATCGCATTCTCGCCATCGCGTTCTCGCATTCTCGCCATCGTATTGTCGCACTGTCGTCATCGTATTGTCGCATTCTCGTCATCGTACTCACAGGCGCTCGATGGCAATGACTCAATCATTCGACTATCCTTTGTGATTTCTTTTGTAATGCAGCTGCAGCCGCGATTTTTATAAACCTGTTTATTATAATGCATACACATACTAAATCAATAAAAATCTTCCGACAAAACGTCCCTTTAAAAAAAGTTAGTTCGACTATGTATATAGATATTGACGTCAATATCTATATACATAGTCGAAGTATCTTTTTTTTAAGAAGACGTTTTGTCGGAAGATTTTTATTGATTTAGTATGTGTATGCATTATAATAAACAGGTTTACAAAAATCACGGCTGCAGCTGCATTTAAAAAAAAAAGTCACAACGGATTGATTGAGTCATTGCCATCGAGCGCCTGTGATCGTACTCTCGCGTTCTCGACGACAATGCGATAGTACGATGGCGACAATGCGATAGTACGAGAGCGACAATGCGACAGTACGATGACGACAATGCGACAATAGGATGGCGACAGTGCGATAGTACGATGGCGACAATGCGATAATACAATGGCGACAGTACGACAACGCGATAGTGCGCATGTCGCCATCGTACTATCGCGTTATCGTACTTTCGTCATCGTATTATCGCATTGTCGCCATCGTACTATCGCACTGTCGCCTTCGTATTGTAGCATTGTCGTCATCGTACTGTCGCATTGTCGTCTATCGCCTTCCGGTACACATGCGCACAACGTTTTTTTTTCCTAGATGGAGCCACTTTTAAAAAAACTTTACAGTTCGGCATACCTTACATCAATACCCATTCTATAACTTAATAAGAATTAGGTTTCATTATAACTGTAACCTCTTTCAAAGTACATCTTTATAAAGTCATCTATTTTGTTTCTGCAATAAGAATAGTTTGTGTACCGGAAGGCGATAGTCGACAATGCGATAGTACGATGGCGACAATGCGATAATACGATGACGACAGTGCGACAATACGATGGCGACAGTGTGATAGTACGATGGCGACAATGCGACAGTACGATGGCGACAATGCGACAGTGCGACAATACGATGGCGACAGTGCGATAGTACGAAGGCGACAATGCGATAATACGATGACGATAGTACGATGACTATCGCATTGTCGCCATCGAACTATCGCGTTGTCGCATTGTCGCCATCGTACTATCATATTGTCGCCATCGTACTATCGCATTGTCGCCACCGTACTATCGCACTATCGCATTGTCGCCCTCTGAATTTTAATGTGTAACCACGATGGCACTAACGGTATTCCGTAGTTCATGCCGTCCACCGTCAAAGTCACTTGGAAAATACGTATATAGGTTCAAGTAACATCCACGTTGAATCCATCAATATTTACCGTCAAGGTAATATATACGTAAAATCCGAACCCAGAGTCACAGTAGCATCTACATAGAATCAGTGCGCACAGTCAAAGTAACATTCACTACGTAAATAGCGTTAAAGCAACGTCCACGTTGAATCAGTAAATACCGCCATAGAAATTTCCACTTAACATACTACGTACAACGCGATAAAATAAAACCCACGTCAAATCAGTAGATAGCGAAAAGGTTATATCAACTTAAAATCGGTATACATGTATACCGTCAAATTAACATCAACGTTCAATGAGTGGGTACCGTCTATATAAAATCAATATATACTTCTTGCATACCGTCATAGTAACATCGATGTTATATTCGTACATTCTGTCAAAATAATATCCACGTTCTATTTTGGCACTATAGTTTGTTAGAGTTCGCTGTGCAACCTGGTACCTCTGTCTTCAGGACTCGGATTTGTGTCAGGGTTTTGTCACCCTTAGCTCATTGTCAAAGGACCTCCCCTTCGAGAACAGGGAGCGAGCGTCTTTATGGATCCATACCATGTGGCTAGAGGTTATACATGTAGCATGTCGCTCCTGTCGTGGTACATATGGGGTATTTCCTTTTGGGATGATCGCTCCAACCTTGCATCCCTCCACTTTCTTGAAGGAACGTCGCCAGTTGGTCCGGATGGCCTGGTTTATCTCACAGCTATCCCTTATATCTAGAGGCTGCCACTACCCGCTACGAGGAGACCCGCTGGGTTGGGGGTGGTCACGTGACTACTTTATTTGGGGTAGCCGTGCCCAAGTGTAGCCGCGATCGAGAAGAAGAAAATATCCATGTTCAATTACCGTCCAATAGATACCATAAAAATTACATTCTAGCAGAATTTGTACATACCGTCACAGTAATATCTCCATTAAGTCAATAGATAGCCTTAAAGTTATACCCATGTTGCATCCGTACAAACCGTTACAGTAACATCTCATTTAGTCAATAGATAGCCTTAAAGTTATTCCCATGTTGCATCCGTACACACCGTTACTTTAACATCTACTAAGAAAACGCTTACAGCAAAAAACAAAAAGTGAAGGAAATGATATTTTGCATATTACTTAATGGCAATTATACAGTGCTTAATAAACAAAACTCCATGCTGACACATTGCACTTGCATGTTGGTTTATGATATATGCTTATTGGTTATTGCATTGTGCTATTCATTACAAATATACTGCAACCTCCGCGCGCCTATGTGCTTCATTTCATCTCTTCGTGGCATATACTAGTAGCTTAATTGCATCTGTCATTACTTCATCAATGTAAATCACATAGTCTTGCGTGTAAATGAGAACGCATCCATTAAGTATCATCTTTATTCACGTTCTTATCGCTTTTTAGTTTTAACATCACAACTTTTAACTAGTAATGCCACTAGCAATTGACTTGGGGCTGTCCATAAAGTACGTCACGCTCCAGATGGGGGGGGGGGTGGGAAGNAAAGAAAGTGTGACAGTTTGTGACAGGGGGAGGGGGTCAGGTCACATTATTTCTTTTTTTAATGTTTTTTTTCTTTTTTTTAGTAGAATTGAATAGCTTTAACAATAATTTTCATTTTTTGTGTGAAACATTTGATTTAGGTTTATGTCAAAATAGCCTCACAGACAATGTTGGCGAAATATGCAGGACAACACAGAGCTCGGGCTCGGGAGAATGTGCCAACCAAAACTGTTCCAAAATCAACTCAGATAAAACGCATCCGTCCTTTGTAAATCGCTACTAGAGGGAAAGAGAACTTGTGGCATTTTTTGCTAGAAAAGAAAATGCACATTCAGAGGACGTTGAATGGCTAGATGAGAATGAAGTAATTATCCTTCCAGGAAAAGATGATGGTGAAAGATTGATGTCAGTCGTAACTATGGATGAATACTTCACTCAAACATGGATGGATGAGGTCCAGTGAATATTTTTGAGTTAAACAAATTTCACAGGCCCAAAATAATCAGATTCAATATAGAACACGAGTTTGTCACATAATTTGTCTTTTTTAGTTAAAGTGCTTCCTTTTTATTATTTAATCACTGTGTGAGGTCAAGTTCCGCTAATCTACTTTTAAGTTCTTATCTTGTGTATAAAGATTGCATAATCGGAAAATTATCTAAAACTTGATCTCACCTATTGTTAATGAAAAAGCAGCAGATAAATGAATTTTATAATTGTCAACTCTAATTTTTGCAATTTTTGTTTACAAATTCAACCAAGATTGAGCTACTGTTTCAATGAATAACTGTGGCAAATAATGACAATTAACTATTTTACTATTAACGTCATTTTAATAATGTGATAGTTCATTTAAGTGGAAACAATGTATTTTAATACATATTAATAGTGACGTATGTTTTAGATTACATTTTAATTCGAAAGTGTGACGTTCTTAAAGGGGGGAGGGGGGCGAGATGTGTGACAGTTTGTGGCAGGGGGAGGGGAGGGGGTTAAGAATGGTCAAACATAGCGTAACGTACTTTATTGAGGGCCCCTAGCTCTGTTGGCAGAGCGCTGGACTACAAATCAGAGGATCGCGTGTTCAATTGGTTTCTGGGATTGGCAATCGTTTCTACTGGAATTCTCCCATGCCCATGATTCAAGCAGGGGCTCAGTTACTGACATAAGTATGTGCTCTTTATACTGGTAATATATAGCTAAATCAGGGACAGTCTGAGCTGGTTAACTGACCGCCGTGATTTGACTGAAATAATGTTGAAAACTGCGAAAATGCCCAGTATTCCTCATTTAAAATAATATGATGCAAATATCAGGTTGTACTGTATGTTTCTCTATAAAAAATACCCCTAAACCAATACAAACACGTTGGATGTGTCTGTATTTGCGAGACCATTGACAGACGAACTAGGGACAAAAAAGAGATGGGCACATTTTAAAAGGTTTTTGTATGTAAATGGAAGGGGGAGAGGAGTGGGGGCACATTTAAAGGGTGGGGCATACACATGGAAGAGGGACCGTACTATTTTGCTTTAACTAAATCCCTTCATAGTGTGTTGGATTTATACAGTTCAATGCGCTTAAAATTTATAACACAATATGCTAATTTCATTAATTATATGATGTTCCAAAAGGGCCATATGTTATTTCTTACTGTTAATAATTGAATTACGAAGCGAGATCACGAGGTTGCGAAAATACGATTCGAGATCACAAGATAAATAACGCTATCTCGCATCGTATCCTCTCATGTTGATGCTTTTGAAATAAGAATCTCTAAGCAGACTTGTAGTTCCATGCTCTCGTGAATGTAATGTAACCGTCGTGCAAGATGATATACAAGGATGAAACGCCTAAAAAACACTCTTGCTGGGGCACATGATTACGATGCGAGATGGTTATTTTAAGTTCGAAATCCATTGTTGTGATCTAGTGTTCTCACATCGTGATGTCCTATTGTTTGCACTCGTAATCCAGAGTTCGACATAGCAGACCAAGGCAGTAGTGCTGGTACTCTGCCTTAGTCACCGCACAATGCAGCTCCGGAACACGCATACAAATAATTGTTATTCGCACGCACACACATGCGCACACGCACATGCACACACGCAGTAGCCACGTTGCTGTACGTTTAAATGTCCATTCGCCGTCCATCCATTTGTACAGATATAGATCCATCTACTGCTTGGATTCATCGTGATATCTTTTAAAACTGGTAATACAGATCCAAAACAACAGTTCTAATCGCTAATCTTCGCTCTTTTATCATTGTTCACACGTGTTTTGTGATGTATTTCAATAACTATTATAAACGAGCTAACTCTGTGCGGAAAGGACTTTCGTCAAAATCAGCTGATATACTTAAATCGAAAGTTCTTGTAGTCTACATCACGGAAACTATCGAACCGCTGCCAGAGTTGTCTCCTTGACTTATTCCCTTGAGCTCCTTGTGGAGCATAGGGCCAAGGCAACAGTCCTCCAGCGTACTCTGTTATAGGCTGCTTTCTTTAGCTCTCCCCATGACATGTTACAGTTCTTCATTTCTTCCTCACAGGATCGCCTCTAGGTGGTCATAGGGCGTCCGACTCGTCTCTTGCCCTGGGGGTTCCACTGTAAGGTCTGCCGGGTGATTTCTTCTGGAGGTTTTCGCAAAGTTGGACCAATCCACCTCCATTTCCGCCTTGCGATCTGTTGTCCGATGGGATCCTGGTTTGCCTGTTTCCATATTTCGGTGTTTTTTACTTTGTACATCTGACCTTTAGGATGTTTCGGAGGCACCTGTTCATGAAGATCTTGTTGGTCAAAGTGTTGGTGAATCTCCAGGTGTCAGAGCCGTAGAGGAGGACATACTTGACGTTGCTGTAAAAAATCCGGAGTGTACTATGGCTAGAGAGGATAGCTGATTTCCAGACTGGCCTTAGGGTGTTGAAGGTATCTTTGGCTTTTCCGAGTCTAGCCTTGATGTCATTATCAGAACCACCTGTTGCTGCCACGACGCTGCCCAGGTAGGTGAAGGAGTCCACCTCCTTGAGCTCTTTGTCTACCAGGGTAATGAGCTTCTGATGTTTCTTGTTCACAGACATGGTCTCTGTCTTTTCCAGGTTAACTCGCAGTCCGGTTTTTTGCTGATTCTCTGACAAGGTTATCTGTTTTCTGCTGCATGTGTTGGAAGCATTGGGACATCAGGCACACGTCATCCGCAAAGTCAAGGTCCTCCAAGGTCTGTGTCAGGTTCCACAGGATTTCGGTCTTACCTGTTTTGGCTGTCTCCCGCATGACCCCATCCACCACAAGCAGGAATATCATCGGTGACAGCTTGCACCCTTGGCGGACTCATGTAGTGACCTCAAAGTCCTCTGTCAGTTTGCCATTGTGGATCACCTGGCATGTGGCCCTCGTATAGTTGCTGGATCAGGTTGACACATGTTGGCGGGATTCCACAGTGAAGTCTCCAAATGGTCTCTATGTCGACACTGTCGAACGCTTGGCGGAAGTCAACACAGTTAAAGTACAGCGTTGACTGCCACTCCAGGGACAGTTCATTGAGGACTTTGAGCGTGGCGATCTGGTTCGTGCATGACTTGTCTTTTCTGAAGCCAGCTTGTTCAGGTCGGAGTCTTTTGTCGACTGCATCTTTAAGTCGCTCCAAGATGATGCGGGTTAGTACCTTGCTTGGCACTGACAGTAACATGATGCCTCGCCAATTTTTGCAGAGTCCGAGGTCTCCTTTCTTTGGAAGTTTCACCAGGTGTTCTTTTTCTACTCTGCTGGGACTCTTCCTTCTGCCCAGATTTTCTGAAGTAGGGGAAGTAGCATGGTTTTATGGTGGAAAAGTCTATCTTTAGTGCTTCTGGTGGAATTCCGTCTGGTCCGGCTGCTTTGTTGTTTTTCAGCGCCTTCAGGGCCTTCTGGATCTCAGCTTTTGTTAGAGGGTTGGCGTTTACTCTGAGTGGGGTGTGTGCAGGAGGAATATACGACCTCTCTGATGGTTGTGGTCGGTTAAAAAGGTCCTCGAAATGTTCGGCCCATCGTTGCCTCTGGTTTTCCTCCTTGGTGATAGTATGTCCCTCGCTGTCTTTGACTGGTATATTTTGGTTGGACTCTTGGTAGAGAGGGTTTTGGTGATCTTATATAGAGTGATGAGATCCCTCTTTTCAGCTGCCTGTTCTGCTTCTGTTCAGGGTGTCGTCAAAGACTCTCTTGTCTGCCCTGTCTCTTTTCTTTGTTCATGCTAGTGAATTTTTTCTAGAGCACTTTCTTTTTATCTTTATTCTCGGAGTTGTTGATTTTCTATTTGATGTCTCGCCTGTTCTGTATCATGATCCAGGTGTTGCCAAAGAGCCATTCTATAAATGTGTTGGCTCTTTTTCCCAGGACTTCTTGACACGAGTCTTTCTATGTGTCTTTAAGGCAGATCCAATGTTCTTCCAGTGGCATTTCTTCTGTAACCACACCTTAGGCCTTAAATCTGTTCTTAAGAGGAACTGAGAATGTATCCTTGAAGCCTGTTTCCTTTAGTCGCTGGATGATGCATTATGCCTGGGGTCTATTTGCTGTGTCTCTGAAGGCCCGTAACTTGATCTTGATGACTCCCATCACTAGTTGATGGTCTGAAGCTACGTAAGCTCCTCTTTTAGATACTGTGTCCTGCAGGCTCCGTCTCCACTTTCTTGAGATAGTGATGTAGTCTATCTGGGTTCTTGTCCTTCCATCTGGTGATATCAAGGTTTCTTTGTGGATGTCTTTGTGTTGGAACGTGCTGCCGCCAATGACCAGGGCATTGAAGGCGCAAACGTTTGTGAACAGCTCGCCAATTTCGTTCATATCTCCGAGGGCCTGGGTATCCATGGTCAATTTTTTCCCTGTTTTGTCTTTCCCTATCTTGGCGTTCATGTCACCCATCAGTAGCTTGATGTCTCTCTTGGGTAGTTCGTCGACTACTGTTTGCAGTGCGTTGTAGAACGTTTCCTGTGTCTCTTCATCTGCATCGTTATTGGGGCAAAGCAATGGATGATGGCCACTTTTCTCCCTTTAGAGTTGTATCTTTCTGTCATGACTCTAGAGAAAACTGGCCTCCACTCCGTGAGTGGGTTAGCAGCTGCAGGGGACATCATGATAGCAACTTCGTCTGCGTGGTTATGGTTTTCTTCTGCGTGTCCCGAGTAGAGGATCTTCTCACCAGTTGCTAGTGTGGTCAGGCCGGATCCATTCCATCTACTTTCACATATTCCTAGTACTTGGATGTTGTAGCGCTTCATCTCATTTGCTACTTCAGCTATTTTGCCTGTTTCATACATAATTCGTACATTCCAAGTTCCTACTTTTGTTGTTGCTTTCATCTAAAGAAGATGTGCCGACAGGCTGGCTTCCGTGAGGCTTTAACCAACCTGCATCATAGGTCTCTCTGTAGAGGAATCTTCTTGAATCGAGCGCAGTTTTTCATTTACTGTTGCTATGGTTTCTGTAGCGGGTTGCTTTTATTCCGGGTGAGGTTGCTAGCCCCACTCCCACACTTCCTCCTTTCGCACACGGGGCTAAGGGCCGTCTATGGCGAGGTAAGAGCTGTCTCCGGTCACTAGTTATTATCGCCAGAAAGTCAAATTGTTTATTGGTTACATGTACATCGTTTTACAAACTGTTGCCAATTATGTAATTGTGCAGGGACCTCCCTGCGTATACGCATTAGAAGGGTTAAGTTATGCAGTGTGTGTACCCAGCACTTTGTTATGCACTAAAGAGGAATTATGTTTAAGGCTAGAGTTGTAGTAAATATCTCAATTATTCTGTAAGGCCCATTACTCAAACAAAGTCAAGCATGCCGTCCTACACAACTCTTGTGGTTTCAGAAAAAGCCCCAAGTCTTGAGAAAATTTAAATTAAAGAAATTAATGTTACCAACGACAAATCTAAAATCCGCATTGAAATTGGTAAAATGAATAACGTTTTGTTTTGTTTTTATCATGTATCTTCAGCGTGCAACAATGGATGATGCCTCAGGAGTTTGTTCACCTCACTGCACAACCTATTAAGGATTATAGGAATGCCCTTCCTCCGTCCATCAGTTTTTCAGTTCATTGGTCCGTCAGTCTGTCTAAAAAGCGCTTTTGTGTCCGCTCCATATCTCCTATACCATTGGAAGGATTTTCATGAAACTTGCCGCAAATGTTTAGGACATTATACAATGTGCAGAAGGCATGATTCTGTAATTCGGGCTGAAAGTCAAGATAATACTTCAAGGTCAAAGGTTCATTTTTGTGTCCACTCCATATCTCCTACCCGTCTAAGGATTTACAGGAAACTTGGCTTCAATGTTCAGGTCATTGAGACAATGTACAAAAGGCATCAAACAGACACTCGCTCAAGGTCAATGTCATACTTTAAGGTCAAAAGTTTGATCCCCTGTGTTCATGTCTGGTCCATATTTCCTATACCAAACTAAGGATCTTCATGAAATTTAGTATCTTGTACTCACTCTAGAGGCCACATATTCATCTAATCTTGATGAAACTTGGTCAGAATGTTTATTTTGAAAACATCTAGACCAAGTTCGCATATGGGTCACAGAAGTCCAAAAACTAGGTCTCTATGTTAAATCTTAGTAAAACCTTTTTATCACACTACAGTGCTCATTTATGACTCAATCATGATGGTCAGAATGTTTATCTTGACATAACTTAGACCAAGCTCGAATTTTGGGCCATGTGTGTCCAAAAACTTGGTCACCGGGTCCACTCTTCCGAAAACCAACTTTTGAGTTTGAATCTGGATCATGTGCGTTAAAAAATATGTCACCAGGTTGAATCATTGAAAAAAAAAACATTTTTATCACTCTAGATGCCACTTTAATGACTTAATCTTGATAAAACTTTATCAGAAAGGCTATTGTGAAAATAACTAGGCAAAGTTATAATCTCTGTCACATGCATTCAAAAATTAGGTCACCAGGTAAAATCTTTGAAAAACCTTGTTTCCACTCTACAGGCCTTATCTATGACTAAATCTCGATGAGACATGGTCCGAAGGTTTATATTGGCAATACATAGCCTGAGTTGGAATCTGGGTCATGTGCCTCCAAAAACAAGATCACCATGTGAAATCTTAGAAAAACCTTGTTACCACTCAAGATACCACATTTATGACTCAAGTTTGATGAAACTTGGTCAGAATTTTTATCTTGGCAATATTAAGGACCAAATTTGCATATCAATATTTTTCAAGCTCACTGTCAGTTTTGTCATTAAAAAAACAACAGTATATAACTTAACAGATCCACTTTATGGCGATCCATTATTACGTGATGTCAAATATATGGCGAGTTGGCCATTGACCCTTGTTTCTTTTCACGCTATTTATTTTTTTCTATGATCCGACATTCATAACCTTATCGAGTTTGGTGCAGATTTGTGCTATTATTATGGCATGTATGATATAGTTAGATAACTTTGTTAAATAAATATGAATTTCAAATGAATAAACAATATTAACAGTCATTATTTAAAAATTGTTGGCAGATTCTTACGTGTTTAAATATGTTTGCATTGACCGTGACTTTCAACAATGTGATTATTTTGTACTTGGAATAACAGCCACCACTAAAAGTGTAAAAAATATCCACTTAAAACTACCGAAAAACCTGAAATGTTATAAGGAAAATGTTGTAACTGAGGTTAAACATTATGATAGCTGTGCACAGGGTGTTTTTATAGCCAATTCCAGATATACACATTGCCTATAGCTAATGCCAGCCATTAAAGCATTAGAAACAATATTGTTACACTGGAGCATCATATTTAAGCTGCGCTTTGTGTTCACATAGGGTTGGTAGTATGGCAGTTAAACAGGTTTGCCATTGAGCTGTGATAATGTAAAACAAATTAATGTCCACAAGGGTTGGGTCAGATTACTGGTGATAAATTGAAAAGTTATTCATAAGTGGTTTATGGTTGATGTATTTTTTTCTGTGGTGAAAATGCTGCTAATAAGTATTTATGGTAATTAAAGATGTGTTTTAAATGTTTATGGGGGTGAATGGGTGAATTATGAATTGTTTTTCTTGCCATCTTATAAAATGTAGTGCATACAATAATGAAGATAGTAGTGTAGCAATGGTGCATTATATTAATGATGGACATATGACAGTAAGGGAACTGTACTAATCTATTCCTGAACAATCCATATTCAATACTGAACACTTTTTTCTATATATAGGAAGGGCAGTCTTTTCAGCTGCTTTTGTTGTAGGGAAATTATATTTTAATTATGGCAACTTAATTGAAGCATTTGACAATTATGCGTTTAATTTGGAAAGAAAGTGAATTAAACTGCCTCACATAAGCATTATTCATAATCTTGCAAACCAAATTCACTTTTAAAGGTGGTATATCTAATAAGTATTTGTTCCCGATCGTTTACATGTGTACAACAAATGAAGAAAAAACAAAAATAGTCACAGGCAATTTTCACAATAATTGACATAACAAAACGCACAGTCAACTACAAAATATATCAGTCATTTAAGTTTAAACTTAAGTAATATTGTTGGGTTTTCATAATAATCATCACTGTCACTGCGAATAACTGAATGAAACCAATTGTTTAGAGTGCAGAAATTCAGGGGAACAGCTGTAGACAATATGTTGCTGCTGGAAATAGCAATAATAATTGCTAAGTGTGTGTTTATTTTGAGATAACAGCATGTCTGAAACCCTTTGTCAACCATGTAAGCCAGTGCATTATGCTCATGAATCAGTTTGTCTATACTTGCAATGAATAATTAATTCATCATTTACTGCTTCAAAAACCCAATATCTCAACAGGCCTGATTTAAAATTCCATTCGTGCATTGACAGTGAACTGAATAGCCTGAATCACAAGGCCTTTGCCCACATACCAGCACGCTTATTGATGGTCACATATTTAGGGTTTAAGAATGTGACACCAAGCAGGATATGTCACCCTGTTTACCACACAAGTCGTTAATTGACATGTGTATGTGTACACGTGTGCAATAATATTGCTACCAGAGTGTATGTATATAGATGTGGTACTTTTTATGCCCCCCCCCCATTCGAATTAGGCAGCATATAGCAGTCGCACTGTCCATCTGTCTGTCTCAAAATTAAAATTATGGTTTGTACATTTTGTATGCTATTTCCTTTTCATGATTGTTCTCTTATGTTGTATCCAGAAATGCAAATAATAACACTTATTCAAATAATACAATCTGATAGGAAAGTGAATGGAAGTCTTTCTGTTTTAAATCTGGTCACTGCTTGTAAGGTTTTAAACCATTGGGAAACCCAGAATTGTCAGTTTCCTTATTTATGATTTCCTTACTCAAGAAGCTACACAAAATCTGATGTAAACTGTAACTGTTCCAAGAACATTACCATGGCACTTGAA
Organism: Dreissena rostriformis; assembly: GCA_007657795.1. NCBI lineage: Eukaryota > Metazoa > Mollusca > Bivalvia > Myida > Dreissenidae > Dreissena > Dreissena rostriformis. The sequence goes on from VMBQ01000086.1 coordinate 84,448, forward strand.
AATCGTGCAAGGTGTTTGACTAAAACAAGCATCAGGTTACACATTGCAGTGGTAAAAATCATTTTATGCAATTGTTGTATAAGTTGTATTCGTTTTTTGTTTGCTTATTTGATTTGTATTTTAATTTCTGTTGATGTTAAGAATCAATGTTTTCATAATATTGCGTACAGTTTTCTGATGAATTCTTTAATAATAATAAGTTTGATATATCTTAGGTACCTAAATAAACCAGAAATATTTAAATTCGCCCCATACACGAAAATTCCTTCTTAATACATTCACTAAGAAACAAAGGAAAATTTCAACAGACACTTCATTTGGTAATTGCTCACTGGCAATACAGAACCAATACCATCATAGTCTTCAAATCCCCATGGTGATGATATTTATGCACATCCTAAAGATCTGTGATGGTTGAATTTAGTTGAGAGCAAAAATGGTATTGGCTGCAGAAATATGCAGCCATCTGACATGTAGGGTTATTGGAATTGGGGTTGTCTGTTGATTAATATCAGGTTTCTTGTTTCCATATCCATCCAAATAGCCACATGGGTTTATATGTTTCTCTTAAAAAGGGTTCCACAATTGTTGTTGTTTTATTTTCAGACGATTGTTTTTCTATGTGTGTGTTACAAAACCTTTTTTAGCTCATCTGAGCACAAAGTGCCAATGGTTAGCTTTTGTGATCGCCTTTTGTCCGTCATTCTTTGTCAAATGTCAACATTCGCACTGTGAACTCTCTAGAGGCCAAATTTATTCCCCAATCTTCATGAAACTTGGTCTAAACATTTGTCACAAGGATATAGTAGCCGAATTTGAAACGGTCAGTAAGGACTATTAAAGAAAAAGCTTGTGAAAACTATGGAGACCACATTTATTGCCAAATCTTCAAGAAACTTGGGCAAACTCAATCAGTTCTTATGTGGCTATAGCCAAGCTATTATTTTGAACACTCTAGATAGAAGTCAAATGTTTTACCCACTCATCATAAAACTTTCTCAGAACATTAATTCGTTGTTGTAATGGTATCTTGACTGAGTTTGAAAATGATAATGGTTGGCTGAGTTTGAAAATGATTATGGTTTGTTCAAAAACAAGGCTGCCAGGTGTTGGGGTAGTTTTGGTTACAAGTATATTGCAAAAACCGTATGAACACCATCTACTCAGAATAGTTTAGTTTCTTGGTGTCACAGTTGAGTGCTTCAGGGCCTTTGGCCCTCTTGTTAATGAAAAGTAGTCAAAATAAATTCCATTTTTTCAAATAATATCAAGAATGTTAAATGGAGAAATGTTTCATATTTGTATAAAACAGCTATAGAATCGGATCTCTTAACATACGGTAAATGAAGTTTTACAATATTAAAATTATTAATAACTATTGAAAGGCAGCCTTTTTCTCTCTCTCTCTCTCTCTCTCTATCTCTATCTATATATTTATATGAAGTTTTCGAAATATTATTTCTGTGTAGTTCACATATGTTGGCAAACAAGTACAGCTGGTGTTCTTCAGAAGCACATACAATGTTTGCTGGATGCACAGTGCATTGTGTTTCTGTTCTGCATAATTATCTTATATTTAGGTTAACTCTGACATTTACAAAGTTACTGATAATTCTCATACCACTTAAAGGACAAAATAACATTATTATTTGTTTGCATAATAAACTTTTAAAGATGCATTTATTAAGTTATAGTGATTTATTAACTCGGTAAAGGAGGACTGTTTTTGCCGGTCAGTTTGTCACTGTCGTGAGTAAGCAACGTAATGCATAATTTCCAGAAAGTGAAACACTTTCTGGAATACATATGTTTAAACCTATGCATAATTTATTGTTGGATTTTGCTTGAACACATACATGCGCCCATTATGCGCCCTTAGGATTCAGAATGTCACTGTTAAACATGTGTAAAATGTTCAGATAAGCGCTTATGATATAAAGGCTTGCAATTACCTTTTGGTTGTTATCCTGATTACCATGAATAAATACAATCGTAATTCATTGAATTTATAATTGGGCCACGCTCTGTGACAAAAGGGGTTTAATGCATGTGCGCAACGTGTCATCCATGATTAGCCTGTGCAGTCCGCACAGGCTAATCTGGGACGACACTACACACATGCATTAAACACCACTCCACAGAGCATGGCTCAATTAAATTTAAGTACACCTAAAGTGGTTCAGACAGACAATCCTCTATACTTTGAATACAGACAAGCCTTAGTATTCAACACTAACCTCAGGTATTCTTATCACATTTTTGTCTTAATTTCAAAAATAAACATAAAAAAAAGGTAGACAAAGCTTGATAAACAGTAAATGAGTTCATGAAAATAAACAAAATGATGTTGTTATATATTTATTCCGGGTTTGACAGCCTTTTTCAAATAAGTGTTGAAATAAAGCATGTTTATTCCATGAGTGAGGATGGTTATTTGACATAATGTATGCTAGATAATTTGATAGATTGTATGAAAACTGCATGGCACGGGGCTATGGATAGAGAGAATGTCAGATGGCTAATTGTTTTAATTGGTCTTTGCTTTCCAATTTCTTTCTAGTTTGTATCTAAATTTACATTGATACTCAATATCATTAATTTTTGTCCTATATAGAAGCCTTTATTCAGTACACTTCTAACTGAAATTGATAAACGACCTTCTACCTTTTTGCTCAGGCATGATTGTTTGCATTTCCCATTATGAAACGCTTCACTTGATTTAAGTTTTTCAGAGGTTTCAATCAGTGTTTGGTAGTTAGATAATTGTCGGTGTAAACTCATATTTTCTCTTGGTAAAATTAAATTAATTTATGCATTAAAACCCTTCAACTTTCTGAAGTGTTGAATTTATGATTTATTGAAAACATGCTTTTAAAGAAGAACAGTTATAATCTACAGACATCAACACAGCAATAGAAAAACTAAAAGGTACAATAACAAACAAGCTGGAACGAGTTGGAATCTGGGTCACGTGCATCCAAAAACAAGATCACCATGTGAAATCTTAGAAAAACCTTGTTACCACTCAAGAGACCACATTTATTATAATGTTGATGAAACTTGGTCAGAATGTTTATCTTGACAATATTTATGACCAAATTTGAATCTGGGGCATGAGGGGTGAAAAACTTGGTCACCATGTTAAGTCTTAAGTCTTCTACAAATGATGTACCTTGAACTCAGGTGAGCGCTTTAGGGCCATCATGGCAATCTTGTTTTGAATCATTGCATATCAATATTGTTTCAATCTTACTGTCAGCTTTGTCATTGAAAAAAAGAAGAGTATATCACATTACACCCAACATATTCATAACCTAATCCAGTTTGGTCCATTTTTGCAATTATTATGGTATTTATGATAAAGTAAGATAACTTTGTCAAATGAATAAACAGTATTAACAGTCATTATTGCAAAATTGTTGACAGATTCTTACTTTTTTTAAACATGATCCAGTGGACTGTGTCTTTCAACAATGTGATTATTTTGTACTTGGAATAACAGCCACCACTAATAGTGTAGAAAAAATCCATTAAATCTACCGCAAAACCTGAAATGTTATCAGGAACATGTTGTAAGTGAGGTTAAACATTATGATAGCTGTGCACAGGGTGTTTTTATAGCCAATTCCAGATATACACATTGCCTCCAACTAATGCCAGCCATTAAAGCAGTTGAAACAATATTGTTACACTGGAGCATAATATTTAAGCCGCGCTTTGTGTTCACATATGGTTGATTGTATGGCAGTTTAACAGGTTTGCCATTGAGCTGTGATAATGTAAAACAAATTAATGTCCACAAGGGTTAGGTCAGATAACTGGTGATTAATTGAAAAGTTATTCTTACGTGGTTTATGGTTGATGTATTTTTTCATGGTGAAAATGCTGCTGCTAATAAGTTGTTATGGTAATTAAAGATGTTTTTTCAAATATTTATATGGGACGAACTATTGATTGATTTTCTTGCCATTTTCGAAAGAAAAAAGTGTATACAAAAATGAAGATTATAGTAGTGTAGCAATTGTGCATGATATGAACGATGATATATGAAAGTTACTTGGAAACAATACTAATCTATACCTTCACTATCCATATATTTGTTTGTATAGGTCCCTGAATTGTGTAATGTGTCGGTTTTTAATTAAATCAGGGACATATACATTTTATACATTTTGTTTGTATAGGTTCCTAATTAAATCGATGGTCGGTTCGTTTTTTGAATATTGCTTTTGTTTGAAATTGATTTAATGTGTTAATGATATGTATTCGTTTGATATGTCCAAGCTTTTTTGTTTTGTGTTGTTTAAAAAAAAAAAAAAAAAAAAAAAAAATGTNAAAAAAAAAAAAATATTTCACAAACGTATAAAAGTGTAAATATTGTGTTAATTGGTATCTTTGATAATTTTGCTATCATCTGTTATACTTCTGCTACTAGTAATTATATCGTACTGTGATATTGGATGCTTATTTGTGCTAATCGTAAATAAATTAATAAAAACAGTTTAATTGTTAGTGCTTGTGATTGAGAATTTGTAATTGAAGACGCGTGCTTATTTTGTCAGAAGGCCGTCCGCTCGTTGCAGCATGGTATCACGTGTTACGTCTGTGACAGATGGCAGCATCGCACATGCAATACAGGTTAGTGTTTATGCGAACTATGTAACATATATTGACTTTCAAAGATTTTCGACAGTCAATTTATTTCCATATTGAGTATAAGATTGAAAATATAATACAATATTAAAATCGATAATATGCTTATAATTTGCACAAAATAGTTTTATTTTATTGTCAGTTCCAGTTTTGCGGACACCTCGATTTCTCCAAAAATTAATTACCCAATTTTAAAAGATTTTTTTTATCACAAATCAACCTTTTTTCGTTAATCCACTGACACATCGCACAGGTGTTCTACAACCTGATAAAGGTCGTAACGCTTCACTCGATAATGAATGACGCGTTCGGAGTAAAAAAAAAAAGCTTCTTAATGCATTCGCGTTTTTTTTTGTGTGTGTATCATACCAGGAACAAATGTATGCTGTCAATTAGTACCAAATATGTTTCTTAGATTGCATTTGAAAATGAAAGAATATGAAAATAAGTGTTTTGTTATAAGTGTAAATTCACAAATAAATTATGTAAAGCTTCCTTTATTTTTATTACGTTATGATGTTATGATGAGATTTGCAAACACGTTGCAGGCATTTCCGCGACAGAATATTTTAGAGCAATGAGAGGGGAAATCGCCCTTACATTCACTTGCAAGGACTGTGACAACCGCCCTAAGACGCCGGACGCCTCACACATCGTTTACATCGTTGACACCATAAACTTCGACAATGGTGTCGTGTTCTGAGAAAACTGGGCATAATGCTTGTGCGTAAATTGTCATCCCATATTAGCCGGTGCAGTCCGCACAGGCTAATCAGGGACGAAAATTTCCGTTTTTAAGGAATTTTTCGTTTAAATGATGTCTCTTCTTAGCGAAAATCCAGTTTAGGCGGAAAGTGTCGTCCCGGATAAGACTGTGCGGACTGCACAGGCTAATCTGGGATGACACTTTACGCACATGCATTTTGTCCAGTTTTCTCAGAACACGACACACCATAAACATCGACTATGTTGCACAGTCGAATATGCTTGAGGTACTAGATAATTCTTCGATATTCGCATTTTTATAACATTAATTAAGTAAAGTAAATAAGGCACCTCAAAATTCTGTTACATTTATACATTTTATTCGTTGTATATTCAGACCGCTTCTGATCCGGATATGGTTGCCAGGTTTGATATTACGCACAACTTAAGGTTGTCAGAAGTGTCAGAAGACTTAGCGATAACCAGAACGACCGAGAACGAGCCTTTTGACCTGCCCGAGCCGATGTTCAACCGCCCGTTATGATCGACGAACGGTATGAAATTGAACAATTGTGCAATCAATTAACTTTTAAATTGCAATCACAAGCAATTCAAATGTACGTTAAATGCTTTATATTATAAATGCCATGTCCATGTTAAATTGTTTGTTTCAGTAACCTTCCAGAACCAGCTGTATCGGACAGTCTGCTTAATGAGTCAGAAACCGTAGAGCACACCGTTGTAGATGAAGATTAAAAAAGAGGAAGATCAAAGCTCGTAGTCCCGATGGATATTCGTTCACATTTAAGGTAATATCAATTAGTCATCTCACGGAGACAGGTCACTTGAGCACGCACGTCAAAACCATAATTATTATTCATTTACAATATTATTATTAACACTATTATTTTTAATCATTCCATTTACAGAAGCAGACCAAGAAGCACTGCGTGGAGGTGCAGCATACGGCGGAAGGATCTCACGTGTTATGTGACTGTCATGCAACAGGACGACATTTTCCCCACTACAGGGACACACAATCATCCTGCTGACGCTTATGAGGAAGAGAGTGGAGTTGAAGCGGAATGTAAGTTCATTGTATATATATAAATAAAAAGCTTTTTATATATTTATAAAATTTACGATTTAAAAAAAAAAAAAGAAAAAAAAAAAGAGAAATGTTGTAATCTTATATTGTTCCGTTGAAGACAGACGCCGTGGCGGACGTATTTGCGCCCTCCCGAAGAATGGTAGAAGAAAACACCGACCGCCAAGCCGCAGACGTTGATGAGAATCCTCAACCGTGCCCGAGAAAAACATCGACCAAATCTATATGTATAGCCGGGTGATACCGTCTACCAGTGTACAAAGCTTTTGTCCTCAAATATATATTTTTATAAATCAATAAATCAAAGAAATTTCGTGAGATTAACATATCCTAACCCCTTTCATTCATAAATAGACACTTAGATTTGCTGGTGCATGTGTGCTCTTATATGAGCTGCAGTCTACATATGGTCAGCCATATTTTTATTTGTTATGAAGGTACCGTCTACTAATGTATTTATGATAAACTATCTGGATGGTTACTTGAATAAACTTCAGTTAAACATAAGCTTAACAGACACGAGTAAATGTTAGTTGAGCAAAATGCATAGTGTTTACTTTATCTCATGTATTTCTACGTAATTGAGGTATTTTATGATTAAAATAATTGTTCACTGCATACAAAAAAATACATTTTAAGACGGTTATAAAAAAAACACTAAGTGTTTCCAATTAATTTTATCATATCATCTTTTTGCAGATTGAATTTGATGATGATATAGAGCTGAAAATGAAGAGCTTAAAGACATGTTACATGTGGATGTTTCGAAATGTATTGCTTCAGCCTTGATCTGTCATGTGCAATGACTTGAAATTTCCTACTCAATCCTTAAAGAACATATAAAACTGTGTATACATTTTGACCATCACATCATATTTTGTAAAAATAGATGTAAGAACACTATCCCTGTGAAGGCCATTTTTTATATTTCATATAAAATATACTGTTAGAAAATATTTGTTAACTCACAAACCCACAAAAACAATTAAAATGGCAGATAAAAGAGTCATGTTAAGGATTACATTGGAAGATGGTAGCCATTGATAGACATTACTCGAAGGATATATATGTGACGATACTGCATTGTATTATTAAGACGTATTATTAAGACGTGTTTATTCATTACATGTATAATGTTCACTTTCATTTTATCCAAATATATGCGAATGAAATAAATATAGAGTTTATTTAATTGCAATGCCGTCTCTAGCATTCTAAATCCTCATTTCAACGACGACAATACTGAATAAAATGACAAAAGAAGCAATTATGCCAAATGCAATAAACATTAATAACAATTTAAATTAACATCCGTAGAATCCATATATGAGTCGTGTTATGAGAAAACTGGGCATAATGCATATGCGTAAAGTGTCGTCCCAGATTAGCCTGTGCAGTCCGCACATGCTAATCAGGGACGACACTTTCCGCCTAAATTGGATTTTTGCTAAGAAAAGACTTCATTTAAACGAAAAATGTCATAAAAGCGGAAAGTGTCGTCCCTGATTAGCCTATGCGGACTTTTCGCACATGCATCATGTCCAGTTTTCTCAGAACACGACACATATAGCGTCATAGTAACTCAGTCCTTTTATTTAGGTAGGTCTAAACGGCAGTACGCAACACCATGCCGTCCCAAGGGTCCTCCTTGAATACTTGGATCCCGCCATGCCCTTTTTGGATCTGATCATATGATAAGGGTATACAGCAAAAACGACACTGCAATGAGTATCTGAATATATCTGAATATAAAGGATGCATAAAAACCATTCTACCGAACTTCGGGTCTCAATCAGTTCCGATATTTAATCGGTGCTACGGCATTTTTCGAGACATATTGCCGTTACCTCCCTTTCACCAGAAAGCTAATGAAACACAGTCAATAAAGTTTGCGGTTGAAAAATCCAGAGACGTAGATTATCTACGTCTCTGAAAAATCGTTCGATTTCCGTATTTATCAGTGACCAGAGACGTAGACGTTATCCACGTCTCTGGCAGTGACACAGTATTTCAAATTAGTGTACAATACAATATAAACTATGGATGAAATATGAACACCCGTCACGTGCAGTCGGATTCGTGAAAATAATTAAACATGTGCACGATCTTTTTTTTTTACAAATTAATTAAGTAATAATGTATGAGAATTAAGGTCTTAGTAGTATAATATATTATTTACTTTCAAAAAAAACTTTTCATGTGTTGTCGGTAACGTGATATAAAATACCTATATATAATATACACATGTAATCGAGTACCGGCATATCAACTGTATCGGCGTGCACGAAACAAAATACATTTTTACTATGATATGATATATGAGAACATTACAATTTTATCAGCATTCTTTATGTTTAGTGTTAAGTCTAAGAATTGGTTGGTGAATACGGGCCCTGTCAATACAATTCTAAGTCTTAAGACTGTAATGTTCTTATAGTGCTTTAGAGTTAAATATGACACGGAATTAACCAGCTCTGACTACACATTTCTTCATTTTTAGAACATGGTATTTATGACATTAGTATCAACTGTAGCCTGTATATATACACTTACATACACATATTGTTCTTGGTTCTAAGTCTATTCTTTATTCTTTAGTCTAAAAATGGGTTTGTGAATACGGGCCCGGTCACTAAATTATTATTAATATATAACTGTGTTACTAATTAAATACCAATTTCGACTAGATACGTTGTTTAATTGAAAAAAGCCTGGTGCCACTGTCTACCAGTGTATTAAGCTTTGGTACTCCAATATACATTTTTTTAACTAAATGAATCAAAGAAAATACATCAGATTGACGACATACGTTTGCACTTTAAGTTTTAATGCAGCAATAAACATTCAGATAGATTTGTTGGTTCATATTTGCTGAGATATTTGCTGCATTTTAAATATGGTAAGCCATCTTTTTATTTGTTATGATGGTACCGTACCGTCTACTGTATTGATGGTAACCTATTTGTTTGGTTGCTAGAATAAACTTCAGTTTTGGTAGATAGTAGTTGAACAAAATACATAGTGGTTTACATTTTAGTTCATGTATGTATACATTATTTAGGTATTTTTATAATACAAATATTGTTTTCATTTGATACAAAATAAAAGAGTTTTAATAATAACAAAATAACAGTTATCAACAATAAAGGTAGTGTTTCCAATAATGTTAAGCATATTGTCTTTTGAGCATCAATATAAGGTGATGATATAGAGCTGAAAAATAAGAACTTCAAGACAATAAATGAAGACAAAAACACTCTTTTACAGCCAATTTATTATTTAAAATGTATAAAGTTAAAGCCAGTTACATGTGGGTATTTGGAAATATATAGCTTCAGCCTTCATATGTCATGCGCAATGAGAAATGTGACTGTGGAATGTTGTCAATGCGAAAAAAATTGGTACAAAAAGTCAAAATTTCTATCTCAATCCTTAAATAACATACATGTATACAATAATACATTTGTACAACTTTGTACATATTTTGAACATAACGCAATATTTTGTAAAAACAATCTCACATGAAAAATATTCCATTTTTAAAATGTTAAACAAAATATGCTGTGAGAAAATATTGGTAAATACTCAAAACAAAAATAAGAAGTGAAATAGCAGATACATGACATGTTTGGGAATACATTGGTAGATGGTACCCACTGGTAGATAGTACTCGAAGGATTCTCATGAGTATCATATGATAAACATATGGTGGCTAATTTTTGCCATATCGTTCTGTGGTGTTGGCACATTTGAAGGGCAATATTACGAAAACGAACAGCAATGCAGGAACGCGTCGTTTAGCAGCATTGACGTGTCGTCGCTTTTCACACCCGCTAACATACCATAATGAAAACTCCTAGACGCCAACTCGACCATTTTGTACCCGCCAGAACGATAAAACCATAAATGAATGTCTTGTTGTTGTACCTGTTTTCTCTCTTTTTTGCGTGTTGGCGCATCTGATTTGTCGTTCTGGCGTGTTGGCGGATGTGAAAGACGGAACAAAGACAACACGCATAAACAAAACAATTTACTCACTGAATCAACAATTTTGGTATGTGTCGTTCTTTCAGCATGTTGTAATGTCAAACCCATTGTTTTCAAACACATCGATACACGCATATAGACAAGCATTACCAAGACATTTAAGTAGCCGTTTCCGCGAGGAGGAAGTGGTTATGGCTGTTACATTTAGTTTTATGGGCTTCTCTTCAAAGCTATCGACGCACTGAGAATGCAGATTAACCATCGTTGTGATAATTGCTGAAAATTGCTTTACAGTCTGTCTCCCACAGTGTACTCAGACAGTCCAGCTTTGCCCGTAAATGGCCATTTGTCTGTTTGCACTTTGAACATTGTGACCAATATAGTTCTGCATGTGTCTGGTTGTATTTGTTTTGTAAGTATTTATTTCATTTTGGAGGCAGTTACTGTGCACGGTAATTATGCATACAGTTTGACAACACACGTTTGTCTGGTGAACAAACGTGCGCGATGTATTTGTCAATAGTTAAATTAATTTTATTTTACAGGAATTTATTTCGTTACGATTGCATTGATGTTTACTTTTTCTGAACAATATAAATTTATTCCATGACTGTGTGCTACTGTTGTAATGACAAAGTTCTACTAGCATTTCTGAATTCCTGGAGATGTTTCAAATAATGACGCGTCGACATTAAAAAGTCGTTTATTACCTCTAAATTAGCACGAATGAATATAACAAACTATATGGCAAGCACAGATATACAAAGAGCAACATGTTGTTCCCTTAGATAATAAATCTTCAATAAACAACTCGAAAAAATAGATCCGGAATTGACAAATATAATTTGTGATGTACTCGTAATTGCAGTTTATCGGATCATAAAAGTCTCATAAAACCACCGTAAATTCTAAGATAATGGTATATGTAATTTTTTCTGTAAATGCGTTTGACGATGCTGTTATAAAGTTGGTCATCGCTAGGCATGCACGACATCCAATATATACCGCCTTTGATAGTTGTAGACCATCAGTTGTAATGTAACGATACTGTGTATTGAAGACCATCGAACCTCTATAGTTCGAATCCTTGTTTGTTATTACTCCATGTTAAATATTGACGATACTTTGATAATTAAGTGTAAGTGAAGGATGATACATTTGATATTAAATGAATCAAAGTCAGCATAATGTGATAAGTTGTCAACGTGGGTGTTAAAGTCCCTATCAAACTGACATGTTTCGAATCACATGTTTGAAATCGTCGTTTTTTTCCATTTAAATCACGTGTGTCAGTGTATTCATATATTTTCGTATGATTTAAGGAAAATGACACCAACTAATGTAAAATAATAAAAAGTGTTATTGCACCAAACGGACATTTATGCATTTTGTTATTTAAGAAATTCAGATTAGAATGTCTGAGCTGACCAGTATGACAAACAATATAATATCGTGTTTTCCACAGCGCAGCATATACCATTCGTTCAAAGGGAAATTACAACAATTTCGATTTGTTTAATGTAGTGTATATATAATCTAAGTAATGTGCGCTTGTTTGTGGAATTTATGAATGCTTTAATACCAATGAATAATGAAGTGACTTGTAACCTGGAATAAATTATATGCAATTTCGTCGCCATGTATGAAAATGGCTCGTAGTCCAAACGATATGTGATCTTGTAAATCCATAAAATTAAACAGAGACGTGTACATAATATCTTTTATTGCACAAATTTTATCAGCATTTTGAAAGCACAATATAGATTATCAAATAAATGTGTATTGCACCAATAAATATGAGCAAGCTAAGCATGGAAAGAAAAAAACTAAAATGAATGAAATTAAAATACGAATGTCAAATATATGTGCATAATAGGACACATATTCTCAGCGCATCCTACGTATTAAATACAAAAAATATTTTGCTGAAGATAAATGCTATAATTACAAGTACAAGCATTATAAATGACTAGGAAGAATCCGCACATATGACATTGCCTTTTGACAATGTGACAAACTACAAGATCAGATCATGTACCAAATAGAGCATAGTATAACATCGTAAAATGGTGGACTTATTGCCAAGCAGCATAAGTGTCCGATTGACAATGAAAAGACGTTTAGATATCATCATACATGAACACTGCAGTTATTAAGTAGAATAAATGTTCATCGTATGGATTTATCACATTATGATACATGAATGTATAGTGCCACGTTGACAATCGGATCTTCAAACATGCCGAGGTCGCCATATCGTGTTGAGCGGATATCAACATTTTGTCCTTCACTTAAAACCTCACGAAAATTGTTGTCTCGACTTGTTTTCGAGTGTCCGCCATTAACGTTTGCCTAGTATTAGTTGGAAGTATTGTCAGGCCATCTTTGGCAGGGTTGAGGATTTGAATTCGAAATATGATTACTTGTTGCTTGGCTTTGAATCAGTCAAATCAGTGCGCGAAGTTTTACCATGCTCAAGGAGTAAAATCTCTGATCATGTTGCACAGCGTCTTCTATTAAGTAGTTCTTATTTATTATCAAAACGATTACTTAGTCTAAAACAAGGCACTAGTAGTGGAGTCGTTAATGGTATTGGTATAGTCCATGAGGAGAATGTACACGTAGCACCAGTGGAAATGTCTGTCGGAATGTTTGAGTAGGAACACAGCTGGTCTGAAGCGAACTGAAAATATAAATAGACAAATATGAATAACTCGGATTCATTAAAGACGTATTTCAAACATGAGTTATGCTTTGTTGAATATTGCGCAGGAAGTTTAAACGTTACGTTAGGACATGCAATAAAAATGTATCCTGTTTATATTATATGTTTGAACATGACATCAAATTAAGCGATCCAAACTTTTACTTGACTATGACTTGACTATGATTGTAAATATTATTTTGACTTATAAATACAACATATTTGTTGTCAATATATAAAAAGAGACGCTCACCTCAAGACTGCGAAATAGTTGACGCCAATCGAGCCCAGAGTGATTTTGCTCTAAATAGTGTGGCCAGCCCATCACGCGTTGATTGTCCGCAATAACGAACATTTATTTCGTCGCCAATCTTTCTTAGTTTAGCTGCAATGTCTTGAACTGTGTTGTCATGAACGTAGATTTCGGGTGTCAAATTTGCACAAGCCTCACATGGTGAGGGTGTTTGTTCGCTTTTCAAACATACTTCCAACTTCAAAGCGATGGTAAGCTTTTTGCTCATTTTGTACTGCATTCTATGTCCGTTTACTCTTTCTTCAACCGATCAAACAAATAATGAATCTCTGTTTTAGTAAGTATTCAATAGAACTAGAACTTTAACAGCAAAGTAGTGCTCAAAGCTTCAACGATATCACGATGTTAATAAAGTAATAATACACTGTATTCAACTATCATTTGAAGCTCCGATTCATTCGAATGCTTGTCTTGTAATGACCACTGCTGTCCAGTAGCCTGATATTTATAGGCACAGGAGCGCTACCAATCGCCACTGGCCAGCGGTCATTCGCTTCTATCGGTAATTCTGTTTAGCGTTTGTTAACCACAGCTATCGCCTCGCAGAGGGTATTTACCTCTTAAAGGAGCTATTAGAACTGGCGAGGATGATACCTCTAGTATTTTCACAAGTTATCAGGTTTTTGTTACTCATTGCTTTTACCTGGGGAAAATCACCGTAATGCAATGACCTAAGCTGTATGGATGCCCACTCGGCCATGATAATTGGGTTAAGTAACTGATCGTGGCCTAATTTCCCGTCCTGACGGAATTCGAAAATCAGAATTATATAGGTTGGTCGTTGACTTTAGATCAATTAATATCTGGCATCTGATGAATATTTTATATCATAGAGATATATCTACCTATCAGTGACCTATATTCAGGGTGTTTTGTTGAACACGCAAGTGTATGCAATTCACGAACTAATCGGATAATATGCGTATGATGACAGGAAGTGCACTTGCAGATAGTCGCTCCATTGGCAATATACGAGAATCCAAAGGATAAATTTAGGAATGGCATGTTGACATATTGTTTTGAACTCTTTTTTTTCAGATACGTCACCGCTCAATACTCAATACATAACGGGGCAGTTTTTTTTATAGTTATACATTGTGTCATGCTTCTTTCATTCTTTTAATTAATGTTTTTTTTTTAACTCATTATCAAACGTGCGTTTAGTATTGATGGTCCGTATTACCAAACGATTTGTAAAAGTGTTGGAGTGAATGCCTAAATAAGTACCATACGTTAATTACAATTCAATATAGCATTTCGGAAACAGTATTGTTCATTCACAGTGTTAATGGACTTATTACGCTATAATCTGGTATATACATGATGATTTGAAACCGGGTGTAAAATGCACCATTGTCGCTATTGTTCGTCGGACCAAATACGACCATTTGTGCGAACCGCACTTGAACAGTTGTTACATCTTTTAGCGGCATTGTCAGAAACACTCCAAAGGGGTTAAACACCGTTTTGATATTGTAATGATAATGCATAGGAATAGGTGTTATATGTGTTTATTTTTAAACAGGATTAGAATGTATTTAAACGTTTAATCCTGCTTATTCACACACAGGTGTGAACAAGATAATAATATCGGCGAAACAGGACCTGAGTGCGGTGAAGTCATTACCGCCCGATTGCAAATCTTGAAGGTAGCGCACAACCATTCACAATGCTACCGTGTTATTCATTGGCCTGAGCTATATTGACAATGCTACCGAGTTATTCATTGGCCTGAGCTATATTGACAATGATACCGTGTTATTCATTGGCCTGAGCTATATTGACAATGATACCGTGTTATTCATTGGCCTGAGCTATCTTAGACTTTATACGAATTTATTTTTGTCACTGAAAATAAACTGCCGAAACCATACATGAACTATAAAGGTCGATCAGATTGTAAACATTAGCTAGTTACATTTCCTTGGCAAAGTTTTTAGTGATTGTCTTTAAATAGCTAAAAATGACATTATTGACAGAACCGACGTCATTTTCTAGTGCTTCATCTGCTCTGCAACTACTTCGATTGTCATCTTACTTCTATTCATTTGGTGCATAGCCATAGCAAACTGGCTTTGCTATTTTATGGCCAAAATCACTCCACTCAATATAATATTAATCATAATGTCAATAACTTCGTTGAGTCATTCATTGAGAACTTGGTGAGTGATTTTTTAGGTGCAAGGCGAAAAAAACCTATCCCCAATGTGGTATGCAATATTATTATAATGATGTGCATTATTGCAATTTTATTTCGCGAAAGACTTAATTTACTGCTGCGCAAAGCACATGCCTCTTTTATGGACCCAACAGAATAGTTTGTCTTAGGCCGGAGCAATGATTTTCGATGACTGAGTGAACAAAGGATGTGCACATAGCATGGAAAAAGAAATCAGAGCTTGATACACTGGTACTTGATTGCCTTTCGAAATGCAATCATTCCAATTTCCTGCGTTTGGTCTCGAGGTATATACGCAGTAACACTAACACGTTAAGGTTTTTAACGTGTAAGCACTTACAACTGTCTGTGAACTGTATGCACTATATAGCTTATTGTGCACTTGTAAGCACTGTAAACACTGTACAGCTGCTGTAGTCATATAATATAAAAAGTTTGTATGCCATATGCGGCCAACGTAGCTCCAGACCAGCCTACGCATCCACGCAGGCTGGTCATGAGCTACCAAGTCCGCCAATGAGACCACGATATATAGCGGACGGGGTATACCCTGACCAGACTGCGCGAAGACAAAACGCATATTTTCGCATGACGCGGCTCAATTATAATAACATCTATACCTCCCAAGACGCTGTCTGGAATAGCTATCTACTGCCAAAGCATGATTGCAAATGTTGTTTCAAGACGCTTGTCACGTTTTCATTGATGACATACAAATGACATTTTATTGCACATATGCATCGCGTATCACAGCTACCGGTATTTCAACAATCACATATTTAGTGGTTAAAATGAGATGATTGAAAGCGAGATGAGTAATATAACATTCATTTTCCATCATAAAGCCAACATTTATAAAGCAAAGAAAACATGCTATTAGATGCAAAATATGTCATAGTTACTCGTATATGTAAATATTACAATATTAAACACATGACCATTCGCTCTTAAGTGTTATTTTGTATATTGACATAAGCTCATACTGTTGATCTTTTGTAAAAAAATATATATATATACAACTGTAAAATCTGTGTTTTACGCAATTAATGTACAAAAGTCAATTAATTTGAGTATGCATTGTATATAGCTTCATTTAAATGATGAGCATTCTGTATTTACATTTAAATATAAAAAACTTTATATAAAAACAAACACATAGACGTGGGAATTAATGGTGGTACAACTTTTTTTTTTAAGTAAAATATGATAATTTAGTTATGATTTAATACTTATAGTTGTTCACACTTATTCAACTTTCAGCATCATGACACTATAAAAGATGCGACGTTCATGGTGGAATCAATCCGAGGAGAGTTCCAGGATGGTTAATGGAGATTTTATTGATCAGCCACGGAGACATAGGGCTCACATCGCGAACGATCTGCATTAGCATCACGAGTATCGTAGGGGAAACGAACTAGAGCACAATATCTGGCAAACCGATTTATCAGCGTGAATTTTAACATAAATTGTTTAGAATAGTGATGCTTAAATGCATTTCACTTAAATATTCTGCAATGAATGTAATGCAAATTCTTTCTATGAATTGGTCCTTGTTTTTAAATATGCATTTACTTCCAATTGAAATTGTTGGTTATGTTATTGTTAACGCTTTACAATAAAAAGAAAGGCAGACTTCTGTGTATAAATTGTATAACACATACGGAATGTTTTCGCCTTTGTTTGTGCAACCATACGTGTTTCTTGATTGCAAACAAAACGGTGTTTACTATTTCAATCAATGGTATGCAATTATTGTGTTTCGGGTTTGTTGAAGATAAATAAGAAAAAGCACATACTTTTTTAGCTAATTAATAATAAGTTGGTGTATATATAAGTGAAATTAAGCACTCACGTGTATACATTCACGAATGTATTTTTTTAAAGGCATGCGCCGTGTACTTTCAATTATTAAATGATTGGAAAATGACCTAAATATTATATAATTTACACCGCATTGATATCTTATAAATAGCATCCTTTTACCATTTTCTCTTTCGTTGATAATATCTGGAGACAGCATCAATAACAATAGCGTAATGGTTCGGTTTAAATGTTTGCTTTGTAAATGTAAAGCACATGAACTCTCTGTGATCTGTTGCGCTTTGTAAAATTGTTATCGTGATATTCTTAGACGGAACCCCATACATCGGTGCCACAGGAATTATAACAATAGCACGAAAACTAATTTGTACTTGCATATAGTATGTTACATTTTTTTCCAGAGACAATTCATAACATAATTATACATTATCTAAAGGCGATCATCATTAAAGAACAAACAAACAAATTAGACGTTTACGGAGCAACAAAACAAAGTATGCTTAAACATGTTGAATGAATGAGCGAGCATGATATTGTCAATTTCAATGGAAGCGACTCAAGTATTGATCGGACCTAACTCTCTGGTCCGTTCTTGGTAATTTGTCTTAGCCCACGTGGCAAGTGCTTTACATGATGTATTCGGTAACAAGAAGCGAATAACGATGGAATCTCACATGGAATTCGTGAACTGGGAAAACCTTGTCGCTTCAAGTTATCTCAGATTTTTGGAAATCCGAGTGCTTTATATTAACAAAGCTAAAAATATAGAGTTAAGTTGTACTGGAATTAGCATTTCATTTTCCACGTGACATTAAACAATGTTTATTTGTTATGAAGAAAAGAGAATTACACTTAGAGCTAAGCAATAATCAATATTTTGAATAATGGTAATGCAAATAAGCCTAACATGAAACAGTCCGAGGCTCAACAGAATTTCATGGATTTAAGACTGCCATGGTCCGTCAAGATCTTTGGGGATACGTACCATAAACTTCTTTATGATTGCACGAGCCTCTCTATCGTGTTAGCGCTCTTACATACTAGAACGTGTAAGTATTCACTCCATGGGAGCCAATCAGTAGGTTGCTGTACCTGCCTCATTGTGCTTGGTTTCTTCAGACTGCAGCTATAGACTTGTCGACACTCACATGCTTACATATTGTGAAAATAATCGTTTGGTAAGAATATATAAGTATACATATTTCTGGAATGGTATTACTTGCCTGTATTAATTTGTTGTACAAAACTAAGAAATGTAAAACCAATGTAAGGGTAATTTCTCATACGACCAGAAACACAGTAAGTATATTGCTAATTTTCGGTTCGAAACCAAGGTGCAATGATCGATTCAAGGGTGAAAAAAAAATCCATATTTGTTAGTTCTATGCTACAGTGAGTGATCGTTCGTATAGGTGCATGTCTATATCCAATATTGTTTTACTGTCAGTTCTAATAGCTGCAGTGTCATTGAACCTCTGGGGAATTTCCAGACAGCGGTAGGTGATTCTGAAGTATCTATATACTCCGTATGAGTTTATCACAACATGGTTTTGTGTATTTGCCTTGATCAATTCAAATCATATTGAAATATAAATGCAGAAACATTGGACCAGGGAATTTCAGTTTGCAAATTCACAATTTCGGCCGGTGGTGCGCTTGAAAAAAATGTAGAAAAGATCGTATTACTTATATGGCCTATATCCGGTACACGATTAACAATAATTTATACATGGAAGGCAGTTTGTTTGTGTCAACAGTTTCGCGTATGTTTAATAGTATGTTTAATGCTATTTAATGATCGTGAAAATAAGCGCAAGTGGGTGCAGTGAAGGAAGCATTGGAGATGCGGATAATGCAACTCTTTGACAAAAAAAAAACACTATGCGTACAGGACATAACAGTTGCATTTCGTTTACACACACAAATTGTGCTACAAAAATTATGTCGAAAGCATATAAAATGCATATATAAGAATTGCACCCATACCAAAACATGAACATGTTAAATAACGCGATATTCATATGCTGAATTACAGCGTTCAACAAATAAAAACGTGCCACGCACACATTCAGAAACAATAACCACATATGGTGATCAGTAATTTGTGTGGTTCAGAGAATACCATTCATTGGGAAGTTTCTGCTTTAATGAGTTTCTGTTTAAATACTGAAAACACACATACGGGCTTGATACACCCACAATGCACACCTAGGGATGGACGTCATACGGAGAACTGCATAACGGTACGTGCACCTTTTTCTTAACGGGGATTATTCAAAGATTGACGAATTGCCCATTGTTCAACTTGTTGTCACACATTCAAAACTTAAAAGAACAGAGAACAAAATATAGAAAAATATACACCACTGACACAGACGTATACCAAAAAACAAGTACGTTTACGAGTAATTATCTTTTGACATTGGGCAAAAATATAAAGCGTTACAAACGTGAAACTAAGAATTTTTCTGCTGTTTTGGTAACGATTTTTCCTAACACATGGATTGCATACATAGGCTAACATACGAATATTATTTGCAAGTATTTATACTTAATCATCTTGATTCCGTTCAATCCTTTAAGTTTATGCATTTTTGGACAAAGTGAAAAAGCTAAAATCTGTGAACAAGTCCCTATAAATCTGCACATTTACGGAATTCGCAGACAGGTATAATATATAAAGAATGCACGAAGGGGATAAGTTCGAAAAGAGCGAAAACAAAGCGTCATGTAATACCATGTACTGACTTGATGACTTCGTGGTGCAGCAAACCACTGTCCGTCGTAATTCATCTCAGAGGAACGTGTGTAAAGCGGCACGATTTTTCCTTCTTTATAAAGTACCCTTAAAAGGCACTTTCCCAATCGATGAAAAATTGCAAATTTCCCAATTGCCGTCCGAAAAATTTCCAAAAGTAAGGAAAGCGCACTATCTGCAAGTAAACAAATACAATGAGCACTGAAACTGAACATTTGAGCAAAAGTGCATGTGAAAGAATATTTAGATGGGTTTGTGCAGTTAAGAACGAGCAATTTAAAAGTTTTTTCTCCTAATTTCAGGGTTGTTCGTGCTATTTGACCCAATTGGCGTTGTACCGGTACTTTTCCTAATTTGGCAAAAAAGGCAACACAATAAATCGGTGAGCGGTTACATTGCAGCTACTAACAGCCATGTTTGCCTATTGGACAAGTTCAGTGACTTATTCCTGTGTACTCTTACTATAAATGCGCAGATTGGTATTGGTGCTGTTTCTAATAATAGTTATACATTTATGTTTATATCGCAATAATCATAATATATTAATATTTCATCGAATTTCATGGTTATTTTCTTACTTGTAACAGAGTCATCGACCACTTCTAATTTACGCATGTGTGTCGTGTGTAGCCAAGCAAACTAATAATATTTGGATACCGGTAATTGGTAGCCTGGAACAGGCTCAATATCTGATGTATCATGTCATCGACCACTTCCAATTTACGCATGGGTGTCGTTTGTAGCCAAGCGAACTAATAATATTTGTATACCGGTAAATGGTCAAAACCTGGAACAGTTTCAATATTTGATAAATCGTGTCATTACCATCAAACTCAACCTCATCATCATGACTTTTGTCACCGCCATTTTTAATAATTATCATTATTATATGCAGCAATCATGATAACTGCAACAACCATCATATCACGTCCATCATCATCAAATCATACTTTCGTTTCTGGCAGTAGAAGTATTATTGCACCGGGCTGCATTTTTATCTTTATTAATATAATTCGCAGCAGCAATCATGATAACCGCAACTACCATCATCATCACGTCCATCATCATCATATCTTTAGTACTTTTCTGGCAGAAGATGTCTTATTGTACATAACTGTATTTCTCGTCATGGACAACACTTGTTCGTTCGGCCATGTTCACTGTGCACGTAACGGACATGGGTATAAAGGTATACTCTTTTGTGTCCATTAGCATTTAGTAAAAGTACAAAACGTCATGGCACTGGCGAGGCCTATCACTGAACGATTGTTCGCATAATGGTCTTACGAATCTCGATCTTGTTTAATTCCAAACATATTTGAGTGGACTTGCAGATTAAAGGAACAATTTCCACGATATTGTTGTTGTCTGCGCGGGCAGAAGTAACCGGATAATGTTTATCAGCTTTGATCCCCTTAGTAAAAATAATAATTTCGATCTGGTATAATGGTATGTAATGGACTCATGCAGCAATAGGGGGTCAACGACCTCCGAGCGAAATATCGGTGACTGTGACTGTTAGAAATTGTGACATCGTTTTGCAATTAGTGAATACACTGGGCATGCAAATGCGTATCAATTTTGTCTGAGTGTTGGTCTTTTTAGTCATCGTGTTCGTTTACCAGGTGATGCTATCATAATTATTACACCGTTTAGGTGTACTGCAACATCAAATCACTTGTTCCATCAAACCAGTTCAGGTGTCGTTTTGTCCTTCAACCTCTGCAACATCTGCCCATAGCCAAACACCACTGCATTTAACGCAAAGTTATATATGTGAAATAACTATTTACAGTATGTTGCACATACATACAAACTAATTCAATACTTATACGATAATCAACTTCTGATATATATGTTCGCGCAAGGGTATGCACTGACTGGTATTAGACGTAATCTGTCTAGCACTTTGGCAGTAATCTGTTAGGGATTTGCCGATGGAATGACTCGGGCAAAAGATTTGAGAGCTATAATTATATGTTATCGCTATTTGTGTCAAATTGTTTACGAATTGCCTTTAAATGGAACACTATATTTGACTTGTGATTGTTCGTTTTTGTTATATTTCCTAAAAAAAAAACATCTTTATTTTTCGGAACTTCTATCTATACTGAGTGATAGATATTTAAACAATGGCGTATAGTTTTATTTATGGATAAAGTTTGGCGTTGCTAAAAGGACTCATATATTTTAATATAGCAAGTTAACATAATTTACACAACAGAACCCGATCATCATGGACCGATTTATTTAAGGCATTTTAAAATTTACCATCGTAATCAATAAGCAATATTAGGACTGATAATTGACTATAAGGAGATAGATGAAGTTATTCAACGCGCTGTAAAGCCACCATGATGATGCTACTCGTACACAGATACGATATGAACCATGAGCATGTTGTCATGTGTTGATCTATGGTGGTAAGTTTCTGCCAACCAAATATCCACTTAGCTGTCGATTTTGTTTTCTAAAATGTTTCCAAATATTCAGTAATTGTCTGGTAAGTATAAACCTTTCGTGTTATTCTTTTGTACTTACCACTGCCAATTACATATTCACGCATGATTACTAAATAGTGTGCATTGCAGTTAAGATAGTCAGTTATTATGAGGTGAAAAAGAATGTTTTTATTGTATCTTTAAAAGTAAGTAAGATGAAATTTCCTGGTAACCACATACTTTAACTGAATATATGAAAGGTTAGGTTTTGTTTGTAGAGTAAATGTATGTTAAATTGTATGCAATATGTATTGATAAGTATGAGTACTCCTCTTAAATAGTATAATTTCGGTTAATATGTATTTCCTGCTGTAAATTATCTTTTGACACTACTTATGTAATTATTATTTAAAAAGTGTTGTAACCTCGCTTACTCATAATTTCATGTGCTTGTTATTAGTATGTATATATGTCTATTACTGTTGTTATTATATTGCTTGCACTAAAATATGTCCACATGGGCAATTGGCCTTCTGGAAATGCTGTAAATAAAATCTCGAAATCTTAAAATCTATGAAAACAAAGCATGATATCCAGTTACCGTAGGTGAAGATGTAGTTCGCAATAGTGGGTACAACCGGATATATATTTACTGTTCCGAGAACTATGTGAATATCATGAAAGGTTTCTACTTTCCGCATAATCATTGAATATGTGAAATAGAAAATATTTGTCATAGCTTAGTTGATATATGTGGTTGGCACAAATGTGCCACCATAATTCATGAACAGACCAATAAATGCCTTTTCTTTTGCATCTAAGGAAGCTTTTAGACGAGTACCATTTCATTAAACCGCTAAAACAATTTTATCACATGCTATACCTTGTTTTCAATGAAATTACAGACATGACGTATTTTTATATATAACACATGTGTTATACAACATTTTTATGCGTTTCCATTGGCTACAGAATCAATAACTAACCAATCGCATGGCTTTATTTTGGTGAAATGACGTCGTCAACATAAAATGTCGTCACGATAGTAAACAACTTTTAGATCTATCAGCATTTGTTTGGTCAATTAAGATGTATTTTATTTAGTTTAAAAGCATGTGATAAACCAGTATAAACTGGGGGACATAAAAAGATCTGACACTCGTTGTCACATCATACCATATTTTATTAAACTCGTCCAGCAAATTCGTTAGTAAGCTCGCAAAAGGCTCGCTTACTAACAAAATTCCTGAACTCGTTTAATAAAATATGGTATGATATGACAACTCATGTCAGATCCTATATATCTAAATTAATTGATAACCACTACGGGAAAATCAGTTAGCATATCATGCTGATATAACATTCGGTATTGGGTTAATTACAAGATTTCTGTTTGTCCAGTAATACATTATGAATTGGCCGACGGAATCACACTTCCAGTAATCGAATCTTTAAGGACTGTATATACGTATTAAATATTTTGGCTGAGGTATGCAACCTTTGGTAATATCAAGTCTTTAGAACCGATGTTCACTTTATAGTGGCTGTAATGGCTGATTGTATCAGTATAAGCAGAGTCTTTAACTATTCCGCACTTTATGCAAACGAGGCGGTCTATGACCTCAACGAACGTATGATGTTGCGTTTCTAGGTGCGATAAATGTGAAGATATGAATATTTAATTGAACACAACAAATACTGTCTTATTGCAACATGCAGTTTTTAAAGCATACATTGGAATCAATGTCCTCTACGTTAATAGTCATTTAATTGTGATCCATAGTGATATTAAATTGAATCAAATAGAAATCTAACAGTGAGATATAATAGGATATATAATGGAATTCATGTATGGCGATGATTTCAAACGGATCGATCTGGTGTCATTGACATGGGTTTATTTGTACAAAAACAATAGAATGAAGAGAGCAATGACAACCGTAACCATGTTTGATGCCTAGATGCCTTTGGGATTATGACCACGTTTTGTGAACGGTACATCAATGATTCGACAGAGGGATGTATCGATACACATTTTAAATTTAATATTAATTTGCGTTCTAGAAAGGCGTCTGTTCTGGCGAAGTTATGTATGTATTTAAGATGTTTTAGTAATTTTTCAAACGCGTACATGTAAACGAGAAACATGGTAACGCACAAGGCATATAGCTTTGCATATAGTCCATCGATCTGTCCGTATACCTTTGTTTCCGCGCGATATCTGGAAAGCGTTTGACCTGTAATCATGTTAATAGGTATGATGGTAACTTGGAAGGAAATGAAAACGCCTATCGTTTTTGAGGTCAGAGGTCAATGTAAAACTGGCCTGTCACAGTAAATGCGTTTCCGCAATATATATTGAGATTGCTTTTACCTGTTTAGATCATGAACATTAGTATTGTGGTTACTACTGAGACAGGAAAGACACCAATTGACATTGAAGCCACCCGGTCAAAGGTCAAGGTCACATGGTCTTGTAACAGATAATATTGTTCGGCCCTTATGTTTTTGAGAACGCTTTGACCTGCCATCATACAAATGGGTAGTGGTTAAATCGGAAGAAAATGTGCATTCTGATTTTGAGGTAAACGGGTCAAATGAGCTTGCATCAAAATATGTTTCTTCAACATTTCTAGAGAATGCTTTGACCTACGATCATCTTAATTGGTATGTTGATTATTTGAGAGGTCAATAGGTTACAGGCCAAGGTCAAAAGGTCTTGTCACATGCAATTCGTTTCTACATAATAACTTGAGAACGCCTTAAACCTAAGATCATGAAGTTGTTATTTCATTGGATAGCAATATGCCTCTTCTAATTGAGGTAAAAAGGTCAAGGTTTCCAGGAACTGGAATCAGGAAATTAGTTGTTCACAATACATAGATAATTCTTAGGATCATATAAATTAGAATGCCGGTTTGTCTTGATGGAGGATGTCCTCAGATAATTTTCAAATCAAGACATATAAGGCCAAGGTCATTAAGACAACGTTGCGCAAGTCAGGGTACGTACATGTTTTACAAATATCTATTGTTTAAATAATTGTGCAATTCCAAAATAGGTGTGCATGAAGGCTTACAATAGACATAATTTCAGTGCAAAACCTCAAACAAAACTTAAGTTATTGAGCAGAAACACTTGATATAATTTAAGTAAAAGTGACCCTGCCCTTGAGTTAACTGGCACTAAATGAATCTCCAGCAATATCTGCATGTAAGATACCAACACACATTTTTTCAGCACAATACCTCCATCAAAACTTTAGTCATTGAGTAGAAACTGTTTTCTACTTAAGAAACACTAACATTGAAATTCAAAGCCTTCTCTATATCATGGTACAGAAACAATATAATGGTGTACGGCTCCACTAACAAACCATCTGCCAATCAACAGACCTTTGCAAAGCAATATACCTTTACTTCTTTGAAGGAGGGCATAAAAAACAACAACAAACAGCAAATCTTTTTTATTTTTTTACTGATTTTTAAGTAAGTATATTTTTATAATCACAATGAAGTTCAACAGTAACAACATAATATAAAATCTCATTCTCACACTTTGTAGATTATCTCTTGAAATAATCAGTTTCATAATTTTATCAAAAAACAAACTATACAATAATATATGCAGGTAACAAAATAAACGTTTCAACGAACTGTGTATAGTGACATCAGTGGAACATACACGGGCTATGGGCTGTGAAGTGAATTCAGGTTGGGGAAAAAACAAGTCTTAATAAAAAAGAAATCATAAATTAAAATGCACTTTAGCACAAAATTGATATACATTTTATACATGATTTCTGTTCACAAAAGTAAGATGTTACAGCCAATATTACAATAACAAAACTCTAAAATATCAATGTAAAAATGAATGAAAATCACACAGAAGTTATTAATAGTAATTTTAATAAAATTCAATCATAATTGTTTTCATTTTACAATAACAGGCTCAGAACAGAAGAGAAAGAAAAGCATTTTGCAGCTGAAAGCACATATAATCATTAATGACAATGTATAAATTGCACCAACTACAATACTCATTTTAGAATTAAATAGGTCACATACACATTACATATCAATTTAGATGTACAGTTTTGATTTCTGTTAGTCAAGCCTAGGAACAGAAACCAAACTTCGTGTTTCCTTATAACTTTGTTTCCTTTTTAGTACCTTATTGCAAATGACAGTCTGTTATTTTTAACTTCTGAAAAATGTATGTAAAAATTATTCCAATATTTCCAGTTTTAAACATGGTTGTTTTGTAATGCCCAGATACGTTCTAACTAATTTTTAAGACATATGTACCCAAATATGTACCCATACAAAAATCCATGATATATAACCAATTATATCTTCAGTAACTGTGTATCATTCAAACATACCTTAACAACAAGAATATAAACTATCAACTATAAATAATTACAATAACAATAACTTAATAGACTGCTAAAAGGATGGGGCATTGAAAATGCTATCAAAGGCACATCTAACATCTAGTTTCTATTACTGAACCAGAACTCCTAGGAAACCATTCTGACAGGCGAAGGTAACGCTTTGCCCTCTGGGAACAATCGATTATTTTCTGTTGACACATAAAACATTGAAGAAACAATAGTGGTAATGAATCAGCCATAGTCATGCATGGATATTTACCTTATTTGGTACTGGGAAACACATATATAAACACGACTGCATTATTCTAGTGCTTCCTCTGCTCTGCAACTTCTTCGATTGTCATCTGGCTTCTATTCATTTGGTGCATAGCCATAGCAAACTGACTTTGCTATTTTATAGACAAAATCACTCCAATCAACACTTTAAATATAATTTTGATCATAATGTCCATCATTCGTTAAGTCATTCATTGATAACTTGGTGCGTTTTTGAAAGGTGCAAGGCGAACGAAAACCTACCCACAATGTTACATGCTATATTGCAATAAGTATGTGCATGATGGCAATTTTATTTCGCGAAAGACTTAATTTACAGCAGCGAAAAGCACATGCACATACTATTTATCGAGTCTGTGGTAAAGTAATTATTCTTTTGAAGCCATATACCATGCCCTCTTTCATAGAGCCAACAGCTAAGTTTGTTTAAGGCTGTAGCAATGTTTTTCGATGACTGAGCAAACAGAGGATGTGAACAAAGCATGGAAACAGAAAACGGATCATTAAAGGGACTTGTTCACAGTTTATCAAAATGAGAATTTTTCAACTTTTTGTCACAGATTCAAGAAATAAATGAACAATGCACATCAGTTTGCGAAATAAAACTAATGCCGCAGACTTAAACTTAAAATACACATTCGTTTACGAAAAATCATCGTTAGAAATTGAAAAAATTAAAGCGTCTCAGACGCAAAACGATCTAAAAATGTCGATTTCTTGTGTTATCGTTATATTTTGTAAAAGCACGCGGATAGTTATAAAAAGTATTAAATAAATGGCAACCCATGTGAAGACGGATAGTCAGGTCCGCAAATAATTTAGTCGTAAAGACTCAACGACAACCTGAACATAAACTCTGAGTTACATACATACACACGTGAAAACGGATGGCTAAGTGGTTTCGGCGCTTGGCTTTTACTCCATGGGTCAGCGGTTCGAGCCCTGTTGAGGTTAACTTTTTTCCCGCTTTTTTTTCCTCCATTTTTTACTTTTATTCTTGTTTTATATTGTAGCTCTTTAGTTCCGATGTTCATATTTATCAATTTAAAGCATTTAATGACAAACTTCAAAACATGCCAAAATATGTGAACAAGTCCCTTCAACTTATTCATGTGTATTGACCTTAATTTCGCAATTAACAGCGGATTTCAAACCTAGTCTTTACACCCGGTAATAAGGCCTGGGGTTCAATTATTTTTGCAACACTCTATGAGAGTTTGATACACTGGCAATTGATTGCCGTGCGAAATGCAATCATTCCAACTTCCAGTGTTTGGGGTCGAGGTATATACGCAGTAACAATATCGTTTAGGTTGGTAGATTTAACTGGTAAGCACATAAAACTGTCTGTGAACTCTAAATACTATATAGCTGGTTGTGCACTTGTAAACACTCTCAGATGCTGTAGTCATATAATATAACATAAGTGCGAAAATAGGTTTTATTCCATATGCTGTCCGCGTATGAGACCACGATATATAGCGGACAGGGTAGCCCATGACCAGACTGCGTGCAGACATAAGGCCTATTTTCGCATTACGCGGCCCAATTATCATAACATCTAGACCACACAAGACGCTGTCTGGAATAGCTATCTACTGTCAAAGTATGATTGCAAATGCGGTTTCAAGACGCTTGTCACGGTTTCATTGATGACATACAAATGACATTTTATTGCACATATGCATCGCTTATCACAGCTACCGGTATTTCAACAATCACACATTTAGCGGTGTGAAAATGAGAGGAGTAAAAATGAGAGGAGTAATATAATATTAATTTTCCATCATAAAGCCGACAATTATAAAGCGAAGAAAACATGCTATTTGATTAACAATATGTCATAGTTACTCGCAAATGTATATTTTACTATATTAAATACATGACCATATATATATATATATATATNATATATATATATATATACGTCATTTATTTAACGTTTTATAAAAGGAGATATATAGCGAAATTAATTGTGAGGTATATAAAATTTCAATTTAAGACCTGATTGTGATTTTCGATTTAAGACCTTATTGTTCAATTTGATTGCATTACCTCCACTACACCCCCACATAGTAATTTAAGGTGCCTAGAATGCGGGGTTGTATACAGTTCCCGTTTTTTAAATTGACCCCGTAAGTATAGTTAGTCTGAAAACTACCAAGACCGCGTAACTATGGCACTATGAATTAGTATATATATATATAACTGTATAATCTGTGTTTTACGCGATTCTTTTACAATAGTCAATTAATGTGAGTATGTATTGAATATAGCTTCATTTAACTTATAACCATTCTGTATTTACAGTTATATATCAAAATACTTTATATTTATCCAAAAACATAAACATTGGAATGAATGGTGGTTGGCATTTATTTTTTTTGCGAGTAAAATAGGTTTATTTTGTTATGATTGAATACTAATAGCGGTATAGGACAGGAAGCACAGTTACTCATATCAGCATAATGACACTATAATAGATTCGGCGTCCATAGTTGAATCAATCCGAGGAGAGTTTCAGGACGGTTAATGGAGATCCATTGATCAGCCGCGGGGACATAGGACTCGCATCGTGAACGATCTGCATGAACATCACGAGTATCGTAGGGGAAACGAGCTAGGGCAATATCCGGTACACAGATTACTCAGCGTAAATTTGAATATAACTTGTTTAGAAAAGCGATGCTTAAATGCATGCATATTCTGCAATGAATTTAATGCTTATATGCGTTTTATGAACTCGTAGGTGTTTTTAAGTATACATTTATTTGCATTGAAATTGTTGAAATTGTTGGTTATGTTATTATTCATATTTACAATAGAAAGAAATGCTATGTATAAATTGTATAAATCTGTTTTCGCCTTTGTATGTGCAACCATACGTGTTTCTTGAATGAACAAAAAAGATATTTACTAGTTCAATCAATGGTATGCAATTATTGTGTCTCAGGTTTGTAGCAGATAAATAGAAAAAAAAACATATTTTAGGCTTATTAATAATGAGCCGCTGCATATATTATTGAAATTAAGCACACAGTTGTATACATTTACAAATGTACTTTTAAAATAGGCATGCATTGTGCATCTTTAATGATTAAAGGATTGGAAAATGGCCTAAATATTATTTAATTTCCACCTCATTGATATCTTATAGCACCCTTTTTGCCATATTCTCTATCGTTGATAATATCTGGAGACAGCATCAATTACAACAGTGTTATGGTTCAGATGTTTGCATTGTAAATGTGCACATGAACTCTGTGATCTGTTGCGCGTAGTATAATTGTTATTGTGATATTCTAAGACGGAACCCCATACATCGGTGCCACATAAATTAAAACACTAGTTTTTTGCAGCGACAATGACGGTAATAACATACTTATAAATTATCTAATGCGATCATCCTTAAAGAACAAACAAACAAATTAGACGTTTACGCAGCAACAAAACAAAGTAGGCTTAATCATGTTCAACTTTAATGAATGAGCAAACATAATCGTGCCATGCAAGCGACTCAAGTATTGATCGGACCTAACTCTCTGGTCTGTTATATTCTTAATTTGTCTTTGCCCACGTGGTAAGCGCTTTACATGATGTATTCGGTAACAAGAAGCGAATAACGATGGAATCTCACATGGAATTCGTCAACTGGGAAAAACTTGACGCTTCAAGTTATCTCAGATTTTTGGAACGCCTTGTCCCTTGTATTCACAAAGCTTAAAAATATAATGTTTAGTTGTACTATTTTAAACCATTTTGATGCAAATAAGCCTAACATGAAACAGTCTGAGACTCAATGAATACATGGATTTAAGACTACATCGATTCGTCAAGACCTTTGGGGATACGTACCATAAACTTGTTTGTAATTGCACAATTGTGCTTATCAAACGCGTTAGCGCTCTTACATACTAGAACTTTTAAGTATTCACTCCATGGAAGCCAATCAGCAGGTTGCTGTACCTGCATCATTGTGTTTGGTTTCTTCAGACTGAAGCAATAGACACTCACATGCTTATATATTGTGAAAATTATCGTTTGGTAAGAATAAATAATTACCGGTATACATGTTTCTGGAATGGTATTACTTGCATGTATTAATTTGTTGTTCAAAACTAAAAAATAAATAAATCGATGTTGTTAAGGTAATCCCCTTGCTCCTTTGCACTATTTGAACTGTACCCAGTGTATTTAAATATCGAAGAGTTGTCTCATACTTTCAGTACTACTATTTTTTTCGGCGAAGCTGTATACGCCAGGTTTTCACCTTAGCCTGACCTTTGTAAGCGACCAATCAATGCGAATATAAAATTTCCCGCCGGTGGGCCTGAAACTTTTCGCAGTAGAAAACGTGCAATCTGCAAATAAATTTCGCATTTACATTAATATGTTATTCCATCGACTTTCTATTTTTGGGAAGTATAGGGTATGAAAAGGGATACTACAGTTCGTTAAGCAACGATGTTAACTGCGTATTCAGCATGAAACAATTGTATCTCTAATGATAAGGTTTGAGAGATAGAGCAGTTTCACACTCAATTCTCGACATCAAAACAGAATGTGTGCCCCTTTATATTTAGAAGAAAATTCAGCGCCAGAGCGTTTGTACTTAAAGGCTGTGTTCTCATATTTGGTAATTACTACGATATTTCATTTTGTGCATTCATACATTTTAGATCATATAAGTATTGTTGTTCAGTAACCTAATATGCGCTTTGACGAAAATATTTAAAATTGTTTTCGAAATTGACCGTTAAACACGTAAATGTTTAAAGCTTTAAACAAGCCGTCGTTCTTGCAGTGGAATTGTTACCTCACTTTAATGCATTGCATTCCAACCCGCAAGGTATCATGGTCAGTGTGCGGTCAGTTACAGAAATCGTTATATAAACGCTATCGCGTAAACTATGTGCACTTCAAGTTTATTTTGATCAGAAAGATACTAAATAAAGATATTCGGCAATATTATTATGGTATGTCAATCATAGATTTTTAATGTGTTTTAACAATTACATGATAAGGACCAATTTTGAATTTAATTAGAAATATGTATCCATTTAGACAAATTTATTAAGCATGAGCACGATGTTATTAATAATGGAATCAAATGAGATTCGAGTGTTGCCGGCTGACCCATATGCTTTCAGTTATGTTCATGCTTCTTGTGCTTTTCTATTTTGAAAATATAGATATCTTAGTAATAATATTTAATAAAGCGATATAAGCCACGAAATCTGGCGCAATACCCCGTAATTTTTTTGCGTGTGATGCAGATAAGAACATAAAAAAGACATTCGCTATTTTTGATCTTATACATATAACTTTTGATCGTTCATAAACACCGACCACAATCAACGCCGTATATCTTTTTTAAAGATATTTCTTGTTTATACTTCCAGAAACGCAGTAAGATAGATTGCTAATTTTCGGTGCAAAACCAGGGTGCAATGATCAAACCAAGAGTGCAAAATCCATACTCGTTAGTTCTGAGCTACAGTGAGTAATCGTTCGTATAGGTGCTTGTCTTTTTCCAATATTGTTTTACTGTCAGCGCTAATTGCTGCAGTGTTATTGAACCTCTGGGGAATTTCTAGACAGCGGAAGGTGATTCTGAAGTACCTATATACACTGTATGAGATCAGAGTTTATCACAACATGGGTTTCTGTATTGCCTTGATATATACAGTTAAAATGATATTGAAATATAACGCATAAACAATGGACCAGGGCATTTCAGTTTGCAATTCACAATTCCGGTCGGTGGTGCGCTTAAATGAGATTTAGAAAAGATCGTAATACTTATATGCCGAACTATCCGGTACAAGAGTAACCAGAAAATATGCATTTAGGGCAGTGCTCTTGTATCAAATGTTTGTTTAATAGTATGGTTAATGTTATTAACTGATGGGAATAAGCGCAAGTGGGTTTCGGTGCAGGAATCATTGGGGATGCGGATAGTGCATCTCTTTACGAAAACAACCATGCGTACATAACATAACACGTGTTTATTGCCTTTCGTTTACACATAGAGTTTGTGCTAAATAAATGATGTCGAAAGCAAAAAAGTGCACATATGAGTGCACACATACCAAAACATGAACATGTTAAATAATGCGATATACAAGCTTTGAATTACAGCGTTCAACAAATAAAAATGTGCCACGCACACATACAGAAACAATAACCACATATGGTGATCAGTAATTTGTGTGGTTCAGAGAATACCATCGATAGGGGAAGTTTCTGCTTTAATGTGTTTCTGTTATAATACTGAAAACACACATACGGGCGTGATACACCCATACGAATGTAATGCACATCTACGGATGGACGTCATACGGAGAACTGCATAAGATACGTGCACCTTTTTCTTAACGGGAATTATTCAAAGATTTACGAATTGCCAATTTTTCAACTTTATGTCACACTTTCAAAACTTAAAAGAACAGAGAGAAAAATATAGAAAAATATACACCACTGACACAGACGTATACCAAAAAATCAAGTACGTTTACGAGTAATTATCTTTTGACATTGGGCAAAAATATAAAGCGTTACAAACGTGAAACTAAGAATTTTTCTGCTGTTTTGGTAACGATTTTTGTCAACATATGGATTGCATACATAGGCTAAAATACGAATATTATTTGCAAGTATAGTAATCATCTTGATTCAGTTCAATCATTTAAGTTAAGGCATTTTTCGACAAAGTTAAAATAAAAAGCCTAAAATCTGTGAACAAATCCCTATAAATCTGCACATTTACGGAATTCGCAGACAGGTATAATATATATAGAATGCACGAACGGGATAAGTGCGAAAAGAGCGCAAACAAAGCGCCATGTTCTACTATGTAATGACTTGATTACTTCATGGTGCCGCAAGCCTCTTTCCGTAGTAATACTAGTACATCTCAGAGGAACGTGTGTAAAGCGGCAACGATTTTTCCTTCTTTGTAAAGTACCCTTAAAAGGCACTTTCCCAATCGATGAAAAATTACAATCTTCCCAATTGCCGTCCGAAAAATGCCCAAAAGGAAGGAAAGCGCACTGCAAGTCAACAATTGCAATAAGCACTGAAACTGAACATTTGAGCAAAAATGCATGTGAAAGAATATTTAGATGGGTTTGTGCAATTAAGAACGAGCAAATAAAAAGTTTTTTTTTCCAGATTTCAGGTTTGTTCGTGCTATTTGACCCAATTGGCATTGTACCGTTACTTTTCCCAATTTGGCAAAACAATAAATCGGTGAGCGGTTACATTGAACTTGCGCGACGCAACAAACGACACGTACCAGAGTGATTTACTGTGAGCAATAACTTTGCAGCTACTCTCAGTGATGTTTGTCTATTGGACAAGTTCAGTCACCTTTTCCTGCATTCTCTGACTTCAGATGCGCTAATTCATATTGGTATTGGTTCTATTTCTAATAATAGTGATAAAGGCGATAATCATAATATATTAATATGCCATCGAATTTCACGGTTATTTTCTCACTTGTAACAGAGTCATCGACCACTTCTTATTTACGATATTGTGTCGTGTGTAGCCAAGCTAACTAATAATATTTGGAAACCGGTAATTGGTAGCCTGGATCAGGTTCAATATTTGATGTTTCGTGTCATCACCATCGAACTCCTCCTCATCATCATGACTGTTGTCATCGCCATTTTAATCATGATCATTATTAGCAGCAGTAACAATCATCATAACCGCAACTACCATCATCATCACATCCATCATCATCATATCGTACGGTCTTTTTTCTGGTGGTAGAAGTCTTATTGGACAGGATATCAATTTCGTCATTATCATTATTATTAGCCGCAGCAATCATGATAACTGCAACAACAATCATCATCACGTCCATCATCATATCGTACGTTCTTTTCTGGCGATAGAGGTCTTACTGTACAGAACTGTATTTATCGTCATGGATAACACTTGTTCGTTCGGTCGTGTACACTGTGCACGTAACGGAGTTTTCACATGGCTATAAAGGTATGCTCTTCTGTGTCCATTAGCATTTAGTAAAAGTACAAAGCTTCATGGCACTGGCAAGGCCTGTCACTCAACGATTGTTCGCATAATGGTCTTACAAATCTCGATCTTGTTAAATACAAAACATATTACCACCTGCACCAAGCGGTGTCAAACTTCGGTGAAGTGCACTTGCAGATTAAAGGAACGATTTCAACACAATTGTTGTTGCCTGCGCGGGCAGAAGTAACCGGATAATGTTTATCAGCGTTGATCCCCTTAGTAAAAAAATAATAATAATTTCGATCTGGTATAATGGTATGTAATGGACTCATGCAGTAATGGGGATCAATGCCCTCTGAGATAAATATCGGTGACTTTGACTGTTAGAAAGTGTGACATCGTTTTGCAATTAGTGAATAGTTTGGGAATGTACATGCGTATTAATTGTGTCTGATTGTTGGTCTGTTAAGTCATCATGTTCGTTGACCATGTGATGCGTTCATAGTTATTACACCGTTTAAGCGTACTGCAACATCAAATCACTCTTTCTATAAAAAAAAGTTCAGGTGTCGTTTTGTAGTTCAACCTCAATTATTATTAACAGTATGTTGCACATACTTACAAACTAATTCAATACTTATATGATAATCAACTTCTGCTATATATGTAAAAGCAGGGCTATGCACTGACTGGTATTAGACGTAATATGTCTAGCAATTCGGCAGTAATCTGTCTGCACTTAATGCGATCGTTACTGGTCTATTAAAGAGATGGTGCATAGTCATGCCCTGCAACTTCTGCAATTTTCAGTTGGCGTCTATTTATATTGTGCATAGCTCTAGCACACTGACGTTCTTGTATATACAAAATCACTCCAATCAACATTTTAAATATAATTTTGATCTAAATGCCCATCACTTAGTTGAGTCATTCATGGATAACTTGTTTTTTTTCTTTAGATTGAATGTGAACGAACCCTCCCCCTATGGTGCACGCAATATAACAATAACTATGTGCATAATGGCAGTTTTATTTCGCGAACGACTTAATTAACTGCTGCACAAAGCATATGCACATCGAGCCTGTGGTAAAGCCATTATTCTTTTAAAGCCATATACCATGCCCTCTGTTATAGAGCAAACAGTGAAGTTTGTCTTACACCGGAGCAATCATAGGATGTTCATGGAAAAAGAAAACAGAGCACTAACTTTATCATGTTTTTTTTTTTTAAACTTAATTTCGAATTAAACAGTGGATTTCATACCAAGTATAAACATCTGTCTGGAATTCTATTTATTTGTAATCACGCTGCAACGCTCAAAGCGAGTATGATACACTGATAATTGATTGTCGTGCGAAATGCAATCATTCCAATATCCAGCGTTTGGTCTCGATGTATATATGCAGTAACACTTGCATTAACGTTGGTACATTGTTAGCACTAGCTACCTGTGAGCTTCAAGCACTGTATAGCGGATTGTTCACTTGTAAGCAGTCTCAGATGCTGCAGTCATATATGATCACACAAGTGCGAAAATAGGTATTATGCCATATGCGGCCAGCGAAGCTTCAGACCAGCCTGTGCATCGTCGCAGTCTGGCCAGGAGCTAACCTGTCCGCTTATGAACAAACTGCAAGAAGACATTAGGCCTATTTTCGCATAACGCGGTCCAATTATCATAACATCTAGACCTCCCAAGATGCTATCTGGAATAGCTATCTACTGCCAAAGCATGATTGAAAATGTTGTTTCAAGACGCTTGTCACGGTTTCATTGATGACATACAAATGACATTGTGTTGCACATATGCATCGCTTATCACAGCTACCGGTATTTCAACAATCACATATTTAGTGGTTAAAATGAGATGAGTGAAAGTGAGATGAGTAATATAACATTCATTTTCCATCATAAAGCCGACGCTTATAAAGCAAAGAAAACATGCTATTTGATGCAAAATATGTCATAGTTACTCGTATATGTAAATATTACAATATTAAATGTATTCCCACATGAACATTCGCTCTCAAGTGTTGTCTAGTATACGCTCCTACTGTTGTTCTTGTGTTATTTTTAATTTTGTATACACAACTGAATAATTTGTGTTGCGTAATACATGTACACTAGTCATTTAATTTGAGAATAGATTGTGTATAGCATCATTTAAATTATGACCATTCTGTATTAACATATTTTAAATAAACCATAAATGAAATATAAAGGTCGATACCGGTAATCTTGTTCACATTACCTAGTCACATTTCCTTGTCAAAGCTGTCAGTTAATGTCTTCAGATAGCTCAAAATGACATGCAGTGTACAGGGAGAATTGTAGGAGCAGGGTAACACAATATATGCTATAATAATTAACAGAAAGGACTGGATTATTCTAGTGCTTCTTCTGCCCTGCAACTACTTCGATTGTCATCTGGTTTCTATTCATATGGCGCATAACCATAGCACATTGACTTTGCTATTGTATATAACGTTGAGCCGTTTATTGACAACTTGGTGCGTGTTTTTTAGGTACAAGGCGAGCGAAAACCTATCCCCAATATTGTATGCAATATTATAATTATATATAAACAATGTATAGGCATTGCATCAGTTTCTTCATCAGGTGGAGTCCTCCTTCATTAGATGTTTCGGCGCTATTATTAAGTGCATAATGACAATTTTATTTCGCGAAAGACTTAATTAACTGCTGCGTAAAGCACATGCTCTCTTTTATAGAGCCAACAGTAACGTTTGTCTCATCGGGAGCAATGATTTTGACTGGGCAAACAGAGGATGTGCACAAAGCATGCAAAAAGAAAACAGAGATTGATACACTGGTAATTGAGTGTCGTGCGAAATGCAATCATTCCATTTTCCTGCGTTTGGTTTCGAGGTATATACGCAGTAAAACTATCGTTTAGGTTGTTAACTTGTAAGCAGTAAAAACTGTCTGTGAACTCTAAGCACTATATAGCTGATTAGCACTGTAAGCACTGTACAGCTGCTGTAGTATAAATAGGTTTTATGCCATATGCGGCCAATGTAGCTCCAGACCAGCCTGGGCATCCACGCAATCTGGTCAGGAGCTACCATCTTCACTAATAAGACCACGATATGTAGCGGACAGGGTAGCCCCTGACCAGACTACGCGAAGACATAAGGCATATTTCGCATGACGCGGCCCAATTAACATCTAGACCTCCCAAGACGCTGTCTGGAATAGCTATCTACTGTCAAAGTATGATTGCCAATGCGGTTTCAAGACGCTTGTCACGGTTTCAATGATGACATACACATGACATTTTATTGCACATATGCATCGCTTATCACAGCTACCGGTATTTCAACAATCACACATTTAGTGGTTAAAATGAGATGAGTGAAAGAGAGATGAGTAATATAACATTCATTTTCCATCATAAAGCCGAAAAGTATAAAACAAAGAAAACATGCTATGAGATGCAAAATATGTCATAGTTACTCGTACATGTAAATATTACAATATTAAATGTATGCCCACATGAGCATTCGCTCTCAAGTGTTGTTTAGTATACGCTCCTACTGTTGTTCTTTTGTGCTTCTTATTTTGTATACATAACCGAATAATTTGTGTTGCGCAACACATGTACACAAGTCAATTAACTTGAGTATGGATTGTGTATAGCATCATTTAATGTATGACCATTCTGTATTTATATTTTTATATCAATATACTTTACATCAATACAAACACATATACATGTGAATGAATGGTGTTACACATTTTTTATTTCGAGTAAAATATGATAATTTAGTTATGATTGAATACTAATAGCGGTAGAGGACAGGAGACAAAGTTACTTATGTCAGCATCATGACACGATAATAGATGCGGCGTTCAGCGTGGAATCAATCCGAGGAGAGTTTCAGGACCGTTAATGGAGATCCATTGATCAGCCGCGGAGACACAGGGCTCGCATCGCGAACGATCTGCATGAACATCACGAGTATCGCAGAAGAAACGAACTAGGGCTATATCCGCTACACCGATTTCTCAGCGTACAATTTGTTTAGAATCGTGATGCTTAAATGCATGTCACTTAAATATTCCGCAATTAATGTATTGCAAATGGTTTCTATGAACTAGTAAGTATTTTTAATTATGCATTTAATTCCTATTAAAATTGTTGGTTATGTTATTGTTAACGCTTTACAATAAAAAGAAATGCCGACGACTGTGTATAAAGTGTATAACAAATACGGAATGTTTTCGCCTTTGTATTTGCAACCACACGTGTTTCTTGATTGAAAACAAAATTATGTTTACTATTTCAATAGATGGTATGCAATTATTGTGTTTCAGTTTTGTTGAAGATGAATAAGAAAAAAAAAAGTGTTTTAGCTAAATAATAATCGCACCTGTGCATATATAAGTGAAATTAAGCACACACGTGTATACATTTACGAATGTTTTTTAAAGGCATGCGCCGTGTACCTTCAATGATTAAATGATTCAAAAATGACCTACATAGTATATAATTCACACCGCATTGATATTTTATAAATAGCATCCTTTTACCATTTTCTTTTTCGTTGATAATATCTGGAGACAGCATAAATTACAATAGCGTAATGGTTCGGTTCAAATGTTTGCTTTGTAAATGTTAATCACATGAACTCTCTATGATCCGTTGCGCTTTGTAAAATTGTTATCTTGATATTCTAAGACGGAACCCCATACATCTGTGCCACAGAAATTATAACAATAGCACGAAAACTAATTTGTACTTGCATATAGTATGTTACATTTTTTCAGGGACAATTCTTCATATAATCATACATTATCAAAGGCGATCATCATTAAAGAACAAACAAAAAATAGACCTTTACGGAGCAACACAACAAAGTAGGCTTAAACATGTGGAATTTATGAGCGAACATGATATTGTCAATGTCAATGGAAGCGACTCAAGTATTGATCGGACCTAACTCTCTGGTCCGTTCTTGGTAATTTGTCTAAGTTCACGTGGCAAGTGCTTTAAATGATGTATTCGGTAACAAGAAGCGAATAACGATGGAATCTCACATGGAATTCGTGAACTGGGAAAAACTTGTCGCTTCAAGTTATCTCAGATTTTTGGAAATCCTAGTGCTTTGTATTCACGAAGCTTAAAATTTAATTATTAGCATTTAATTTTCCACGTGACATTAAACAATGTATATTTGTTATGAAGAAACGAAAATTGCACTAAACTCTAAGCAATACTTAATATTTTGAATCATTGTAATGCAAATAAGCCTGACACGAAACAGTCCGAGACTCAAAGGAATTTCATGGATATTAGACTGCCATGGTCCGTCAAGATTTTTAGGGATGCGTACCATTAACCTCTCAAACGCGTTAGCTCTTACATACTAGAACTTTTAATAATTCACACGATGGCAGGTTGTTGGTAAGCAGGTTGCTGTACCTGCCTCATTGTGTTTTGTTTCTGCAGACTGCAGCAATAGACTTGTCGACACTCACATGCTTATATATTGTGAAAATAATCGTTAGGTAAGAATATATTACTATACATATTTCGGACATGTTATAACTTGCCCGTATTTATTTGTTGTACAACACTAAGAAATGTAAAACCGGTGCTAATCAACTTGCTCCTTTGCACTATTTGAACTGCATCCAGCCTGTGTTATGATCAATGAGTTTTTTCATTCTTCCAGTAAGATAGAGCACTACTATTGTTTTATACTTCCAGAAACGCAGTAAGATTTTTTCATAATTTCCGGTGCGAAACCAGGGTGAAATGATCAATGCTAGAGTGCAAAATCTATACTTGTTAGTTCTGAGCTGCAGTGAGTGATCGTTCATATGTGCATATATTTATCCAATATTGTTTTACTGTCAGTGCTAATAACTGCAGTGTCATTGAACATCTAGGGAATTTTTATGCAGCCATAGGTGATTCTGAAGTATCTTTATACGCTGTATGAGATCAGAGTTTATCATAACATGGATTTTTGAATTGCCTTGATTTATCCAATTCAAATTATATTGAAATATAAATGGAGAAAAAATGGACCAGGAAATGTCAGTGTGCATTACACCATTCCGGGCGGTGCTGCGCTTAAAAGAAATATAGAAAATATCGTATTACTAATATGTCGATAGTACGATTAGCCAGCAATTATACATTTAGGGCAGCTTGATTGTGTCAAAAGTTTCGCGTATGATTAATAGTTTATTTAATGATATTAACTGATGCGGACAATAAGCGCATCACGTTGCGAAAACAACCATGCGTTCATGAAATAACAAGAATTGTTGCCTTTCGTTGACACATAAAAAATGTGCTGAATAAATTATGTCGAAAGCAAAAAAGGGCACATATAAGGAGTGCACACATACCAAAACATGAACATGTTTAGT
Source organism: Dreissena rostriformis (assembly GCA_007657795.1). Lineage (NCBI taxonomy): Eukaryota > Metazoa > Mollusca > Bivalvia > Myida > Dreissenidae > Dreissena > Dreissena rostriformis. The sequence continues at coordinate 126,184 of VMBQ01000086.1, forward strand.
AACGCGATACACACATGCTGAATTGCAGCGTTCATCAAATAAAAATGGGCCACGCAGACAAACAGAAACAATAACTACATATGATGTTCAGTAATTTATGTGGTTTAGAAAATACCATCAATAGGAGAAGTTACTGCTTTAATGAGTTTCTGTTACAATACTGAAAACACACATAGGGGCATGATACACCCATACGGAAGTAATGCAAACCTACGGATGGACATCATACGGAGAACTGCATACGATACGTGAACCCTTTTCTTAACGGGACTTGTTCAAAGATTGCAGAATGGCCAATGTTTCGACTTTTCGTTACACATTCAAAACTGAAAAATAGAGAACAAAATATAGAAAAATATACACCACTGACACAGACGTGTACCAACAAAAAAAAACGAGTACGTTTACGAGTAATTATCTTTTGACATTGGGCAAAAATATAAAGCTTTACAAACGTGAAACTTGGAATTTTTCTGCTGTTTTGATAACGATTTTTGTCAACATATGGATCGCATATATTATACGAATATAAAATACGAATATTATTTGCAATTATTTATACTTACCGTAATCATCTTGATTCTTGATAAATCGGTGAGCGGTCACATTGAACTTGCGCGACGCAACACCACACGTACCAGAGTGATTCACTGTGCGCAGTTACTTTGCAATTTCTACCAGTAATGTTTGCCTATTGGACAAGTTCAATCACCTATTCCTGCATACTCTTACTACAGATGCGCTAGTTCATATTGGTATTGGTGCTATCTCTAATAATTGCGGTACATTGGTGTTTATATCGTCATAATCATAATATATTAATATGCCATCGAATATCACAGTTATTTTCTCACTTGTAACAGAGTCATCGATCACTTCTAATTCCATTGTGTCGTTTGTAGCCAAGTGAACTAATAATATTTGGATAATTGGTAATTGGTAAAAGCCTGGAACAGTTTCAATACCTGATGAATCGTGTCATAACCATCAATCTCCTCATCATTATCATGACTATTGTCATCGCCATTTTAATCATTATCATAATAAGCAGCAGCAATCATGATAACTGCAAAAACCATCATCATCACGTCCATCATCATCACGTCCATCATCATCACGTCCATCATCATTATATCTTGAGTACTTTTCTGGCTGTAGAGGTCTTATTGTACAGAGCTGTATTTCTCGTCATGGACAACACTTGTTCGTTCGGTCATATGCACAGTGCATGTGACGGAGTTTTTACATGGATATAGAGGTATACTCGTCTGTGTCCATTAGCATTTAGTAAAAGTACAAAACGTCATGGCACTGGCGAGCCCTGTCACTCAACGATTGTTCGCATAAAGGTCTTACTAATGTCGATCTTGTTTAATACTAAACATATTACCGCCTGCACCAAGCGGTGTCAAACTTCGTTGGAGTGGACTTTCAGATTAAAGGAACAATTTCCACGATATTGTTGTTGTCTGCGCGGGCAGAAGTAACCGGATAATGCTTTTCAGCGTTGATCCCCTTAGTAAAAATAATAATTTCGATCTAGTATAATGGTATGTAATGGACGCATGCAGTAATGGGGGGTCAACGACCTCTGCGCGAAATATCGGTGACTTCGACTGTTAGAAAGTGTGACATCGTTTTGCAATTTGTGAAACTGAATACACTGGGCATGTACATGCGTATCAATTTTTTCCGATTGTTGGTCTTTTTAGTCATAATGTTCGTTGACTTTCATAACTATTACACCGTTTCAGCGTACTGCAACATCAAATCACTCTTTCTATAAAAAAATGCACGTGTCGTTTTGTTGTTTAGCCTCTGCAACATCTGCCAATAGTCAAACACCATTTCATACGTATACATTTATTTAACGCAAAGTTATATATGTGAAATAATTATTTACAGTATGTTGAACACAAATGAAAAAAAATCACTAAAAATAAGATAATCAACTTCTGCTTTATATGACAAAAAGGGTTATGCACTGCCTGGTATAAGACGTAATCTGTCTAGCAATTCGGCAGTAATCTGTTAGGGATTTGTCGATGGAATGACTTGGGGAAAACTATTTGAGAGCTATAATAATATGTTATCGCTATTTGTGTCATATTGTTTAAGAATTGCCGGTAAATGAAATACTATATGTGTGAGTGTTCGTACTGTTATATTTCCTTCAAAAACATCTTTATTTTTCGGAACTTCTATCTATACTGATAACTGTGTGATATCTATTTTAAACCTTGCGTATAGTTTTATTTATGGATAAAAATTATCGTTGCTTAAAGGACTCATATATTGTAATATAGCAAGCAACACAATGTACACAGTAGAACCCGATCACCATTGACCTCTTGTTAGAGCATTATAAAACTAACCACCGTAATCAATAAGAGGTTCAGCAACATTATGACTGATAATTGACTATAAGGAGATAGATGAAGTTATTCAACGCGCTGTAAAGCCGCCATGAGTATGCTACTCGTACACAGATACGATATGAACCATGAACATGATCTCAAGTGTTGATCTATGGTGGCAAGGTTCTGCCAACCACATGTCCACTTAGCTGTCGATTGTTGTTTTTTTCTAAAATGTTTCCACATATTCAGTTATTGTCTGGTAAGTGGAAACCTTTGGTGTGATTCTATCGTACCCACAACTACCAACTACATGTTCACGCATAATTACTAAATAGTATGTATTGCATGTAATATAGTCAGATAGTATGAGGTAAGACCGAATGGTTTCATTGTATCTTTCAAAGTAAGAACGATGAAATCTCCCTGTTAACCACATACTTGAACTGATTATATGAAAGGTTAGGTTTTGTTTGTAGAGTAAATGTATGTTAAAATTAATGCAATATGTATTGATAAGTATGAGTACTCCTCTTAAATAGTATAATTTCGGTTAATATGTATTTTCTGTTGTAAATTATTTATTGACACCACTTATGTAATCATTATTTAAAAAGTGTTGTAACCTCGCTTACTCATAATTTCATGTGCTTGTTATTAGTATGTATATATGTCTATTACTGTTGTTATTATATTGCTTGTACTAAAATATGTCCACATGGGCAATTGGTCTTCTGCAAATGCTATAAATAAAATCTTGAAATCTTAAAATCTATGAAAACAAAGCAGGACACCCAGTTACCGTAAGTGAATATGTAGTTCGCAGTAGTGGGTACAACCGGATATATTTACTGTTCCTATGTGAATATCACGAAAGGTTTCTACTTTCCGCATAATCACTGAATATATGAAAAAGAAAATATTTGCCATAGCTTAGTAGATATATGGTTGGCACAAATGTGCCACCATAATTCATGAACTGACAAATAAATGCATTTTCTTGTACATCTAAGGAAGATTTTTAGACGAGTACCATTTCATTAAACCGTCAAAACAATTATCTAAATTGATAGCCACTTATGGGAAAATCATTTAGCATGTCATGCTGATATAACATTCGGTATGGTCAGGGTTTTGGTTACTTAAAAGATTGCTGTTTTTCCAGAAATACATTATGAATTGGCCGACGGAATCACCCTTCCAGTATTCGAATCTTTAAGGACTGTATACTGTACGAAATATTTATGCTGAGGTATTCAACCTTTGGTAATATCAAGCTTTTAGAACCTCTGTTCACTTTATATTGGCTGTAATTGGTTTGTGCAAGCGAGGAGGGCGATGACCTCAACGAACGTATGGTGTTGCGTTTCTAGGTGCGATAAATTTGAAGATATGAATATTTCATTGTACACAACAAATACTGTCTTATTGTAATATTCAGTTTGTAAAGCATACATTGGAATCAATGTCCTCTAAGTTAATAGTCATTTAATTGTGACCCATGGTGATATAAAATTGAATTAAATAGAAATCTAACTGTGAGATATAATGGGATATATAATGGAATCCATGGATGGCGATGATTTCAAACGGATCGATCTGGTGTCATTGACATGGGTTTATTTGTACAAAAACAATAGAATGAAGAGAGCAATGACAACCGTTACCATATTTGATGCGAAGAGGCCTTTGGGATTATGACCAAGTTTTCTGAACGGCACATCAATGATCCGACAGAGGGACGTATCAATACACATTTCAAATTTAATATAAATTTGCGTTCTAGAAAGGCGTTTGCTCTGACGAAGTAATGTATGTATTTAAGATGTTTGTGTAATTCTACAAACGCTTACAAGTTAAACGAGAAACATGGTAACGTCACAATGCATATAGCTTTGCATATAGTCCGTCGATCTGTCCGTATACCTTTGTTTCCGCGCGATCTCTGGAAAGCGTTTGACCTGTAATCATGTAAATATGTATGATGGTTACTTGGGAGGAAATGTGTTTCCGCAATATATATTGAGATTGCTTTTACCTGCTCAAATCACGAACATTAGTATTGTGGTTACTACTGAGACAGGAAAGACAACAATTGATATTGAAGCCACCTGGTCAAAGGTCAAGGGTCTTGTAACAGTAAATATGTTTCGGCCCTAATGTTTATTAGCATTGACCTTCCATCATGCATATTGGTAGTGGTAACATTGGAGGAAAAATGATTTTTTTTTATTTTGAGGTCACCAGGTCAAAGGACACGTGAGCTTGTATCAAAATTCTGTTTCTTCATTATATCTAGATAATGCTTTGACCTAGATCATCTTAATTGGCATGCTGTAAACTTGAGAGGAAATAATGAGCATGCTGTATTTGAGGTCGATAGGTCACAGGCCAAGGTAACAAGGTCTTGTGACACGAAATTGGTTTCTACACAATAACTTAAGAACGCCTTAATACGGAATACCGTTAGGGCAATCGTGGTTACACATTAAAATACAGAGGGCGACAACGCGATAGTGCGATAGTACGATGGCGAGAGTGCGACAATACGATGGCGACAGTACGAAATGACTATCGCATTGTCGCCATCGTACTATCGCGTTGTCGTACTGTCGTCATCGTATTTTCGCATTGTCGCCATCGTACTATCGCACTGTCGCCATCGTATTGTCGCACTGTCGCATTGTCCTCATCGTACTGTCGCATTGTCGCCATCGTACTATCGCATTGTCGCCATCGTACTATCGCATTGTCGCCATCGTACTATCGTATTGTCGCCATCGTACTATCGCCCTCTGGATTTGAATGTGTAACCACGATGGCCATAACGGTATTCCGTACCTTAACCTACGATCATGCAAATTGCTATAGTGGTTACTTCTGTGGAAAGTAATATGGCTCTTATAATTGAGGTCAAAATGTAAATGTCAAGCATATAACTTGTATCAGGAAATTAGTTTTTGGCAATACACAGAGAGTTCTTAGAATCATATAAATTAGTATGCTGATTTGTCTTGATGGAGGATGTCCTCTGATGATTTTCAAATCAAGAGATCTAAGGTAAAGATCACAAAGACAACTTTGCGCGAAGTCAGGGTACGTACATGCTTTACAAAATCTCTTGATTAAATGTGCAATTTCAAGCTAGGCATGCATGTTAGCTAACTATACACAACATTTCAGTGCAATACCTCAATCAAAACTAAAGTTATTTCGTGGAAACAGTTTATATATGTTTGGTATGGTTTAACTGGCCCTAAATAAATCCCTAGCAAAGTCTGCATGTAAGATACTAACACATTTTTTCCAGCACAATGCCTCCATCAAAACTAAAGTTATTGGGTGGAAACAGTTTATATATTTTAAGTAAGTGGCATTGACCTTGATTAAACTGGCCCTAAATGAATCCCGTGCAGAGTCTGCATGTAAGATACCAACACGCAATTTTTTCAGCACAATACCTCATTCAAAACTAAAGTCATTGAGTGGAAACTGTTTTTGACGATGCTGCTTCAGCAGCTCGTCTAAGTTATCATACCATGAAAAAATTCTTCACAATGGCGACCTACCTAAAAAACCGAGCCAGTCCGATTGAGTGAGCTAAATTTTCTCAATCGGCATACCTCGCTGATTATCGTTGATAAAGGTAAAGGTTCCCGTCCTCTTTCAAATTTATCGAGAGGTTCGGGACAGGAACCAGACACGAAACTGCCAGGTGGCACTTCAAAAGCTGGGACGCTGGGAAAACCCCAAATGTAGTTAGCCCCACGCTGACACGTTGGACTAGAATGTGTCAGACAAATTAGACTAGCCTGTGTCAAACAAGTTAGACTAGCCTGTGTCAGACAAGTTAGATTAGCCTGTGTCAGACAAGTTGGAATAGCTTGTGTCAGACGAGTTGGACTAGCCTGTGTCAGACAAGTTGGACTAGCCTGTGTCAGACAAGTTGGACTAGCCTGTGTCAGACGAGTTAGGCTAGCCTGTGTCAGACAAGTTAGACTAGCCTGTGTCAGACAAGTAAGACTAGCCTGTGTCAGACAAGTTAGACTTACCTGTGTCAGACAAGTTAGACTAGCCTGTGTAAGACACGTTTGACTAGCCTGTGTTAGACAAGTTGGACTAGCCTGTGTCAGACAAGTTGGACTAGCCTGTGTCAGACAAGATGGACTAGCNTTTATATCCATCCTCTTCAAAAGCATCGTCAAACCAGTACTGTCAGTACTTTGATTCTACTTTAGTAACAGTATGATTGAACTTCCAAGCCTTCTCTATATCGTGATGAAACAAATGGTGTACGGATCAACTGACCAACCATCTGATCAACCTACCGACCAATCAACGGACCTTTGCAAAGCAATACACCTTTACTTCTTTGAAGAAGGGCATAACAACCAACAACAAACAGCAAATCATAATATTTTTTTACTGATTTTTAAGTTAGTACATTTTTTTAATCACAATGAAGTTTAACAGTAACAACATAATATAAAATCTCATTCTCACACTTTGTAATTATCTCTGAAATAATCAGTTTCATAATTTTATCAAAAAACAATCTATAAAATAAAATATGCAAGTAACAAAATAAACGTTACAACGAACTGTGTATAGTGACATCAGTGGAACATACACGGGCTCTGGGCTGTGAAGTGAATTCAGGCTGGGAATAAAACAAGTCTTAAAATATATAAAAAGAATCATAAATGAAAAATGCACTTTAGCACAAAATTGATATACATCTTAAACATGATTTCTGTTCACAAAAGTATGATGTTACAGCCAATATTACAATAACAAAACTCTAAAATATCAATGTAACAATCAATGAAAATCACACAAAGTTTACGAATAGTAATTTTAAATTAATAAAATTCACTCATTTTTTTTAGCTTAAAATAACAGGCTCAGAACAGAAGAGAAAGAATGCATTTTGCAGCTGAAAGCACATACAATCATTAATGACAATGTGTAAATTGAACCAACTACAATACTCATCAGGAAGAAGCATTTGTTAGAATTAAATAGGTAACATACAAATTGCATATCAATGTAGATGTACAGTTTTGATTTGTGTTAGTCAAGCCTAGGAACAGAAACCAAACTTCGTGTTTCCTTATAACTGTGTTTCCTTTTTAGTACCTTATTGCAAATGACAGTCTGTTATTTTTAACTTCTGAAAAATGTATGTAAACATTATTCCAATATTTCCAGTTTTAAACATGGTTGTTTTGTAATGCCCAGATACGTTCTAACTAATTTTTAAGACATATGTACCCAAATATGTACCCATACAAAAATCCATGATATATAACCAATTATAACTTCAGTAACTGTGTATCATTCATACCTTAACAACAAGAATATAAACTATCAACTATAAATAATTACAATAACAATAACTTAATAGACTGCTAAAAGGATGGAGCATTGAAAATGCTATCAAAGGCACATCTAACATCTAGTGTCTATTTCTGAAACAGAACTCCTAGGAAACCATTCTGACAGACGAAGGTAACTCTTTGCCCGCTGGGAACAGTCCATTCCTTTCTGATAACACATAAAACATTGACAAAACAATACTGGTGATAAGTCCACCATAGTCATGCACGGATATTTACCTTTTTTGGTACTGGGAAACACATATGAGTCACGCTCTGTGAAAAAGGGGTTTAACGCATGTGCATAAAGTGTCGTCCCTGATTAGCATGTGCAGTCGGCACAAGCTAATCAGGGACGACACTTTTCGCTTTTATGATATTTTTCGTTTAAAGAAAGTCTCTTCTTTGCAAAAATTCAGTTAAGGCGGAGAGTGTCGTCCCTAATTAGCCTGTGACTGCATGGGCTAATCTGGGACGTCACTTTTTTGCACTTGCATTAAACCCCCTTTTCACAGAGTGAGGCTCATATATATGACATGTTAACCCTAAGATCCAAACTTACATAGATGGATGCTGAAGCCTGTATCTTATTTTCACCACACCCTCCTCCCCTGGTTTTCACAGAAATATTACAAATCTAATGTGTTTGTGTTTTATCAGCAGTAATTCTGAGTTTATAGTCCATTTAAGCCCAAGGCCAATTGAAGCCAAATTAGATGCATTGAGCAGATAAAATTGAATTTACCAAGTAATAACATAATGTCTAAAAACAGGTCTGTGTATCCAATAGTAACACCCTGTACCTGTTTTTAACAATCACCGGTAGATTGTGCCAATAAAACAGTTGTTGCATGTGAAAATACAACATACCTGCACTATATGAAAATACCACATTTTATTAAGAGCAACACTGAAAGACATGATATCATAAACTGAAACAGTAATTTTGACAATGATCTAAAGTTATTAATCTAATTAGAACTATATAACTAACGAGGTACAAACTATAATCACAAAAGGGTCTTACACTACATACCATTTGTTTAGTACATTGTTGGTCCCTATCCGATTACATATGTTATACTAGACACACTTAAACGATTGTTATGTATCTTATAAAGATACAAGCGCAATTGATTATCATTAACTCTGTATACATTTCTGTTCTGTTCACTATGTGGCTGTGAACATGTAACACATACAATTTACCAAATATCTTGTTTGCATATATTTGTTTTCATTGCACATATCAATAATAAATGATGAATAATGAACTATGGGAGATAATGCTGCTGTAACTAATCCACTACTGTAGAGTAATTGGTGGAAATTCATATTTCAGGTTTCCCATTTTTTACCCATTTATGCCTAGCGTCTAGAAAAAAGGCCTCGGCAAACAGCGTAGACCCAGATGAGACGCCGCATGATGCGCATGATGCGGCGTCTCATCAGGGTCTGCGCTGTTTGCTTAAAGGAATTTCTGTAAGAAATAATCTAAATATAGAAATAAATATACTAGACATCCCTAATTATGGAAATAAATTGATCCAATTTAGAAGGATGGGAGAGTCCACTAGGCATAAATGGGTTAACTTCTTCATTTTCAAGGACTTGTTGTTTACAGTTTTACAGATGGATGATTTTCCAATTTGGTGTCGTAGATTCAAAAAATAAAAGAACAGTGTACACAAGGGAGTAAAAATTTACAGGATTAGACATATACTGAACATAATTCAGTATGAGTAATCATCATATGAAATTGATAAAATATAGCGATGCAATCTTGAAACGACTACTGGATCACTAAATAATGCCAAAATACCAATCATGCAATATAATGGCTAGGCAAAAAGGTATCAGCCTTTTAATATGGATGACTCCAGAGGGACCAACATTATTTTTAAATTATTGTAAGCTTCAAGCTCTTTTCTTGTTTATATACTTTTTTCTCTTATGTTAAGGCATTTAGTGACAAACTTTAAAAAAAAAATGTGACCAAGTCCCTATCAATTATTTATCGCTAATTTTGAAAGCTGGGCTTAAAACAAGGATATTAAAGGAGTGGAAGCTACCCCATGTGCTATACATGTGGTAGAATATTTTAAGCAAGTAAATGCTGTAAGATCAATAAAAAAGAATCAACACCATTACATATTTGTGAAGTCGTTCACAATTTGCATAAATTAGTTTTGATTTTTCTTATAATGATATATTTTAGTTTTAACCATTTTTCAAATCAATAAACAAACAAATCCATTGTGAATGCCTTTGTGTCAGAAACCCCCAGGCATTGCTTTTAAAATTTCAATGAACCAACCTGAGTATTGTGTGCACAAACATTACATTGATTGTTGGGATCTGTTGTACTTAATTAACCCTTTGAGCGCTGCAACCGGATTTTGAAGGCCTTTGCAAACAGTTTGGATCCAGATGAGACGCCACAAAACGTGGCGTCTCATCAGGATCCAAACTGTTTGCTATTCTGATAGTATTCTTTGAAAAAAAATCGAAGAAAATGCTAATTTTAGAAATTCAGCTGACGACATTTTAGCAGACGACAAATTTCCCAGCATGCAAAGGGTTAACAATATTTCAAGGATTGAGCACAATATTATCATATTTGAAAATGAAATGTTAAGAAGATACATGTAACAGTTGTGAGTTAAATCCTCAGTTTCAATGTGTGTTTCAGTTTTTTCTGCCTGATCCCAATAACTTCATTGTCATTGTATCACACACATCTTTTTGAAGTCTGATTCAAACTCGTCGTCGATTTCTTGCGTGTCCGGACTCTTTCCATCAACCTCTGGCAGGAACGTGGTTGGATCAATGTCCTTGCGTTGGTAGAACAGAATGTACGCAGCATTGGAATCCAGCTGGGTTTCTTTCACCTCCTGCAGAGAAAGAAATAAGGGAGATATTTGTGATTTATGAGTTAACCCTTTATTGCTTGGATACGCATTTTGATGCATTTGTAGTCCCTTAGAAAATTTTATAAAAAAAGATCTTTCTCACTACATTCAAGTTTTAAAGGCTTCATTTCCAACACTAAGGTACTGATAAGCAGCAAACAGCATAAAACCTGAACAGACAGCAAGTAACTCGCAAGCTGTTCTGGTTTTATGCTGTTTGCACAAAGCCACTTTCACTTGCTTCTGAGTGGGAATGGGTAAAACCTGAAAGGTAGCAATCTTTCACACACTCTTTACTCAGCAAACAGTTTAAATGGCAAAGGTTGAACTCCACCCAATCTCATTAAAATCATCACCTCTCTGACTCTTCCATACTATCCAATGTCTGAGGACAACAAAAAGAGCAAATATGAGGATTATACTTAACTAGAGCTTTGTCACAGAAGTGACGTATACCCCCACATGCTGCATTGACACAGAATATTTTGCATGCTGTCTTCACAAAACAAGAGAAGGTACTTTATAGCGATTATTAAGAATTATTATGCCATTATTATTTATGGCCATTTTGACCTTTGAAGTCTTGAATTCTTTCCCATGACACGCTGTCCAATGACTGTGAACAAAATTAATGTACAGAGTCATTTTAAAATCTCACAATGAATTAAAATCTCACTATGAACGACATAGGTATGGCCCGGAAAAGCTGACTTATGGCCATTTTTTACCTTTGACCTCAAAGTGTGACCTTGACCTTTGAGATATTGAAGTAATTCTTTCGCGCGACACACCGTCTAATGATGGTGAACAAATGTGCTGAATGATTTTAAAATCCCTTGATGAACGACATAGTTATGGCCCGGACAAGCTCATTTTCAGGACAGACCGACAGACAGACCGACCGACAAAGTGACTCCTATATAGCCCCCATTACTAGTAATGGGGGTAAAACAAAGATTAGATACCATGCTTCATTCTTACATCAGTTTCACTAGGACAATTGGCTTACCACTTTCTCTATGAGGCACGTACCTTGCAACTGCTGTCGTTATAGCAGTACCACTTGCCATTGGGGTTGCGGGCAAACGCGACATAATGGCCCCCTCCCAGTATACCCGTGTGACACTGGAAAAGACAGACATGGCAGGGGTCAATCAGAGAAATTAACGGAACAGATTTGTAAAAAAAAATCTTAGTATCTGGAAAACTCTAGTTCAAAACAAGATTTTGGATATGAAGGAACCTTTTGTTTATTTTATTTTTATTAAACTAGTATCAAGCAAAGAAGTTCAATTAATATAACAGAAAGTTTCCGATGTGGTACTAGGACCGTTTATTTAGCTGACAATGTCAAACAGTTATGATCAAATATTTAAATAATTTATAGCTGGAACTAGTTGGGTTTTAAGATTAGAAGATTCAAGATTATGTTAACTTCTTCATCTTTAATCTCTGAAAGGTTTGAGGAATACAGGCCATGCGCAAAATGTTTAATGCATGTGCGTAAAGTGTCGGTCCAGATTAGCCTGTGCAGTCTGCACAGGCTAATCAGGGACAACACTTTCCGCTTTTATGAAATTATATGTTTCAAGAACGACTATTCTTGACGAAAGACCAGTTTAGGCGGAAAGTGTTGTCCATTATTAGCCTGTGCGGACTGCGGACTGCACAGGCTAATCAGGGACTACACATTACGAACATGCATTTAACCCTAATTTCACAGAGTGAGGCTCATTTCTACTCACAGACATGGAAAAGAGATCATATTTGGCAGGCGCAGGCTGACTGTCTTTGGGTGAGCAGGTGGCGTTGTTGTTGCACTGGAAAGTCCCGGCTCTGTTGGACGCTGGGTCCGCCACATGCTCACTAGTTGACATGGCATTGCTAGTTGCACACTCACTTGATGACGTTGGTTCGCTAGCTATACCCCCACTAATTGATGTTGGGTTGCTAGAGTCTAGCGAATTGTTTGAAGTTGTCATTATATCTGTACCGTCCCTTGCAGAGCCTGTACCATAACAGTATGAATTGAAGATAAAAACTAGAGAAATCAGATACTGCGTGAATGCTTATTAATGATAACAAATCCATTTTCTGCATAGAATGGTCAGATACTTAACTGTCCACTAATGAGACAAAGTAGTGGGAAGGGTAGCTCTTGACCAGACTGTGCGAATGTGCAGACTGGTTTTAAGCTATGCTGGCCTCATATGGCATAAGACCCATTTTCACATGATGCAGATCAAATCATATTATTTGTTAATTTTGGGTGCATATACACACATATTGATAACAATTGTAAAATAATCCTTATGTCTACTTTGTAAGTATCAATATTATTCATATACATACCGTCCGTCTTTTTATCACAGTTGATGCCTATCGAGCAGTCTTTAGATTTTGCATGTTCTGGCCCATCCCCATGGTGACCATTCTCTACATGGTTCCTAGGGTTTTCTCCATTGCTAGTGTGTTTTGGCTGGTTGCCAGGATGACCACAGTTGCATATGGAATGTTTCCGCGGAGCTAGGTAGCAGGAGGGGTCCAAGTCCAACAATGGAAAGTTGACTATTTTGTGTGACTTCACCCACCTACCATTCAGGAATTGAAACCTTTTCAAATTGACTATCTGGAATTTAGAAACATTACCAAATTAGTGGAAGAACAAACTATCTTACCACTCAAAGTTTCACTGTTTCTAGTTTACTTTATATTGTGGGGGTATAATACATATTTGACCAAAACAAACAAATATAGTAGTAACCAGACAAAGGTCTTTATATTGACCTTGCTACAGAACATGTATGGTAACGTAGCAGCGCATTCTTTGCTGTTCAGGGACAGAACACATACATATTGGAGTCATATTTTAAGCCTAGTTTCAATGGGGGAAAAGTTTAAATGGAAGAACAGTTTGAATTTGTAACCGACACCTAACCCTTTCCCGCTCAGAAGCAAAGTGAGAATGGCTTTGTGCAACCAGCATAAAACCAGAACAGCCTGCGAGTCACTCGCAGTCTGTTCAGGTTTAATACTGTTTGCTGATTATCAGTATCTTAGGGTTGGAAATGAAGCCTTTAAAAATTGAATCTATTAAGAAAGGTTTTTAATTTAATTTTATTTTGTAAGGGACCTCAATAGTGTTAAAATGCATACCTGAGTGGTTAAAAATTCAGTAAAAAAGCCAGAACTCACTAGTACGGGGGGTAGCCTCCAGATGTCGAGCTTCTTGGAGGCTAGGCAGTGTTTCTTGCACTTTGAGCAGTAGTACAGCTCCTCCTCCCCCAGCTCCTCCTCCTTGGTGAAGGCGCGCAGGCAGGTGTCCAGGTCGATAGGCTCACTCTGGCGAGTGCGGCTCTCTGCCACGCTGGAGTGCTCCTCAAAGAACTGCAAGGCAGGAACATGGTCTAAAGCTATGATTGGTTGATTTAGTACTGTGTTTCTCAGAAAATAATTGATGTCAATTGGAAGGCCCAATAATAAATTGCCCCTAAAATCTGAGTTGGGACCTTAGATTTCCTGGGAAAACTCATATCTCCTCTGAACAAGAAACCAATGCCAAAATATTCGTTTTCATCCTCAAGAGAGCCCCTTTTAATCAAGCTGGAATCAGATAGCAATAGTGGTATACCAAAGCTTAATGGTAACATTGTTTTTATTAATAAATATATGCTAGATCATGAAAGTGAAAGGCATAGACAATGCTACTAACCCGTTCACAGGAGGTCTGATATCTAAGATGAAGGGCTGTAGGTTCCCAGTCAATGGCTATAAACGAACTCCCAAAATTGAAGGTCTCACTGTTACATTCCAAACTGCAGCCTCTGCAAAACCTGCAACAAATATGACACTAACTGAACACCACTTGGAAAAACTTGGCTTAATGCATAAGCGTATAATATTGTCCCCAATTAAAGCGTTCAGTCAGCACAGGCTGTTAGGAAGGACTCTTTCCGCTGTTATGGAATTTTTCTTGTAAAGAAAGTCTCATAGTGAATATCCAGTTTAGGCGGAAAGTGTCATCCCTGATTGGCCTGTGCAGAATGCACAAGCTAATCGGGGACGATACTTTATGCTTGTGCAGTAAGCCCCCTTTTTCCAGAGCAAGGCCCACCATAGAATTACATTTCACTTATGAATGTCACTTATTTTTTTAATTTGTTAATTTTAAGCATGCCACTATACTTGACATCAGAATATAAGAGACAAAACAAACTAAACCAAGAAGAGAATAAAACCTTCATAATAAATGTGTATACTTGTTTATTATTTTACCATTACCAATATATTGTAAATGTACAATTGACACTTATTAGGATCCAAAAGAAAGAGGACAAGAGAATACAACACAAATCCTGTTCTCTTAAACATAAATAACCAGCAGGCATAATATCAGTTCATTTGACTTGTTCTGTCTGATGTTTCTATGACAACCGTACCTGTACCAGGGACACCAGGCGCATGCGAACCCGTCCTTCTGTACGACCTTGAGCGTGAACGGGTATTCATAGCCCAGGCTGTCATCACTGCAATGGGGAACGAACAGGTTATAAGGAGAATACAGCTGAGTATATTATCATGTTTGTTTTTAAAATAAAAATTTTAAATTAGAGTTTTATTTGAAAGTATTTTTTCTTAATGAGTAATTAATTGTTACCATCAAGATTGATATTTTATATGTTATTACAGTCTGATATAATACTGAGATTGAAATAAATCAGTTCATTTACTACTGACTATATTTCATACCAACATTTAGGTTAAGTTACCTAAACAAATGGTCTCTGAACATTCAAAGCTCCATGCACAATGTAACAGACTGACTCAAACATTTTTGCAAAGGCTGAAATACTACTATGGTTTCTTTTCCGTATGAGCTTAGTAATCAGGAAATGTAATCAGCATCAAAACCTCTTCAACTATATCAACCAAGACATAAGTCCCATACCAGTCTAAAGCATGATTGGACAGCCTGGCCTCTGACGGTGGCAGGGGACTCACGATGCGCGCGACCTGATGCCAAATGAAGCCGTAGAGCTCCTGATTGGTTGACTTTTCATTGCACGGCAGAATGATGGGCGTTCCAAACAAGCTGGGACGGGTCTTCTGTGTGGACAGGAAGTACAGGTCCATCAGTGTCTGAAATAAACAACAGCAGTTTCAGAGTTGTTTCTAATAAAGGTAAACATAAAATGAAGATTGGGCGTACAATTTCTAAACATGCATACCAACATGAAAACATTCCACTTGTTTTATATCCAAGTATGATTTTAGAAACACTGACAAACTTAAATATACACCTATCAATAGCTTTTTTTTCTCAAAAATATTTATAACAGACTAATTTATGGACTTACAAATCCTGCATTTAAGTTCAAACTCCATATTTCCTAAAAGAAACCAGCGTATTGGTGTTATTTGAACAGATAAGAAAATAAGAAGCCCAAGTTCCATATATGTCAATATACCAACCAAAGGAAGCCTCACAATCACTGTCTCATACATATCATATTCACCACAACGGCACCAACGTTAAAAAAACCTAACACCTTCATTACCATTTTCCTATGGACGGCTATGACGAATCCATTGAACACGTCCCCGACTGACTTGGGCAGTTGAGACTCGGCACTGCCGTTGATGCTGGTGTTGAGGCTGGTGCTGCTGTTGTTGCGGGAGTGACTAGGAGTGCTGGCCGGGGAGCCATTGGGCTGGTCCCCATTGAGCGAGAGGGGCTCTTTCTGCAGCCGCAATATGGTGCCGTTTGCGATCGGCTTTTCTACAACACAGAGAAAGATTTATTTGATTTTTTTTAAAGTTATTAAGTATTAAGTAAAAGTAATATTTAATGCATAGAGATACAATACCAACTTAACAAACTTGGACCAAATACTGAAAATTTGCATATAATTAAATAAAGATTTAATCAATATGTCTTAAATGTAACACCAACTAAATGGCTTTAAACTAAACCTGAAATCTTGCAAACTCTATTTATACAAGGATATGAAGATCCAACGTTTTAATATTTGGTATTGAGGTTTAGTACAAAACTATTGTATCTTGCACAGCAATCTTAAACAGTTATATCCATTTCAAGCATAGCCCTAAATATACAAAACGCCCTAAAAAGATCAACATCAAATACTACTTTTTCAATTAAAATTGAGCATTACCCAAACTTGACTACTTTAAGTGTGTATCGCCTTCAAAACATGTTTCATTCCATTTGAGCCAAAATTGGAGCTTTACACAAGTTTTATGAAACTGCAAATCAGCCTCGCTTTGTGAAAAGGGGGTTTAATGCATGTGCGTAAAGTGTCGTCCCAGGGACGAAACTTTTCTGCCTAAACTGAATTTTCATCAAGAATAGTCTTCCTTTAAATGAAAAATACAATAAAAGCGGAAAGTGTTGTCCCTGATTAGCCTGTGCTGACAGCACAGGCTAATCTGGGATGACACTTGACGCACATGCAATAAATCCCCTTTTTACAGAGCACGGCCCAAATATGTTCACAAATATTCGC
This sequence comes from Dreissena rostriformis, assembly GCA_007657795.1. Classification (NCBI taxonomy): domain Eukaryota; kingdom Metazoa; phylum Mollusca; class Bivalvia; order Myida; family Dreissenidae; genus Dreissena; species Dreissena rostriformis. Next base: position 143,358 of record VMBQ01000086.1, read on the forward strand.
CCTACTTGGTGAGGCCGTGACTCCCCTCTGAATCTCGCTCAGTCCAACGCATGATTTCTTCTCAGCAAGTTCGTCATTTTGAGAGATAGGCTCAATCTTCTCTTCTGAACACAGCTCGTAGGCGTACAGTGTGCCAACAAGGTTACGGATCTTTTGATTGTCCTGGGGAAGAGTCTGAAATGGGAAATGAGAGAGGGCTGAAGAATATAAGATAAACTAATGTATTTAGTTTGCTATGCATCCTATCGCTCAATGTCTAACACACCTTTGTTTCACTTTCTGGCTCTTGGTGAGACATTAAGGACACGTCTCCCATTCAGGGAATCCAACTTTAACCTCACGATCACTAGGGCGGGTATTTGAAAACCCTCCAATACTGGACAAAACATGCTCTAGAAAATGACTCAATAAGGTTATTTTTTTTATTTTAACTTGAAGTGCTACTTTGGGCCTCGACAAAGGGACCTGTTTCTTGCACCAACACATGGATTCGTGCTGCATACATGTATAATACCTGACAAGTTCTGTTTAAATCCTTCGATGATTTAAAAAGCTATTTCTGAAAAAGAATCCAATTGTAACTAAAGCTTTGTCATGAACACGACTTACAATACAACCACATTGCTTTGTCACAGGCATCGCAGCCATGAACATGGCTTAGTTCAAGGGCACATAACTTAGAAATGAGTGGATCACTGCAGAAGGAAATTGTGTCTTGCACATGCATGCTTCATGGTGATGAAAAATATCTAGTTTCCAATTAATATGAAAAAATGTAAGTAGCTCCTAGAACTTAAAATATTTTATACTTTTGTCATAAAAATGGTTTAGTTCAAGGGCACATAACTCAGGACTGTGTGGATCATTAGGCATGAAAACTGTCTTGCATCTCTACACTTCATGGTGTTGTGTCTCAATTCAATGCTTGAGAAATGTTAGGAGTAGTTTGCTCCATAAACTTAAACTTGTTTATGGGGACAAACCGAAAAATAGACACAGCGACATAGTGACTCAAATAAAGTTTGTATGCAGGGGTATTATAATATGTTATAAAATAGGAATAATGGCACATTTACATGCCCTGCAACCATAATAGTCAAAAGCAACTTTTCATATTAATGCATTATAGGCTAATACAAACCCCCTAATCAGCCCAATTTATTTATAACCTGAATTTCTCTGTTTAAATCAGATCAAACAATCCACAAGATACTCATGTAAAATATAATAACTTTCCCTTTTTAGAGTTATTATTTCCAGTATTTTCAACAATTGGGAAAACCTCTCAGTCATATACCATTGAAGACAATGATGAAAGAACACATAAACAGACTGGCATAAACAAGTCTTTAGAGCACAATTCATATTCTTGAGAGAATTATATAAACATTTTTCGAAATTATTGTGCTATGTTACCTATAATTATGATCACAAAATCACTTACTATTTTGAATATGAAATAAAAGTAACCCATTCAGTGACAATAATCAGTGTTTCAGTCACATGATCAACAAATTGTGCAAATGTTCTGACCAAGTGTCATGAAGAATGGGCAAAGTGACCTAGTTTTTGATCCCACTTACCCAGTTTTGAACTTGGCAAAGTTCACGCTAGGACAATAAATGCAGCCACTAGAGTGTTTACAAGGCAAATGTCAACAAGGCACAAAAAGGATGGACCAAAGGCGATTCACAAAAGTGCATTATGAGGACGTTAAGCTCAGGAGAGCTAAACATATCTGCACTTAGCTATTATTTTGGTAAATCACAATATCTTTTTATAAACAGAGGAAGAAATGCTCAGGTTTGTTGGTGTGGAAATTCTAAAACAACTACTAACTGTTATTTTATCAAATAAGGTGAAGCATTTTATTTTTTATGTCTTATTTTTGTAAGAAAATCTTACAGATGTCACAGAAATATTGATTACAGTGTATACCAGTTAGCTGACCAACATTATTCAGGCCAAAGTTTGTTTTCCATAAGTTATACACCAAGAACATAAGTAGATATGTACTCTGGTAGTCTGCTTCTTTAAAACAGTAACAAACTATTGGAATAATTAAGCAGAAGTAAACTGAACAAGAGCTTTGTCACAGACGTGACGTATACCCCCACATGCTGCATTGACACAGGATATTTTGCATGCTGTCTCCACAAAACAAGAGAAGCTAATTTATGGCGATTTTTAAGAATTATTAGGCCATTATCATTTATGGCCATTTTGACCTTTGAACTCTTGAATTCTTTCGCATGACATGCCGTCCAATGACTGTGAATAAAATTAATGTACAGAGTCATTTTTAAACCTCACAATGAATGACATATTTATGGCCCGGACAAGCTCATTTATGGCCATTTTTGACTTTGAACTCCAAGTGTGACCTTGACCTTGGAGATATCGACGTACTTCTTTCGCATGACACACCGTCCAATGATTGTGAACAAATGTACAAAGTAACTTAAAAAACTCACAATGATTGACATAGTTATGGCCCGGACAAGATCAGTTATGGCCATTTTTTACCTTTGAACTCAAAGTGTGACCTTGACCTTGGAGATAACGAAGTAATTCTTTCGCATGACACACCGTCCAATGATTGTGAACAAATGTACCGAGTAATTTTAAAATCTCACAATGAATGACATAGTTATGGCCCGGACAAGATCATTTATGACCATTTTTGACCTTTGAACTCCAAGTGTGACCTTGACCTTGGAGATATTGACGTACTTCTTTCGCATGACACACTGTCCCATGATAGTGAACAAATGTACCAAGTCATTTTAAAATCTAACGATAAATGACATAGTTATGGTCCGGAAAAGCTCATTTATGGCCATTTTTGACCTTTGAACTCCAAGTGTGACCTTGACCTTGGGGATATCCACGTACTTCTTTCGCATGACACACCGTCCAATGATGGTGAACAAATGTACCAAGTCATTTTAAAATCTAATGATAAATGACATAGTTATGGTCTGAACAAACTTTCGGTTTAAAACGCACTAAGTTACCCAGTGACCTAGTTTTTGACCCGTTATGACCCATATTCAAACTTGACCTAGACATCATCTAGATACAACTTCTGACTAAGTTTGGTGAAGATGGGATGAAATTTTCGGGACAAACAGACCGACCGACAGATCGATGGACAAAGTGACTCCTATATAGTATATAGCCCCCATTACCAATGGTAATTGGGGTATAATAAGAGACATTCAGACGACAACAATGTGTCACTTCGACACAATAAGGTCTTACTTTTCCAACACAAAACATCAGTACACAGTTCCCTTCTTTTCCTATCACAGAATTACAAAAACTGACATTGATAACCGGTTAGAGCCATATGGTCAGGTCAGCCCAAGGTGAAGTTAATCAGGCACTCCACTTCAACAAATCCATGCTCTATGACAGTACCGGCTGGAAACCCATTCCCAATATGGTCAATTATCATCCAGTGAGTGACATTATGACATTATTACACTTTCTACCTGGCTTAGAACCTCTGATTACCTTATCAAAGGCTGTCCACTTGCTGATGGAGGTTTTGAATGCTGGTTCTTCAAGAAGGCTAGTGCAATTTTAATAATAACACTAAGATGTTTGATTACCTTAGTTTTGTTGTTGTTGTTTTAAGTCAACAGAAAATCTACTTTTTCATCAACATATGTCCAAATGTCAACTTTGATTTGTGCGCATCTTTACAGTCAATGTGTCTTTAAACCAGTTAATAGAAAAAAATAATGTCATTGTCTGGTGCAAACGTAACGTTGTGCAGTTCGATGAATGAAAACAAAAGCGAAACAAGATGTGTACGCCAGTGAATCAAAATCTGGTGTGGTTAAAAAATAATAATTTAGCTTTGGAATACGTTGGAAGCATAATTTTCCAGACAGTTCACACACCGATGACATACAGAAAAATGCTATACCATTCTGAGCAGGATATCTACAACCATGTCATTACACTGCATCCATTGTATTTCAATAGTGTAGAAACATGAAACAACTAAAAAAAATCTTTTGGCCTTAAATAATCAGAGGGTCATTGAAAAGCGCCACTGCACTCCAACACATTCATATCTGAATGATGCTGTACAGGGCTTAAGTCTGCACCAGACATTCATTTCATCTGAAGACACAATTATTGTTTTGTACTGAAAATCATAGAATTTACAATGGAAACTGCACTTGATCTTTCTGTCAATTAATCAGTTAGCCGGTACTCACAAGACTGTGAGGTTGGCTATTGTGGACTTTTAAAATAAGAAAGATTAATTAATTTGTGGTACTTAATGAGGATTGACACCACGGGTAATGATATACAATGTACATAAAGAATATAAAATGTAAACAGTGTTTTGTTAATCTCTGAAAAGAATATTTATTTAATTTAATGAAGCATGTTGAAATACTTCTTTTTCTTCATTAAAAAATTACAAATGTGGACAATGTAGACAACTTATTAAGCATTTGATTTAACCATTAACATGACATTAATGTGACAAATTATATAATTATGCACAATTTTTATTTCAGCTAAACAATGGCTACAACATACAATCTAACATATCAAGGCAATATTACAAGAGAAAACTCAACAGATTACGGCTCGTATGACTTCAGCGACGAATGTTTCAATGTAGACTGCATCTGGGACAGAGAACGCAAGAATCGTCTCTCAACATTACGACCTCTGACGCTGATTTTATCTCTGATCAGTTTCATCGGAATAATTGGAAACATTTTCGTCATCCTTGTTTTCTCCCGAACGGTACAAAAGCGCACGTCAACCTATCTGGTTTTACTCTTGGGCATCACAGACCTGATTGCCTGTTCAATAGTCATCCCAGGAACATTGCTCAAGGAATGGCTTGTTAAATTCAAGATTGATCTAATTTGCAAACTGTGGGAACTTTTACGAAACAGTGACATCATCTCATCAGCCATGATACTTGCAGCCATTGCCTTCGACAGGTTTCTCCTCGTGTATCGCAACAACAACCAAAATGGCAGTAAGCATGTAACCATAGTGATGATGCTGGTAACCTTGGTGACCAGTTTTGGCCTCGGAGTGATGCCCATGCTGGGTATGGGAACGTACATGGAGTCGTTTCAGGGGCTGATGAACATACAAGTCTGCATGCCTAACGACCTGCAGATCTCCAGCAACAGCTTGCAAATCTACTGGCAGATCGTAACGGGTCTGTTCAGTCTGCTGATCCTTATCATTATAATACTGTACATGCTGATTTTCTTCAAGGTCTACACACATTCGACTGGAACTGGTAGAAACAGAACATTTGGAACTGGACTTTCAGTATCTGGTGCTTTGAAAAGGAAATCCATCATGCCTTTTGTTGGGTTTTCAAGGAGTGAGAGACGAATATCCATCCAAAAACAAGAACAGACAATGAATCAGGAAAGGTCCAATAAAAAACATTCCATTATACCGCAGAAGTTAACAAACTTTTTCAAGGCCAAGAAGCCTATGCCCAAAACTGAAGTTATTGAGATCAAGATCATTGGCATCTCTTCTGCCTCTTCTGATAGTTCAATCGCCAGGGACCCAAACAGGGAGCCTCAGCCAGGGCCTAGCAGAATCACTCCAGCGGAATTAAGCTGTAAACTCGTTACTAGCCTGAAGCCTACAAATCAAGGCCTGTCAGTGCCCATTTCAACCAATCAAAAGCAAGCTCTGATACGGAACAGATCTGCGCACATAAAAACGACGAAAGTCCTGTGCATGATCACTACAGTGTATTTCATAGCATTTCTGCCGATGTTTCTCATTACACATGGGGTGATGGACAGGAATGAAATTGTGTTTTACTTGTATTTCATTAACAATGCTGCTAATCCCATCATTTATTCCTTCATGAACCACAAGTTTCGACAAGAAGTGAAGAAAATGTTTAGATGTCACCCCAACAGAGTTGTGCCTAATTAGAAAACATTCAAGTCTACAAAAGTGACGCATATTTTTGTAATGTTCCTGATTATCATGACATAACATATTAGATAGGCATTTATATTCTACAATAAAATGTTCATCTTAGTGTATGCATTATTGAAATGACAAATGATTTTTATTTTCTCAAGCCAAAACTTGTTGAAGTTATTTCCAGTTCATTGATTTACTAAAATGAAAAAAGGATTTTTTTTTTTTTCATAAATAATAAAGAAAGCAAAATGAGTGAAATAATACTATTTGTAAAATATAATATAATACTAATACAAAGTTAAAGGCCTTTCATATTATCAGCACAATCGAATGTTCACAATGTTAATCATAAAAAAAGGAGCGGATATAACTTCATAAAACAAACTAATATCATAGCAATTCAATACGGATCTGCTAAAAAAAAGTATGTTCTAAAACATCTTTATCTTCATGTTCTCAATAAATCCAAAACAGTTTTATGTAACCTGTGCATATCATCTGTGACAATGTCCTTTAAATGAATATGGTTTTATTACACGCCCAATATAAAACAGCCATGGCTCATTAAAAATACATACTGCACGTAAGCCTTGTTGTGTGTGGTAAACAATAATCTTAATTAATTTAACACTTAAGCCATAGAATTGGAACCAATACAACTACTAGTCCAAATAATTCTAGTCATAAAGGGATCTTTTACAATTTGTGAGGTAGCTTTTTTTTCAATGTCACCATCCCGTGTATTGGCATCTAATTATTTACAATACATATGACTACAACATTATCAATACCGCATTACAGCAAATCTTGACATGAAAACATGTCGGATTTAGTTTTAACTTTGCATATGATCAGATCGTAGTTGAGTATTGATTTAAATGAACTATATAAGTATAAATGTTTTGCAAATGAAATGTTGTTTAATTTATGATATGATGCTTATGAATGCTAACAAACCATGAAAATACCTTTGAGATATCGCGAATTTGTACCTGATTGTATTGGTCTAGACATTTTCATTTGGGTCCGGCAATTTTTGGCGGGTTGTGTGACTGAATGTCTGACACTATTTTGAGCTTTTAGGAAGTCTGAATATTCTCCACAAAGCTAGTTTAATATGACGTTTCCAGGTCTGTATGAACCATGTTACCCTAAGGACCTTGATAAGGGGCGTATTGGCCTAAATATACAAATAAAATGAGCTGAGTATGCATTACTTTAATTTATTGTGCATATCAATTAAGTAGGCAAAACAGGCATTATGCCTAACATTTTGTATCATCCATGTACACCACATAAAAAATTGCGAATAAATTAGTGGACTTTAGCCAGTCAACAAGGGAGGCAACTATTATGAGAGTGAATACAGATTGGTTCACGATTACACTCTGTTTCGGTGTAAATGTTACACCAGAAGTATATTGAATTTCTGTAAATGGTTGACAGGCAAATAACAACATATTCAAATATTTCACAACAATAAATAATGTACAATTGAATCTTCAGAAGCATATTGTTATCCTTATCCCAGATTCTATTGTGAAAGCTGTGACTGATTTATGCTAAACAAGGGGTGTGTTTGTCAGAAACACAATGCCCCCTTTTGAGCCAATTTAACCATATATTTGACCTTTGACCTTGAAGGATGACCTTGACCTTTCACCACTCAAAATGTGCAGCTCCATGAGATACACATGCATGCCAAATATCAAGTTGCTATCTTCAATATTGCAAAAGTTATGACCAAGGTTAAATTTTTGACAGAATGACGGACAGACAGAATGACAGACAGGCCAAAAACAATATACCTCCTCTTCTTCGAAGAAGGGGGCATAAAAAACATGTTTACAGACAAAACATTCGTAGATTTAAAGTTTTGTTTCCATGGCTCGAAATTACTAACATTGAAGAAATCATTCACCTGCATTGTGTGCTGTGTAAAAGCACCCGCTCAACTACTGTATGGGCAATCGAAGATTAGTTAATTACAAAACTTAACACTGAAAGTATGTAAACAAGTGAACATAGGTTAATAACTGGTTAATGTTGATCAAATGATTTATGCCTTACCCCTCGCCCCACAAGTTTCTTCAGCAAGGAGTACTGTGACTTTATAATTATTTGTTAGTCCTTTTTGTCCAGATTTGGGGAGTTCCGTTACAACTATCCTCAATCCTTATCAAGAGGGCTGGAGACCCTCACCTTAACAAGAGGTCAAGACTGGATAGTGGATACATTGTACATCCCTGGGTGTCAAAAACCTTTTTCCCACACAAACTGTCAACTAACATTTTTCTCCAGGCAAATATAATATCCAAATACTTGCTGACTGGGTATTGCCATTTTCAGATTGGTCAATGCCTTACTTTCGGTGCAAGTCTTGTCTGGAGGTGACATGATTAGACTCTTTCAATTCTAAATACTATATTATTAGTATATCATACTGTTTGTAACAGTGACTACTCAATTTGTGTGCGTGCAAGGGTTAATATTTTTACCTGGACACCCATTATTTTCGCACGAAACGTCATAACAGCTTAATATTTACAATTTATTTGTAGAAAATCATAGGTTGGTAAGGTTGACTGTGAAAACAGTGAAACTGAGGGCAACTACAGTTTTAGTAAGGGTGACCTGGTTTTCTGAGGTGCTTGTCCAGCAGGGCGAGTGTTATTAATAGATGTTTACACCCGTGACTTACCAACTTTTGAAAACAATTGTCAAAAATACTATTTTCAGTGACAAAAAATCATTTTTTAGCAAACAAACCCATTTTTTTGCCAGAAAGTTACATTTCTGCAACTACGCTAAGGCCAGATAAACATAGCACCTCCTCACCTTGACAACAGGGCCTGATATCTCGACAAGAAGCAGCTGCTCTATGGGAATATCACAGAGGGAGCTGAGCTCTTTCTTCAACACTTTGTACTTGTCGTCCATGTTCAGGCGTAGACCGTACTTCACTGGCACCTCCCCATTCAATCTCATCACTGTAAACAGTAGGAAAACATGGCTGTTAACTACACATCTAGTACGGCTTATATTTCATATTAATTGAGGAAATATTCTTTTAAAAATGTATAAAAGAAAAATGGTTGCATAATGAACTTACTTTTATGACGTGTACAAAACATCCTAAGAAAAATAAAAAGACAGACACAAAATGTTTGCAAATGATCCATGTTGATGGAATAGGCACATGTCCATGCAGTCAATTTCTTAAACTCAATAAATGTACAAATGTAAAACTTTAAAAATAATAATAAAAGTCAGTCATAACAGACAGTTCTGAGTCTAGTTAGGCTTTAACACTTACTTTAGCATCTCTAAATCAAGTTGTTCCTAAAAAAGTCTGATCCAATGAAAAAAACATTTTTAATTTGATAAATAATGTTGGGGCTTTTGTCAGCATGCCATACACACCAATGATCTCTAGGTGAATGCAGCTTTCCATGGGCAGGGGGAGAGAGAGGTAGTTGAACGGGTCAAAGCGCACACTGATGTGTCGGCACTCCTTGCACCGCACCTGGGACTTCAACTGCCCGTGGAACAGGTCTACTATCACAGACTGGTTACGCAGCAGGTGGTTCTCCCAGGCCTGTAACAACCATGTATATCTAAGACGCTGTTAGACTGGTCACTGTTAACCACAGATAGATCTGAACAAGTATTTTCACACACAGGTGGAATACGCAGAACCAGTTTTTACATGCTCACATATTGAGTTAGAGTAAAGAACAGGCGTGCCAGACAAGGGGTGTAAATTAAATATTGTATTTAATAAAAATAGTTGTCAGTTTGACACAATTTGATAGAAATAACTATGTGTCTACATCTCTTCTGCAACCCCTGTTATATCTGAAGCTCATCCAATCATCAGCCTAATCCAGTACCAACCTGTGTGTATGTTTATTACCATGAAAAAGCTGTCATAATGAAATAATTCTGGTGTTCTGCCAATTAGAGCATTACATTGATGTACTTTAGATATGTTTTTTCTTCGCCCATTGACATAGCACAAATTTAAGACCGCTGGAATACGTCAGTTAATGAAATTGCTTGAAACTTTCAAACTGTGAATTTAAGTAATTTCACAGTAACTGGTTAGAAACTTCCAGTACTTAAGAGTTAAAAATGCTACTCAATTACCATATTTGAAAGAACAAATGAACTTTTTCCTTATATACCTTTCGGCATAATTAAAATTATAAGGCAACTTAATTTACTGAAAAAAAAATTGTTATTCAAACTGTTTAATATGCCAATAAACTTGATTACTTCACAACAAAATGAACAATCACTGATTGCCATATTCTGATAAGAAATGCAAAAAATAAAATAATTCAACATTTACATTTTTAACAAGAATTATCACACATAGCAGGATAAAATGAGTGTTTTTTGTGTATGCACATGACATAAAATCTACAATAAGTCATATTCTACCGCATATGGCAGGCTGAAATGAGTTTTTCTGTGACCATATACTAGTAAGCTGAAATTTAAAATCCTGACGTATGACTCACGATACTGACTGCTCCAAGCCATACCTCTTGAGCAACAATCTCATCCGGTCTCCCGTCAGAGTCCTTGAGTTCCACATAGGGCTTGTCCTGCACGCGGTTCAGGTCCTCATGGAGTCCGTCCAGCAGGAAACTCAGCAGCTCCTGCGAGTCATGCTGCTGGAAACCATTGAACCGTGGCGCATACTTCCCTATTGTCCACTGTAACAGATCAGATCGCCATGACTTATATTCCCACAAGATTTTTTCAGCTAGTGCGGATTAATTTTAGCGAAAATTTCTTGTGGCGGAAAAATTCAAGAAGCTGACAGTTTCCTTTGGTATGCACATTTTTTGAAAATTTCAATATTAGAATAATTCTGAGGGTGCAACTTTTGTGTATTGCCGGTTGTCTTAGGATTGCTGAGTATAAATCCATACTTGGGTGTTTACCTTCTGTTTATTACAACAAATTAGTTTATTACAAAAAATAGTTTTTTGTGGAGATGGGTTTTGCTCGGATATATAGGTAACTCCCAGCTCTTATTTGGCTTTTATCTGGATAGTTTGCACTTTGCGGAATTGCTTTACATTGCGGATTTGCATATTGCGGAATTGCTTTACATCGCGGAACTTTGCGGATTTGGATAACATTGCGATTAATGTTGCGGATTTGCTCACTATTGCTTATAATAATTTTGCATTGACTGTCAGTTACTCAAAATCAGGAAGGCCACTTGGTGTAATCACCCCTGATTTACATGTAGTTTCGTATCTTTGATGTTGTGGCTCATTCTCTCCAACTAAAATTTTGTTTTACTGAAAAGTTAAATTATTTTAACCTAGTCCATATGTTCTAGTCATTAGTTATTGCAAAGGAAAGGTAAAATCAAGAAGTTATAACTTTATTTTGTGTTATTCGAAATTCATATAATAAAATAATTTAAATTGGACTGGTTGACATGAACTTAAGTGGATTCGTAAAATCTAGCATATTTGTTGGATTTTAAATTCATGGATTTGTTATAATGTCTAATCTAAATCACGGGACTTGAATGTTTGATGAACATTTGATTTCTTGGATATGGGGTCCCACGAAAATAACAAACAATACTGGTTTCAGTATGTTCTAGGGCAAACAACTGATGACATATTTGAAGTTTAAAGTAAATCTGTTAAGGGATGTGGAAGCAGTTTGCTCTAGAAATGAATGCGGACGAACCGGCCTACAGATGGTGTGACTTAAATGAACACCAAAAGTATTTAGTATCCCTTAATCATGTCAACTTTATTTCAATTTATTGTAACTTTTGCCATATAATAATGGTTACCATTATAATGTTGAAGATGTTTTTTTCTTGCGTCCTTGGATTCAAAATATATTCATATTTCCAAATGAAAGAACTCCTACTAATACTTTACTGCACTTCACATCTGTCTTTTAGGACAAAAGATTGTTTGTTAAAAATGTCACATTTCCTGGCTGGGTTACCTACCCTGAGTTTGAGAGGGGCTGTAGTTTTAGTGGTTCCACTCCACATATCCTTCACCAGATCCCCATACCTCTGAGCAATGTGGCCCTTCATGCCAAGGGGGTTAGTCCTGTAATGACAGACATACATGTACTTACAAGTGGACATTTGAAATTCACCTTTTTTAACAGATGTCTTTGTATTTTTCCTAGACTGTACAACTGCAGCTGTCCTTTTTATAATGACATATATGGATGAATTGATGATACTTCACTTTATAGCCCTGAACTTCCTTTTCAAGGCTTTACATTTTCACTGAATTTTCTATTCTTAATATTCTGCAGATTAATATAGCAGCTAAATGGCCATTAGTGTGTAGCACATGGGCCCGGTGTCTACTGGTTGTAACCATGACAATGCCCTGCTCTACCTACCTGTTGATCTCATAAAGATGGAGTCCCTGGGTGAAGTACTGGGTGAGAGGGTTGGTGTTGGACACACACTGGACGGCAGCATTCATGAAGCAGGTGTTACCCAGGTTGTTCAGACCAGTCGCACCGGGCTCCGTGGGAGCTGAGAATAGGGGTCCAAAGAGAGACAATGGTGAGGTATGTTTTGAACCAGAAAGAATGAAAAAAGCCAAATGACATGCTTCATTATACAACTGTAACGAAATTGGCCACCACTGATTTGTATATCAGTTTTCACCTGCCACACACCCCCCAGCAGCCATGTTTTTCAACAAACCATAACCATTTTCAAACTCAGCCAAGCTATTGTTAGAAGAAATGTTCTGATCAAGTTTCATAAAGATTGGATAATAAATGTGACTTCTAGAGTGTTAACAAGGTTTTACTATAGCCATTTAAGGAAAAATGCGACACCCCCTGGAGGCCAGGTTGTTCAACAGATCGCAATGATTTTCGAACTCGGCCCAGATATAATTAGTACAAATATTCTGACCAAGTTTCATGAGCATTGGACCAAAATTGTGACTTCTAGAGTGTTAACAAGGTTTTACTATAGCCATATAAGGAAAACTGCC
>VMBQ01000086.1:158315-196875 GCA_007657795.1 Dreissena rostriformis
AGTCCGGACACAGTGGCGCCGTTGAAAATGCACTAATTGACCCTATGACCTAGTTTTTGACCCGGCATGACCCATATTCGAACTTGGCCTATATATCAACTAGATGCAACTGCTGACCAAGTTTGGTGAAGATCGGATGAATACAAATTGAAATAGAGTCCGGACAAAGTGGCCCCTTTGAAAATGCACTTATTGACCCTATGACCTAGTTTTTGACCCGGCATGACCCATATTCGAACTTGGCCTAGATATCAACTAGATGCAACTGCTGACCAAGTTTGGTGAAGATCGGATGAATACAATTTGAATTAGAGTCCGGACAAAGTGATGCCTTCCGCCCGCCGCCCGCCCGCCAAGGGGTTTCACATAATACGTCCCGTATTTTATACGGGCGTATAAAAAAGGAAAATAATTGTGAAATTATGAAAGCCAGAGTTATGGTTCCTATCCATTGCAATTCTCCTCATTGAGATCTACCTACATATAAAGTTCAAAGCTGGTACATCTGAAAACCTTTGAGATATGCTGTGGACAAATTTGAAGTATAAAAACTTATAAAGGGCTATAACTCTTAAATTATGGAAGGAAGAGGCTCTTGTAAACTTCACATCACCTTAATCAAATATACCTACTACATAGTTTCAAGTTGATACATGTTATAAATTCCAAGGTTTGAGTAAGATGATAATTATCCCACATGTATCACTTCATATCATGTTGAACAGTGCATTCCAGTTTGAATTACGTACGTTCAAAAGTGTAGTATGCCTCTGGAAAGGTTCTGATATACGGAAAGAAGGACAGACAAATGCAGAGACAGACAGACTGATAGACAGATTGACAGACGTCCAAGGTGTTTCCAGTATACTCCCTTTTACTTAGTATTTGGTGGATAAAACAAACTGGGATGAGAAAGGAAAAACTGGAATCAGATACAACACACTGGGATCAGATACAACAAACATGGATCAGATACAACATGTTGGGATCAGATACACCACACTGGGATCAGATACAACACACTGGGATCAGATACCCAAAAAAACAGGGATCAGAATCAAAACCATAGAATCAGAAAAACATCAAATTGGGATCAGAAATAGCACACTGGGATCAGAAACAACACACTGGTATAAGTTGCACACCACTGGGATAATTTGCATAACAAACTGAGATCAGAAATAACAATCTTGGAGCAGAAACACATCAAACTAGGATAAGAAAGTCAACAATTGTGATTAGAAACAACAAACTGGGTCAGAAGCAACATGTTGGGATTGGTAACACAACAAACAGGATCAAATACAACAAACTGGGATCAGAAACAACAAACTGGGATCAGAAACAACACAGAATGTGATCAGAAACAACACAAACTGGTATCAGAAACAAATCAAAGTTGAATCAGAGAAACCCAACAATGACAGAAACAACAACTTGGGTTCAGAAACAATCCGATGGGCTAAAAACAACAGAACAGCGCTTTGTCTGGCTTTTTTGGTGGTAAGGGGGGGGGGTGATATTGGGAAATCTTAACAAAGCAGTTGTCAATTCATAAAATATAAATAAAGGCCTTTTAATTTAATGGACATGACATTTTTTGTCTATTTTGTGTGTGTGTGTTTTTTTTTTATTTAGTACAGAAATTTCTGCAAATATTAAAGACAAACAGGTGAAATTAAGACAATAATATAATCTCACCTCATCTTTGGGATTAATTTTCCACAATCTCATGTCGTCTCGAGCAAGTTTCAATTTATTGCACAGGAATTCGTAGATTTGTTGTATAGTGTGACAGCGACTAAAGCATGCGGTGAAAGACAGATTCTTCTTGGGCTGCTGAACGTGATTGGTCAGCGTGCTAACAGTGTCTGAAAGTGAAAGGTTTTTAATGGAAACATATTAGCCTCACTCTGTGAAAAAGGGGTTAAATGCATGTGCCTGAAGTGTTGTCCCAGATTAGCCTGTGTAGTTCGCACAGGCTAATCAGGGACAACACTTTCTGCTCTTATTTTATTTTTCGTTTAAAAGAAGTCTCTTCTTAGGGAAAATCCAGTTTAGGCGGAAAGTGTTGTTCCTGATTAGCCTTTGACTGCACAGGCTAATCTGGGATGACACTTTACACACATGCATTAAACCCCCTTTTCACAGAGCAAGGCTCATATATTTTTGGTTGATTGTATTAAGAAAGGATTGACTAAGGACCTCCAGGTTACAAGGCTGACACCATATTTAATATACAATAACCACATTTGTTTCAAGGATTTTCTTAAACTTTTAAAGCTTTTTCAACAAAACTTCAAGTGTTAAGTTAAAGCCACACACCTTATTTGGCATAGTAAATTTAGGTATAAATAAGAAACATATTTTATTTACGCCAATTAGAATAAATCTGGTGATTACAAGGTAGAAATCCGTCTTTTTGCGTTTTTAAACTTAAAAATAATCGCGTTTGTCGAAATGGACGTATACGTCTAGAAATCCTACCTTCGGTTCTAAAAGCGGTACCGTTTGAAAAATAATAAATAACTTGCTAACTAGGCTAAAGATTTAATTTTATCTATGCCAATTAGAATATATCTGGTGGTTACAAGGTAAAAATCCGTCTTTTCTGCCCTTTAAAACTTAACATAAAAAATAATCGTGTTTATCAATATGGACATATACGTATAGAAATCCTACTTTCGGTTTTAAAAGTGTTTGAAAAATAATAAATTACTTGCTAACTAGGCTATAGATTTAATGACAATTTTGCACACTTTCAAATTGCATCTATGTGTATTGATTAACATGTACTTCATTTCAAGGTGTGTGGCTTTAATGAGAGAGCATTAAAGTAGGAGCTTGAACAGTTTTTCAACACCGAGGAACTTATACTGTTAATTCAAGAATTTAATCAAGTAAACATTAAGAGTTAAAATTCTTAATCACACTATTTTTTCTGTCACTAAATGCCTGCACAAAAATATGCCAAAAAGTCATTTTATTTTGCATGTCCCCATACAACAAAATACTGTCAATTTCAAACACTAACAAGCAAATTCGTTGAATTGATATCCCCCACTATTTTCAAAAATTTGTTACAGACGGAATTACGGACAAAGCCATTTCCATATCCCTTCGACTTTGGCGGGCGATAAAAATAATTTTTGAATTAAAGGTATTTTGAAAATTTCCAATAGCCAATTACTCTTGGCAATACATGCATTCAAAACTACAATCAAAATGGTGACTCCAGCCACATACTCATTGCCATGCCCCCAATGCCGGACATCATGCTAGTGAAGGAGGTAGTCTGCACGGGGCGCTGTACCTGCAGCTGGTGTCGGTACAAGCGTACCAGCACGGGGTAAAGCTCCAACTCTGGCGTCACCTCACCACCTATACCTGGTATCACCTGCACATACACACAACACAAATATGGGCCGCGCTCTGTTTAATGTATACGTGTAAAGTGTCATCCCAGATAAGCCCGGGCAGGCCGCACAGGCTAATCAGGGACAATACTTTCTGCTTTTATGATATTTTTCGTTTAAATAAAGTCTCTTCTTATTGTGTTGTGTTTTTTCTTCTACAGCATTGTTACAATAATACATGTACAAGGCTCCATCCTACAATAACATTTTTCAAATAAAACATTTTGCTACGACTTTTCATGTCCATGCTATGGCCATTTCGCCCCAAAATGCCAAAAAGCTATTTTTACCGAAAATAGGACACTGGTTATTGTCTCTATCAGTGAAACAATCCTGGGGATTAATTTTTGCGTAGCCATTGACTGTTTTTTTTTTAGCTAAATACCCCTTTAAGTGTTATTTATAAAAAATATTGTTATGACACTACAACAGATCAATAATTACAACATGCTCTTTTGTGATATGGATTAACATTTTGTCATGTGATACCAAAACTTACAATCATTGGATCATATTTCAGAAAAAAAAGTGCATAATAATGTGACTGTCATTCGTAGAAATGTATATTAAGAGTTCAGATAATTTAATCCACATTTTCATCATCAAGTAATTGTAGATATGTTAAGTTGATAAACACGACATCTTCCACTATCACACTAAATCTGCAAATTTTACACCGACACATTTAAAGGCATTCAGAACAATTATAAGTGCCCCTCATTACAGATCTGTTCAAACTAATAACAACTGTTACATCATAAACAGCAAGCAATTTATTAATAAGCCAGCATGTTCTACTACCAGTTTCAAACCTGTTCATTTGTGTCGTGTTCTGAGAAAACTGGGCAAAATGCATGTGCGTAAAGTGTCATCCCAGAGTTATTTAGCCTGTGCATAGGCTAATCCAGGACGACACTTTCCGCCTAAACTGGATTTTCACTAAGAAGAGACATTATTTAAACGAAAAATTCCTTAAAAGCGGAAATTGTTGTCCCTGATTAGCCTGTGTGGACAATTTACGCATAAGCATTATGCCCAGTTTTCTCTGAACACGACACATTTAGGTTTGAAAGAGACAATAGTTTCCCACTCACAGTTCTTGGAAGCGCTGGTGACCCCCCATACCACGTTGAGAGCGCTTTCCAGATCGGTTCAGGCACTAGCTTGAAGTCAGTCCCATCCACCATCATCACATCCCGCTTGAGACGCCCTCCCTCATTGGTCAACGTCATCACCTGTTGTGGAATGATGACCAATCAAAATTAACCTTTAAAAACATGAAACAGTAAAAACCAGTCCCATTAAATATAAAAAGCAGGGAATGTGAAAATTAACACAATTGCATGCTCTATCCATAACTTACAGGCAATGTAATTAAAGTGACCTGAAAATGGTTCATGATGAACAAATGCTCTAATAATGCATTCCATTTAAAGGAAAGTTCAGTAACTTTGGTGTAATCACAAATCTGCCCATCCACCCTCAACCAATATAATAGCCTCTGAAAACCTGCCTACCTTGTACAGAGATGGCACGACTAGGGAAGAATTGTCAATTTGACCCGGCTTCTGATTCTGGAGCGTCCTCTTCTTGATTTTGGGGGATCCCCCTGGACTAGCACTGCGCGTTTCTGTTTCCGGTGACAACCGGTATTTCCGGGGGCTACCGGTTACGGAATGTGAGGTTCTAGGGAATGTATGACTGAAATGATTGGAATGTTCATGCGAGTCCCCAACCACTATGGGAGATTCACGTATCTCCATATTATTGTCCCATCCGAGAAAACTCGTCGGGTTTCTGCACTGGGTGAGCACATTCTGCTTGGAATCCTGCGTGTTTCTTTGCTGATCCAACTCTATAGCGAGTACAGCACCATTTTCCTCTAAATGCTGAAATGGCAAGATGGCATTTCTTAAATATTTTCTTATGGTAAGTGAAGTCAAATTTAATTTGATGACTAACCTATGGTGGCATACTACTGCACTAGATAACCAATAATGGTCAAGAACTTTCAATAAATTGTCAAGAAAACCTTAAACTTTCGACAAAATGTTTGTCTTTTTTTGGTGAAAATATTATCAGGCAGCAAATACAAAAAGTGAAGTTATGGCCTACTGTACAAGATAATATGATAAGATAAAAGTTTTTTTGCAAAACATTTCATGGTTTTCTTGAAAAGGAGTCTTCATGAAATATGAGGTTTTTAAAAAAACAAGAGATGTGTTTGTCAGAAATACAATGACCCCTAATGCGCCGCTTTGATTTTTTTAATTTTTTTTACCTTTGACCTTGACGGATGACCTTGACATTTCACCACTCAAAAAGTGCAGCTCCATGAGATACACATGCATGCCAAATATGAAGTTGCTATCTTCAATATTGCAAAAGTTATGACAAAACTTTAATATTGGTTCAAGTTTTGGACAGACAGACAGAATGACAGACAGACAGACAGGCCAAAAACAATATACCCCCCTTTTTTTTTAAAGGGGGCATAAAAAGTTTAAAATTTAGGATTTCTGCTTAACTGAAGATTAAAAAAAAGATAAATAAGTTGTGAGTTTCTTATCAATATCTATATTTCAGAAAATGACTGTCACAGATCTAAAACAACAAAATATGAAAGGCCTCCTATATGTCACCTTTCACTGCCTTTAGGCAATAAATTTGATAAATATACCTAACAGGTAACCCGTAACTGGTCAATGATATACAAAAGTGCAAAAAGATGTGAACAAACATTTTTGCACAAAGCAGAAAAACATATGGTCAGTCAATATCCAATATCAAATCATCTTGCAGGCCCAAAGGCAGTGAAACTTTTGGGGCCCACATCCCTATTCGGCCTTGTGCCTAGTAGAACGCCAGTGCCCAGTCGATTTCACTCGTTTAAAATAGCCTATCAGTGCCAAGGCTGGCAAGTCATAAAATGTCCTTTTATAGTCATTAGATTAGGCTAAGTAAGTGCGTAAAACATTATTTTGTTAGGGTCTCATAGGGCCCCTAGCCCTTTGCATGCTGGGAAATTTGTCATCTGCTAAAATGTTGTCTGCTGAATTTTTTTAATTAGCATTTTCTTCGATTTTTTTTCAAAGAATACTATCAGAATAGCAAACAGTTTGGATCCTGATGAGACGCCACGTTCTGTGGCGTCTCATCTGGATCCAAACTGTGTGCAAAGGCCTTCGAAATTCGGTTCCAGCACTGAAAGAGCTAGAGTCGCAGGGGCCCATAGGCAGTTGCCTACTCTGGGACTGAATGATAGAAGTCCAAGCCCTCTCATTTTCACAGAACTCTGCAAATGGAGGGTTGGGTGAGAAACTATGATATTTGATATAAAAATGTAAAGACAAAACAACAGTTTCGTTCAATTCGACAATTTAATGCCACAATGGAAACACAGCCGTGTTAATAAACCTAAACTAACAGAAGGGTTGCAATACTGGTCAACTCACCTTGTCATTTGTGACATACGCGGACCAAGTCCACCACCACTGCATAGAGATCAGGTACCACACCTGGCCCACTTTCTTCTTCTTACGCTCTTCTCGCGCCAACCAGGCACTGAAAACATCAACATGGGCTGCTGCAGAAACTTCAACTTATACAGAGGTCGTTATTTCAGCTTTTTACATAAATAATTTACCTATTAATTAGGTTTCCTGATTTGCACTACAATTATTAATTTGAACGTGTTTTCTATGTTCAAATAGTAAGATGTTCTATGATTAGATAAGTACAATATAACAAGATCTGTCAGAAGACAGCCCGCTCGACTATTCAAGTGCTTGACAGTATCAAGTAAGCCATCATGGGGAAATAGTTCATATTCAATAAGGTCAAGGTAATATAGTCATATTCTAACTGGAAGAGGACCATAATTGAAACATATTGATCGCTTATGTTTTAAAGAAGTGGTACATTATAGACGATTCTGAGATCAGGTATATTTTCAACAATCTATTGAACATTTGTAAAGACATAAAAAAAAGAAGAAGATTATATTTAAGTTTGATAGCAATAGCTTGGGTGGGATGGTTGGATGGACTTAGAAAAAAAAAACAAAAAAAAACATTTTACCATCTGTAAAAAAAAATCTTTTTTTTTGAAGGGGGAGGGGAGGGGGGGAATAATGAGAATAATTTATGGGGTGGGGCGTGTGGGATGGTTTGGGTGAAGTCCATTGCGGTATGTCAGGTAAGTGTTGTTTTGTCAAAGTATGAATCAAATCTGATCCTAAATAAAGAAGTTATGGCAATTTAATCAAAATTTATTAATTTGACCTTGAGATTCAAAGTCAAAGGTCAAGGTCAAATTCAACTTGCAAGGTACAGTATAGTAAGAAAGTATTTGAAGTTTGAAAGCAATAGCCTTATATATATATATATATATATATNTAAAATTTTACATTTGACAGACATACACACTAATGAATAGCATGCACATTATTAAATGGTAAGTAGTTGATGGTCAGCGTTAGCAGGAATAGATTCTTACACATAAATAGATTTTAACCATAGGTCACACAACTGGAACACCTAAACATGACAGTCTATATATTAAAATGAGAAGTGGTAAGAAGTGACGCTATTGGGGAAAAAACTTAAAACAACGGACGTTAATTGTTACATTTATTAACAGGAAATGTACAGCTAAAAGTATGTTGCTAAACTTAAAAAAAAATCAACATAAAACTCGACACAATAAAGTTATATTTACCAAAAAATAACATCGTATAAAACACACATTTAGGACGCTGAGTATGCACTAGCACAGAATCCGCAAGGTGAAAACACAAACCCTGACCTAGAAATACTACATAAGTTGATTATTTATCCTACCTCTACGCGGGTACCTATACAATGTATAGGTCCCTGCTCTACGTTTATATCGAAATGCTACTAAGGTGCTAGCCAGGATATTTTGTATAAGGTTACTAAGTGTTTATATCAGTCCTAATTTTAAGAAACAAAAATAAACAAGATGTGTTTGTGAAACACTATGTCCCCTTTGAGCGATTTTGACCAATATATTTGACCTTGAAGTATGACCTTGACCTTGACCTTTCACCACTCAAAATGTGCAGCTCCATGAGATACACATGCATGCCAAATATCAAGTTGCTATCTTTAATATTGCAAAAGTTATCATTTTGACCCATATATTTGACCTTTGACCTTGAAGGATGACCTTGACCTTTCACCACTCAAAATGTGCAGCTCCATAAGATACACATGCATGCCAAATATGAAGTTGATATCTTCAATATTGCAAAAGTTATGGCCAATGTTAAAGTTTGTGCAAACCAACAAACAAGCCAACAAACAAACCAACCAACGGACAGGGCAAAAACAATATGTCCCCCAGTATAGACTGGGGGACATAAAAAGCAAAACACTGATTTTACATATATAAAGTTCAAGTACTAATGACGTCATTTTTACCACGTCAAATGGCATACAACATATTCATCCCTGCCAAAACTGCACTGTTGAAGCGATTATATTTATTATTTATACATTTATGTTTTCTTAAAAATGGGAGCGTAAAGGTATAAGAAACAGAAAAAAATGATTTCTACCCTATCCTTTTGTAATTTATCAGGCTCAACATGAATAGCAATGTATAAATCACACATTAAGGATGCTGACATTCGATGCACTAGCTCAGAAATTGCAAGCTGAGAACAGAAACGTTGACCAAGGTATACTATCTACCGGTAATGATCATATAGATCTAGCTTACACCATACCAACAAGATATGTGTTTACCAAAAGACGCATGTAACTGTTAATAGTCAACACACCATTCAGTAAGGTGCCATGGTCAACTAATTCAAAGCATGTGTTATATAATCTTTTCAAATAATTACAATGATTTATATATACAATAGAAGCTTTACGAAAGATTGAAAAAAACAAGAGGACCAAAGGCCCTTAGCCTTCACCTGAGACCACAAAAAACTAAATAAACTGTTCTGAGAAAGTAGTATTCACAAAGTTTCATAGACTTATAAGGAAAACTGCCCCAAGACCTGGCAGACATAACTTTTGATAAACTGCAATTGTTTTTGAACAGATATCATATCAACTAATTTTTTCACTGTTCTGAGCTAGTTTCATGATGGGTGGGTAACAAATGTGACATCCACAGTGTTCAAATGGTGCCACTACAGCCAAATAAGAAAAACTACCCTGCCTCATGGCGGCCATGTTTTTCAACTAACAGGAACCAAATCTCACAGTTAGAGAGATATTTGAACAAATGTTCACAGCATGTTTCATGAAGATTAAGCAAACAAATGTGACTTCCAGAGTGTTAACAAGCTTTTTCTTTAGTTTGACCAAGTGACCTAGTTTTTATCCCAAGTGACCTAGTTTTGAACTCATCTAAAATATTATTTTGTCAAACATTCTCCCTAAGTTTCATGAAGATAGGGCAATAAATGTGGCCCCTAGAGTGCTCTTAAGCATTTACTTTTATTTGACCCAGTCACCTAGATTTTGACCCCTCATGGCCCAGTTTTGATTTTGGCCCAGATATCATTGGGACAATTTAAGACCAAGTTTCATAAAGATTGCGCTCAAAATGTGGCCTCTACAGTGTTCACAAGACTTTTCTTTAATTTGACACAGTTTTTCACCATATGAAACCCAGATTAAACTTGTTTTAAACTGTAAATCTGTAATGTCATCGTGGTAGACACATGCGACAATATCACACCGAGAAAAAATGATATTTATTTATTCATACATTTGTATGTACATGCAAATCAAATGAATGACTCTGTAATACATGCTACAGATAAAGAAGATGTATTTTGAATATAAAAACACTATAAAAACATAATGAGAAACAGCAATCCGATATAAGATAGACTTCATTTAATAATTATGTACTTGCTTTACCTTATTTATACAAAATGTGAATATCAATACTCTTGATCAAAAAGACATTTATAGACATTATATTCATAGATAAAGCTTTGAAAGGCAATAAACAAGACTGTTACCATTCAATGGCATTGCATTTCTAAGGGATAAAAGTGTTATCATAACACATATATCATATACAAAACCAAACAAAGGAGGCATGACACAAATCAATTGACATGTCAATTAAAGTAAATCAAAACAAATTAGTTTGGATAAAGAAAAATATGAGATTGTACTTAGTTTCTGTGTAAATAACATTTTATGACAC
Organism: Dreissena rostriformis; assembly: GCA_007657795.1. Lineage (NCBI taxonomy): Eukaryota > Metazoa > Mollusca > Bivalvia > Myida > Dreissenidae > Dreissena > Dreissena rostriformis. The sequence goes on from VMBQ01000086.1 coordinate 168,935, forward strand.
AACTACAATGAAAGTCTTCATGATCAACACACATGGATAACCATGAGCCAGTATTATGGAATAAACAATTGCATTGTCATATGTACAGTGTCAACGTTCCAACTACACCAGACTGGGTTGCCACAAAAATAGTGTTTTTTTGCATTAGCACTGTTTGACATCATTATGTTATTGCCCATAGCAAGTTCAGACTTAAAAATACATAAAATCACACAATGATGTAAACAATATGACGCAAGTTTCTTATTAAGTTTCAGTTCACCGGATCAATGATACATTTGCTAGTGCAGTTTTAGCAAGTAAAGCAGATTTGTGTACTGGTGCACGTTATATACACACACTGACAGCTGCAGCATGTCAGTATAAGCTAGTTTAAGGCATATATTCCTGTGATGATGGTATAAATCCAAACTCCTAGAGCTCCTGTAAATCAACAACCCATATAAGCAGGTGCAAATATTTCATAAAGCAGTTTTGTGTTCCAGTCTAACATGCAGACACATATTGTTTCAAGTGCTAGATCACATGTCGTACTAAGCCATCCAGATATATTAAGTCACAGTCTCACGTCTTCCAGTGGTGTTGTTATAGGAAGACAAATTTGCTTCAAGGCATGCCAAAATAATTCCTTACATCTTCAACCATTTCAGATTATTTATATATTGTCATAGTTGTATGTGTACCAGTGGTTATGTTCACAAACTTCTGCTACAGCTTGTATAAAAACAATTCTTTGCATGTCTCACCATTTCAGATCATTTATATCATGTCACAGTTTGTGTTCTGGTGATGAAGATTTGCTGATACTTTCTTCTACCCCAGAATCATACACAGGATCCTTACTGTGCCTCTTGTCTGTCGAAACTGAAAAATGCAAGATATGTGGAATATGAAATCATCTTATTTCTCACTGCGAAATAACATTCACACTGACATGTATCACCATTTTTGAATCTAAAATAATATGGTCAACAGACAAGTAAAAGTTTAAAATAGTAATCCGTAAAAATTAATGAAGACAAAAGCATATGTTAAAAACAAATTTCATTTCAGTTTAAATACATATCATGTGCACGTTTAATATATGAAAACACACTTTGATTGAAATTGACTTTCTTATGAAATGGGAACAGTGTTTGTAAAAAACTGCCAGAAAATATCAATTTTGTTTATATTAAATCCCAACTAAGGACTGGATTCAACGTCACAAAGCTACCTCAAAAACATAGCTAAAAATCTAAAATTGATAACATTCCTAATTAGGTTATTTCATGTTACTATTTACTTGACCACTCTTTTTATATTTATTAATGATGTACACTTGAGTATGTAAAACTTATATTTATATGAGGTGATTTGTAAATTACAAATGGTGTACAATTAGTAATCACAACTCCTCACAGGTCATAGTGGCATAATAGATACAAGCCACCCACTAGGAAAACATTGATTAACCCTTTGAGCGCTGGAACCGGATTTTGAAGGCCTTTGCAAACAGTTTGGATCCAGATGAGACGCCACAGAATGTGGCGTCTCATCAGGATCCAAACTGTTTGCTATTCTGATAGTGGTCTTAGAAAAAAAATCAAAGAAAATGCTAATTTTAGAAATTCAGCAGACGACATTTTAGCAGACGACAAATTTCCCAGCATGCAAAGGGTTAATGCATGTGCATTCTGTACAGGCTAATCAGAAACGACACTTTCCGCTTTTATTGAATTTTTCCATTAAAGGATGTCTCTTCTTAATGAAAATCCAGTTTTTGCTGAAAGTGTCTTTCATGATTAGCCTGTGCACATGCTAATCTGGGACAATACTAAACACACATGTATTAAGCCCAGTTTTCACAGAGACCGGCTCATATGCTGTATGCCTGGCATCAAGTAGGTCATGGGTTCGATCCCCAATGTGGGAGCATTCTTAAGAACTACCCCACAAGACACCAAGTACTGGTTCTACCAAGACAGACTCTAAAGCAGTAGGCTTTTGATACAATTAAATAAAAAGGTTTAAACAAATTTAAACTAATTGAAGACCCGTACCTTGCGAGACAGACTGCACCTCTGGTGTTTTCAGTATGTGTACACAGTCTGCTCTGTTAATCTCCATGAGGGCCTGAACCAGTCTGTCGACAGTTCCTCCAGCAGTCTGAAACAAAGATCTCTCCAGTTGAAAAAACTGTCCACACACTTGTCAAACAAGATGATCTTATGGTCACAGGTTGTTTACATGGCCGCACACACACTGTTTCAATAAGAACTAATGATCTAGTTTTTAATACAAAATGATCCAGTTTATGAATGTACGGTACTGAAATATCATAGTCATATATGTTAATAGAACGTTTCATGAAGATTGAGCAATACATTTGTTCTACAGTGTTCACAAGGTTAATATTAATAGAAATTGACAGATACAAAGGGTGATCACAAAAGTCCATATTAAGCATGTTTTGGTCAGGTGTATTGAAACAATCAAATGAAAACACGTTGATAATGAAAGTAAAGGACTGTTCTAACATGACATACCAGTATGTTTGTTATGTTACAATAGATACCTACTTTGAAAAATCAACAACTTTTCTTGAATTCCGCCCCCAAAAAACAATGATGAGTATGTATATGGTACCAATAATGTTTTCACTATGAAGCCATTTTAAACACACAAGGAAATTACGATGTTTTTTTATTGATACCAACCTCGAAAGTATTTAAGAGAAGTCTCGTGGGGCTAATATTTCCCATGTTGCTGTCAAACAGCTTCTGGTAACCAAGCTTCTGAGCCAGTAACATCCATCCCTCGTCCCGGTCCAATATGTCTGACAGACGAATGCGCTCGGTGTATTCTACTTTGCTCATGTCACCACCTAGGGAGGGGATGAGAACATGTATTGCTTGTTGGTTTATTTCTATTTTGTGCCATTTTTAACAGTCTTTATGTCATATCATTGAGGTCAGTTAACCAACTCACACTTCTGGTGGGTAAGCGGTCTACCACCACTTAGTACACATACTCATGCCAGTAAGTGACAACTGCGATACTTGAATCACAGGTAGTGTGAGAACGGCGTAGAAATAATTGAATGACACATAAGTTACCTGGCCTGGTACTGAATCGTCTCTGCAAACCTTGACTTTGTAGGAAAATGCTCAATCAACTAAACTAGAAACCTCTGTTATTACTTGTAAAATTGAGAAACAAGTAAAAATGAAACGTTTCAGTTTGCATTGAACGTTTACATCAGCATCACATAATCACAACCAATGATGATGAATTATTCTCCATTATATGACTACAGGTACTTTCCCCATTTTTCCCAAACAAAGATTGGTTCACAATTACATGCCTATACATATTTACCGGCTGTTAAATGGGCCAGTCTGTTTGTATTTTGTAAGAGGAAAGCATAAAGTTCAACGCACACTTTTATATTAAGTTCCTGGTATTTTACTTTAATTACCCAATTTTAAGTTAGATGACACTCATTCATTCACATCTGGTTATAAATGTAATAAATTATTACTACAAACAGTCCTGTGTGCATCAAATTTTGGCATTTTTTAGCCAGATTATTGTTTTTACATACAATTTTAAGGGGAAGTTTTTAGTAAATGTAGTGGGGAAAAAATATCTACTATTTAATCAGGGAATGGCGCAGAAATTTGACCAAAATTGCATTAAAAAAACAGGTCATCAGCCTGCGTACCTGCAGAATGCAAGCTGCCGATGCCACTGCTGAGATTTGAGGAGAGATTGATGGACTGGAGTCGGTCTGTAGTCTGCTGCAGGGCCCTGTCATGGTCCGTATCAGACTTCACACCAGCATAGGGCTCACCATTCAACACCCTCAGTATCTACAATGGCAGATAACAGGCATTTAATGAGGCGCGCTCTGGGAAAACTGGGCTTAATGCATGTGAATAGAGTGTCATCCCAGATTAGCCTTAGCGGACTGACTGCACAGGCTAATCTGGGATGACTGTTTACGCACAAGCAATAAGCCCAGTTTTCCCAGAATCCGGCTCAAATCTTTAGGTAACAGAACAATAATCAACTAAAATATTAATCGTACATCCTCGGTATTTGCAGTTACAGATCTGCGGCATTATATTTTACAACTGAATAGTATTAAATTTTATAATGTTAATAATTTAGTTTCAAATGCTAATTTTTATCATTCATCTATAAATACATTCCAAATTAAAGCCAAATAAACTATATATAAATTGCAACACAACATCTATTAATTAACTGAGCAATGTTTATAGCTTTTGCTAGATTCACTGTCCCTTATTCTCACCTTAAATCTTTAAAAACCTAACATAAGTAAGTGAGCACTTTTTACAAAGCACACCATCCTATAACAAGAGCACCGCCTAGCGGGTGCAGACCGCTCATCTATTCGTCAAAGTATGAATTGAATCTGATCATAAATTTAGAAGTTATTGCAATTTTAGCAAAATTGTGGGGGTGTGGTCATTTATTACATTATTACAACGAATAAAAATATGGGGGGGGGNTGGGCACAAAATAGATTGGTAAATAAGGCTCCAGAATAGGTAAGTGAATATGGGCACAAAATAGATTGGTCAATAAGGCTCCAGAATAGGTAAGTGAATATGGGCACAAAATAGATTGGTAAATAAGGCTCCAGAATAGGTAAGTGAATATGGGCACAAAATAGATTGGTCAATAAGGCTCCAGAATAGGTAAGTGAATATGGGCACAAAATAGATTGGTAAATAAGGCTCCAGAATAGGTAAGTGAATATGGGCACAAAATAGATTGGTCAATAAGGCTCCAGAATAGGTAAGTGAATATGGGCACAAAATAGATTGGTAAATAAGGCTCCAGAATAGGTAAGTGAATATGGGCACAAAATAGATTGGTCAATAAGGCTCCAGAATAGGTAAGTGAATATGGGCACAAAATAGATTGGTAAATAAGGCTCCAGAATAGGTAAGTGAATATGGGCACAAAATAGATTGGTCAATAAGGCTCCAGAATAGGTAAGTGAATATGGGCACAAAATAGATTGGTAAATAAGGCTCCAGAATAGGTAAGTGAATATGGGCACAAAATAGATTGGTCAATAAGGCTCCAGAATAGGTAAGTGAATATGGGCACAAAATAGATTGGTAAATAAGGCTCCAGAATAGGTAAGTGAATATGGGCACAAAATAGATTGGTCAATAAGGCTCCAGAATAGGTAAGTGAATATGGGCACAAAATAGATTGGTAAATAAGGCTCCAGAATAGGTAAGTGAATATGGGCACAAAATAGATTGGTCAATAAGGCTCCAGAATAGGTAAGTGAATATGGGCACAAAATAGATTGGTAAATAAGGCTCCAGAATAGGTAAGTGAATATGGGCACAAAATAGATTGGTCAATAAGGCTCCAGAATAGGTAAGTGAATATGGGCACAAAATAGATTGGTAAATAAGGCTCCAGAATAGGTAAGTGAATATGGGCACAAAATAGATTGGTCAATAAGGCTCCAGAATAGGTAAGTGAATATGGGCACAAAATAGATTGGTAAATAAGGCTCCAGAATAGGTAAGTGAATATGGGCACAAAATAGATTGGTCAATAAGGCTCCAGAATAGGTAAGTGAATATGGGCACAAAATAGATTGGTAAATAAGGCTCCAGAATAGGTAAGTGAATATGGGCACAAAATAGATTGGTCAATAAGGCTCCAGAATAGGTAAGTGAATATGGGCACAAAATAGATTGGTAAATAAGGCTCCAGAATAGGTAAGTGAATATGGGCACAAAATAGATTGGTCAATAAGGCTCCAGAATAGGTAAGTGAATATGGGCACAAAATAGATTGGTAAATAAGGCTCCAGAATAGGTAAGTGAATATGGGCACAAAATAGATTGGTCAATAAGGCTCCAGAATAGGTAAGTGAATATGGGCACAAAATAGATTGGTAAATAAGGCTCCAGAATAGGTAAGTGAATATGGGCACAAAATAGATTGGTCAATAAGGCTCCAGAATAGGTAAGTGAATATGGGCACAAAATAGATTGGTAAATAAGGCTCCAGAATAGGTAAGTGAATATGGGCACAAAATAGATTGGTCAATAAGGCTCCAGAATAGGTAAGTGAATATGGGCACAAAATAGATTGGTAAATAAGGCTCCAGAATAGGTAAGTGAATATGGGCACAAAATAGATTGGTCAATAAGGCTCCAGAATAGGTAAGTGAATATGGGCACAAAATAGATTGGTAAATAAGGCTCCAGAATAGGTAAGTGAATATGGGCACAAAATAGATTGGTCAATAAGGCTCCAGAATAGGTAAGTGAATATGGGCACAAAATAGATTGGTAAATAAGGCTCCAGAATAGGTAAGTGAATATGGGCACAAAATAGATTGGTCAATAAGGCTCCAGAATAGGTAAGTGAATATGGGCACAAAATAGATTGGTAAATAAGGCTCCAGAATAGGTAAGTGAATATGGGCACAAAATAGATTGGTCAATAAGGCTCCAGAATAGGTAAGTGAATATGGGCACAAAATAGATTGGTAAATAAGGCTCCAGAATAGGTAAGTGAATATGGGCACAAAATAGATTGGTCAATAAGGCTCCAGAATAGGTAAGTGAATATGGGCACAAAATAGATTGGTAAATAAGGCTCCAGAATAGGTAAGTGAATATGGGCACAAAATAGATTGGTCAATAAGGCTCCAGAATAGGTAAGTGAATATGGGCACAAAATAGATTGGTAAATAAGGCTCCAGAATAGGTAAGTGAATATGGGCACAAAATAGATTGGTCAATAAGGCTCCAGAATAGGTAAGTGAATATGGGCACAAAATAGATTGGTAAATAAGGCTCCAGAATAGGTAAGTGAATATGGGCACAAAATAGATTGGTCAATAAGGCTCCAGAATAGGTAAGTGAATATGGGCACAAAATAGATTGGTAAATAAGGCTCCAGAATAGGTAAGTGAATATGGGCACAAAATAGATTGGTCAATAAGGCTCCAGAATAGGTAAGTGAATATGGGCACAAAATAGATTGGTAAATAAGGCTCCAGAATAGGTAAGTGAATATGGGCACAAAATAGATTGGTCAATAAGGCTCCAGAATAGGTAAGTGAATATGGGCACAAAATAGATTGGTAAATAAGGCTCCAGAATAGGTAAGTGAATATGGGCACAAAATAGATTGGTCAATAAGGCTCCAGAATAGGTAAGTGAATATGGGCACAAAATAGATTGGTAAATAAGGCTCCAGAATAGGTAAGTGAATATGGGCACAAAATAGATTGGTAAATAAGGCTCCAGAATAGGTAAGTGAATATGGGCACAAAAAAAGATTGGTAAATAAGGCTCCAGAATAGGTAAGTGAATATGGGCACAAAATAGGTTGGTCAATAAGGCTCCAGAATAGGTAAGTGAAAACTTGCCCAGAATAGATAAGTGAAAACTTGCCCAGAATAGATAGGTGAATACTTGCCCAGAATAGATAAGGGAATATGGACCAAGAAAAGGTTAATGAGAAGTGAATAAGTTAGTGAATATAAACCCAGAATAGGTAAGTAAAACAAGAATAGGTAAGTGAATGTGGATAAAAAATAGTTCAGTGAATATAGGCCCAAAATAGTTAATAGAATATGAGCATAGGATGGGCTACTGAATATAGGCCAATAATTATTTTCTTCCACTACAAACCTTCACAGAGTGATTCAGGGATGGTTGGGTACACAAATGTCTTGAAGGTCTCCTGGTCAAACTTTCCCGTCTTTGACTGCGCCTTCAAATTCCAGTACTTCCTCTCCAGATCAATGATGTCGGCCTCCTCCACTGTTCACAGACAGGTTTTATCATTCGAGCCTCGCTCTTTGAGAAGGGGGTTTAATGCATGGGCGTAAAGTGTCGTCCCAGATTAGCCTGTGCACCGCACAGGCTAATCAGGGAGGACACTTTCCGCTTTAATTGTATTTTTCGTTTTAAGGAAGACTGTTTTTGATGAAAATCCAGTTGAAGCAGAAAGTGTCCTCCCTGATTAGCCCGTGCAAACTGCATTTAGCCCTGTTTTCTTAGAGCTTGACTCATTTTTATTTAGGAACTGAACGGTAAAAGCGTCTTTGGTTGTGGTTGCAAAATGATCATACATATTGGGTGTGTTTCATGTGTTTTTCCTGACAAGCTTAAAAATGCTTTTGATACCAATGTCTATGACCTGAAAATTCTTGATGTCAAACATATAAAGAGTCCAATGACAACAAACATTCAAATGAGTCCAAGGCTAATTAAAGTTGAAAATCAGGCAAATTTTTACAAAATCTGGAAAAGAATAACTTAACTTCAGATACTTATTTTAATGACAGACAGTAAAATACAAATAACACAGGAACATGATTTAAAGAGTTTAAAAGTATAAAATATGGATTACCAAAATTGTGTTCACATGTAGAGATGTACCATTTGTATTGCACCAAAGCGCATTTTTTGCATACAAGCATACACATCAACACGGTGCCTATACCCAGTTTACATTTTTAAGGATGTCTTTTAAAATATTTCAACATTTTTAATGGGGTTTACTATAGGTATCATGTTTTTTTTAAACAAATAAGTATTTTTTCAGTTAAGTGCAACTACGCGTTTAAACTGTAATAAAAATGTCGGATCAGTGTGGGGACTTCATATTACAAACTGCGGTTGCACTTCACTGACAAAATACTCATTTGTTTAAAAAAATTCATGATACCTAAAGAAAACTCTCATGAATGAGCGGGCTCTCCACTTTATCCCATTAAAAACGGTGAAATATTTTAAACGACATCCTTTAAAATGATAACTGGGTTGCGCTTTATTCTCCCAACACAGATCTTAAAAAGTCACGTGGTATAGGCACTGTGTCAAGGGTTGAGAGTGAAACTATTGTATCTTATATAGAAATGATAAGCATATACACTTCTTTCACACTCAACTCTCCGATAGATAGTTTCAAACTCTCAAAGTTCCTACTGAGCTCTTACAGTGTGTGACACCAGCTAGGGTCTGATAGAAGGTGGGGGTCTCCGTGTCATTGGACAGAGTGAAGGCCATTGTCTCGGTAAGCAGCCACTTGGTAATGATGGTCGCCTCCGGATTGGAGTATACCCACCGACGGAATCTCTCATAGCTCACCTGGTCTCCCTGAAATGGACGAATCCAATCACATGTCCATAAAATTGCGTATGGTATATTTCGCATGTCAACAAATAATACTACAATAATTTTCTACTGTTAAAACATTAATTTACTTTTCGTGGGGCATTAATTTCCCTGGATTTCGTGGTTGGATCAAACCAAACTTAGTCCCAACAACTAATTGTTGAATTAGCTATTTTTACAGTGGCCAAATTAGTATCCACTTGTGTATTTTCCTACTATGTATATCTACAAGATATAAAATAAGATAAGGTTTTGTGTATGATAGAAAAACATTACCATAAATAGGATGTTGTGTAATATAATATCCAGTTCATTTGTGTGTCACATTTTTAATCTGCTTCAAAAACAAGGTTCAGAGGAAAAACACTGTGTACCGGTACTGCATTGACACTGGACAAATACAATTGGCTTCCCTAATGTGCAATTACACTGAATGTTGAATGCTTTCTTTTTTCAGTAAGCCAGTTAAAACAAAATCAGTAAAAAATTAATTGGAAATACACAAATTTTAGAGCCCATAAAATAATGCTTTAGAAAAAACAACAACATGAAACCTCAAGTCCACGAATATTAATGGTTTTACAGTATATTGTTTTGTAAAGCTTTTCCTTGATGCCAGGCTACTTCAATCTAGTATCTTGGAATCAAATCTGTGAAGTACCTTGACTACTCCGAATGATAATGAGGGCAAGTACATTACATCAATTGTTGAATTCATTGGCAGTTGGTACCTTTTAATTTAAACTCGCTAATTACTAAAGAAATAAGAACTTTTGTGGAGGGAAATATTATTTCTATTATAAATTCAGAAAAGTGCTTACCTCTGCAAAAAGATGAGACAAGGCTGCAGGAACCTGATCCTCTGTTGCCACTATTTTCCTGTCCATATCATCCTTCTGTATAACGGAGTAACTGTCATCAGCGTACATAGCGAATATCACTGAAACAGATGTGGAAAACAGTTCCAGAATGAGGGTTTATAATATTCTTGTGCATATGACCCTTAACATATAATTCAAATTTACATCACCATTAAAGTAAATAAACATGTTTATAAATTGATCATATCTTAACCATTTGCTATAAGTACAATAAAACATTAAGTAAAATGTATTTAATATACATGTATATATTTCTTTTGTTTTACATTTTCACAAACTTAAAAGGTTTAATTTACTGTCAGCGGTTCCTAAATCAAAAGTAGACACCAATAGTCAAACTGTATGTTATTCAATGACTTCCAAAAAGAAACCGATTGAAATTGTAATATTATAAATACTAGAAGACTCACACTTGATTTTCTCCTCCTTGGTACCTTTGGTGAGCACAACCATGCCTGCAAGAAGGTCCTTAAAGCTGATCCCCTTGGAGGTGCCCCCAAACCCCTTGAACAGCAACTGCAAGTACACCATGGATATCAGGGAGGAGCGTCATTATCAGGTGTGGTTATAGTGGTTGTTTATCAATAGAAGGTGCAAATATTAACTGACAAAGAGCTTCAAAACAATTTTTTACAGCAACATCTCCAAACTACAGTCATAATAAAAGTTAATTTAATAAACAAACAGATGAAATGTGCATTACAATAGATAATATAATAGTTTGAGACACTCTCACAATGTTTGCAGTATAAATCATTAAAAATGTTTAATCTGAACCATTGACATCATTACTTCAAAGTCTTTTGGCCTGTTCAGATGACTTGAAATAATTCTTTATTCAAATGTATGAGAATGACTAACACTTGTTACCCAGAGTGTAATTTCTAAGATATATCTTGCATTTGTCTGTGCTGAGATGACACAAGTACATGTAATTGTATATAAATGTGTTATAATATTATTAACAAAATACCTGTGCAACTTTCTGTGGGACTGAATCCCACAAGACCTCCCTAAAGAAGACATTCTCTGTTATAAATCCACTCAGCGCTGAAAACCTCTTGAAAGCATCTTTCAACCTCTTCAACTCTGCATCCGACACTGAAAATATTACTGATACTCATGAAGGATATTTAAATATTTTATGATATTATGAATTTAACATTTGATAAAATAAAACCGTGTTAAAACTTGAGAAGCTATATCAAGTTATCCAGCATTAATGAGTTTTTGCTCATATTTGGGGCAAAAAATTTCCTCCATTTCCAATATCAATGAGTATTTTTCCCAAAATGACTGCCCAAAATTCCAAATTGAAAGTTCCCAAAAATAAACATTTAATTAATTTGAAATGTCAGTTCATAACAATATCCAGTTCTATGATTTGAACCTTATCAAATTGAAATATAATGTAAAAAAAAATAATAATTGTATTCTCATGTTTATAGTGTTCTTAAGCAAAACAGAAAACATTAAATTTCCCAAATGTAGTCAAGCAACACAATTTTCCCAGTCCCAGGATTTTTTCAAGCCATTATGGGAAAAGGAGTCTGGTCAAATTGGGTTTTTTAAATCGATAAAATGGCAAAATCTGGGATTTTTTTTATGGACAAATGGATCAATTTGGGAACTTTTTTTCAATAAATATTGAAACATCAGAAAACAATCAAATCATAACTAATTTATTAATTTATAGTTAAATAGTTTGTCTGATGTTTATGAAATAAATTTGAGATATAATAATCATTAGACAATTCTTTCTAAAAAAAAAAAAAAAAAAAAAAAAATTTCNTTTCAAAAAAAAAAAAAAAAAAAAAAAATGTTTGGAATAACAATGTAAATGGATATACACATGTACACTTTACAGTTTGACATATGTTGTCAACAATTAAAGGATAACAACACAAATATATTCCAAATTATTCTATTGTTTATTCATGAAGTGCAGGGCTCCTCTGGAGCATTGACGCATTTTGATTATATACAAGGAATCCTGGGTAGAACCATTACATGTTGTCTTTAGGGGAGATTTAAAGAACGCTCCCATGGTGGGGATCGAACCCATGACCTCCTGAGCGTTAGGCGGGCACCATATCCATTACGCCACTCACTGCGATCTCTGGCCTTTTAAATGGTGACAATCTTAAAAAAATATGATTTTACAGTTCTTCGTATTAAAATTATAAATCCTTGTTATTTTGGAATATTTGACAAAAGTTGAAAGTTTAAACAAAAAAAAAACACAAGAATTTGATGGTACAGGTAGTTATACATTGGTGCTCCTTAGAAGTCATTAATGACTAGTACAATTGTTCTACTGGTAAATTAAAGCCAACAAAAAGTTATCTGTTTCCACAAACATCTAAAACAAAAAGTTTGGCCAATCTTTTTTCTTCATATTGCCCTTTTTTTACTGACTAGTCATTCCTACTTTTATATGTTAATATTGAAAATCACTTTTTAAACATATCTTCTTGATGTGTAAAAATTAGTTTTGCTATGATTTTTAATTAAAATTGAATTTATCCCATAATCATTTAAACTTTTAATCAGAAAGCTTAAACAAGTCAATGATGGGCACCACATAATAGACTCAGTCCTGTTAATGTTAACAAACAACTTCGTTTTTTTAAGGTTTATATAGGGGAAAAGTTCATCACCCTTTTCCCCTGAAAAAAAGTTCCATTTAGACAAATAGGAGTGGTGCTTAAAAAGTTAAACTTTTGACAGACATGAATGATGAAATAAAGATTTGTGTTTCCTTTTTTTTTTAACTACAGTTGTGCCAAACCATTAGGACTCGTATATTGGGGTACTGAAGGGATATTTTGAGAAGGAAAAATCTCAATTAGTTAATTACTGTACTTCATCAATTTCGGTATTTGGGTTGTCAACATTTGACAGCTCTGAAATAATAAAGTCATCATATCCGAACTTATTTTAATGCTATTTCTAACTTGTATGAGTAAATATCATATCAGTAAGACCTACCCCGTTTCAACGCTTCCTCGTGGGTTATATATGATAATTTTGAGTCTTTTCCGCCCATGATATTCCCTGTTTCACATTTTAATGCGTAAAATACACTATTCCTAATAAATAAACATTGCAAAATTATTCTATGGCAGCCATATTTGATCACGCGATCATGTTTTCTCGTGCATAATTGCGAGATCTCAGGCAGAACGATATGGCCGTTAGCCACAAAGGTAAATGTACTTAATGGTTAAGGCGGGTATTTGATTGATTTGCCACATCGATTTACTAGATGTACTCTCAACGCATGCCCTTTGTATGATTGATGTTTATTTAGCAAAGGTTTCACTGTAGTTTATGTTTATTAACTTGATTGTATTTATATTGTACTGTAGTCCAACTTGTTGACACTCAAATATTAAGCTACTTTTTATATGGATAGTTCCAAAGAATTAGCCCGTATAAAAAGTATCTCTAAATTCTTGGCAACGTCTTATAAATAAGACTAATGGTACTGATGCACTTTGACTATATTTTGTTTACTTGTTTGTAAATGGTCAAAGGCGTTTCGCCGATATTCCATTTAAAAAACTTGAAACTTGATGATCATTTAGCAAAGGTTGGACTGGTACAATGACTTACCATGGCTTGAAGGGACTTGTTCACACTCTCAGTCTGGCAAACAAACAAATCAAATAAGGACATAGAACCCGCTAAGAATGTAGCTATTCAAACAAGCAAAATAACACCCCTAGCAAGGATTTGTTTTCGTTGAAAATAGATGTTTAATCAAAATATTACAAATTATTAAGTGTTTATATAACGCTTCTCATCGCAGATTTGCAAAATCGTGAGTTACCGACGTAGTATGTTTGTAGAAGCCTGCATGTTGTATGGGTAACGAATTCGATTTTGCTTCTAGAGGTCCATGATTCGAACCTCGGTGCACATTTTTTTTATCGTTTATCTTGTAATTATTAGTATTCAAAACTATTGACAGTTTTAAAGTTAACTAATTCGACGATTTTGTTTCTTCCAAAATACGAACATATGTGAACAAGTCCATTTAACAGTTGACTGTGGTAAAGCCCACAGCCTCTTTTGCGTCAAGAGATCGGTCAATACGTTAGTCTTATGAATGAGACGTTTAACACCAATTAATGATATATTTGATATTGTGCTAAAATTGCTGTATCGAACATCACATCACTGACACCAGGTTGTGTGAGTACTATGTCGAGCTACTGGAGTCGGCAATTTGTCATACGCGATAAATTCACCACGATATCGTTGATGTCCCAAATGAAGGGTACCTAAGAAGTGAAAGGATTCTCCAGAGAACGGATCACAAACCAAACCTGCGGTCAAACATTATTTCCTAGGACTACAGTAGACTAGAACAAGCTATCAGAAAAGGTGACAGGTGTGACTACCCTGAAAGACTTTCGATCTAGCGTTACGTACCAGCTGTCCTAAATAAGCCAATGTCTATAGTGTCACATCTTTATTACATGTTAAACAAGACTTATGGAGTTATTAAATTTCAACATATATAAAGTTGTACAGCCTCACTACGTTCCCTTTAGGATCCCGATTGATAATTAGGAAGAAGTTACACAATAAATACAGGAGACCAATAATCTACATTGTCCAACCGAGGTGATGCATTTTCTCCATCTCGAGTTCGTTAACACAGGGAATTTAATCACTGTTCTCTGCAGGTTGCAACTTATTCAGTAAAAATATATTGCGTCAATTTCATGGCAAGTTTTGAAATGGCTATAATGAACCAAGTACGGAACTTTTGGATTCGAGCGTTTTAAAGCAATAACCATCCTCTCAATACCTTATCATAATTTCGTGACAACGTTATAAATAAACAGTTCCAAGATCCGGAACGTATTAGATGTACATACCATGAATTCTCTCGCGTTGCGACTTCATAATTCAGGGCCAAGTGAGGTTTGGCTTGCTATTATACTCCGAATGCTTATATTGACTGCTAAAATACGGTGACCCCAGTTTTAATAATTGTTGTTTATGTCCAATGTCGTGTTGAATAAATTGTCAAATTTGTTTATGCAATTGGGCACTTTATAAATAAAAGACTAGCGGGTGTTATACATATTTTTTTCAACTGATAATGTTTCTGGAGTTTATTTAGATATATATATATTTTGAAATACATACACAACGCAAATCAATCATACATAGTTTTCGCGCTTTATTACCACATAGCAAAAACGGTACACGTCGGTAAATAAATACCAAAAATAACAGTGTTAATTTATATATAAGCAAGGCATTTAACAATTAATTCAGATGAACCAACAGTGTGATCACACAATAACATGTACAAAGTAAACAAGATATAAAAACATGCATCTGCACAACTAACGAGTAATATGTACGTTTTCTTGTTCATGCTGGTACATTTCAAATATACAAATATGTAGTGATTTTCATGCAACAAGCATCGCAAGAGAGGTCAATGTCAAATGACCTCACTCTATCTTGTTAACACTTCCAAAACTACATACTAATAACTTTGAACTGACCAGTATCCACAAGATAAAACAAATATACGTTATTCATCATTATCTGTACAAGCGTTGCAAAAAAACACAGAAAAAAACCCAGTAGTAAAACGATTTTTATAACTTAAACAGACTAATTTGATCTCAAATCAAATGCACCCTCATTTATAAATTCAATGAATATTTAAATATTCTCTGGTGGTTTACAGAACATTTCATGCATATGCAAGATTACATTCAAATCATTGTTTGTTATGAGATGCATGCTATCCACCATCAATAAAGATCTCTAAGAATAATCCAATCAGAATGAGAACTACTATCTAAGGCATTTACATCATAATTTAACATGTGCCCCATATATAAGAAAGCGACTATTTTTGCATTTAATTCTTAATACAATTGTCAACTACAAAAATGCGCGGAATTATTTCATTTTTAACATGCAATATTCAATTTATACAGAACATTGTAAAAGTGTTTTCATAGCAATTGCCTAGAACTGCACAATGGTAGAAACACAGCTACCAGACTAGGGTAAAGAAAAAAACTATTGTATCTGATAACAGGAATATTCAACAGGTACAACAGCTTTCCACTCAGCCCTCACATTTACGACATTAAAGCTAGATTATGTCTGGATGGTGTGTATGCACAGCACCTATTTTCTTGCCATGGATGTTGAGAAGAGGACCATCTGTTTTTTTTTCTTCTTGCCATTGCCTCCACTTCCCGCTGGTTTCTCACTGCCATCTGTAGCAACAAAACAAATCTTGTTATTGCACCTAAATAATCGAAATGCTCCTAAAATATCTATAAGCATATCTACACCAATATTTGTATATTTTCATACATAGAATAGATGCATATGCAATAACAATTAGGTTATACTTTCTTACTGATATAAACACATGGCAACAAATATATACTACAGACACTGCAATATATTTATATAAAGGCTTAAATTCATCATTCATCTACCCAATCATTAACAATTAAAGCAAAATACGACAACTTATAACGCGCAATACTGCTTTAACAGGAAGCAGTCACAGGTACCTTTCTTAGAGCCGATAGTTTGAAATGCAGCTTCCATAGCACTTCCGAAGGAGCTACTGAACTCTGGTACAGGTACCTTGTCCTCATTATCGCTATCATCACTTCCCTGGCCCTTTGACTTTGGGGACAAGGGAGACTTCTCAGCTCCTGTCTTCACCTTGGGCCAAGCTGAGGCAAACTTCGCACCCGACTTCAACATCTAATAATGACAACAGCATTTTACGTTATTAAATCTCACTTCTTCATTATACAGATACACTACCTTAACAGCATATTTATCAATATTTCCTTTATTTTGTCTTTGCATGAAGATGCTAATGCAATAGAAGATTCAACACATTTAAATAAGCTATCATAATTTTTTATTATAGTAGTGTAAATAAGTATGATCCTGATTGTACCTGTGCAAAAGAGACTGCAGCTGTCTGCCCGTCATCACCTGGACTCATGCCAGCTGGGAACTCTTCCACACTGCCCACTGCAAACAGACAAGAGGACCGTTAATTTTATGAATTCGACAATGAAATAATTCTCCTCTATTCTCCCTCTACCTGTCGTGTAAGTAAGGCAGTTAAAGTGCATTATGCATGGGTATTTGGTACTGGTGAAACCATTGGATTGACTATTGTAAATATATAGATTTCCATTCCTCAAACAACTCATGTTTCCCTAGTTAAATTTGTTTAGCTGTGTGATATGGTTTATTAAAATGTTGTTGCAGTTCAAAAATCACTCAACTGTTGAAAGCAAACAAAACCTCAACAAGAGAAGCTATTCATTCTAATGATGTTTACCAGGTGGGCTGCTAACAGGGGTATCTAGAAGTGGTGAGCTTGTATCACTCCTCGTGTCCTGAACAGTTGTCTGTGAGTGAAACTGGCTTCGTACTATAGTCCCTGTGCCTGAAACAGTTAAGCAGAGTAAAACTAAACTACAGATGTGAAGCGGACACAAAATGGAGGCTCAAACCGTTGACCTCGAGTATAACCCTGACCTTGAACCGGTCGGATTTACTCATGCCTTCTGCGCATCCTCTAAATGTCCTGAATATATTTAATAGTTTCATGACCATCCTTCAAAGGGTATAACAGATATGAAGGGGACAAAACAATGGAGGCTAAAACCTCGTCATTAAAGTACAACCTTGATTGAGCTCACATGACTGATTCATGCCTTCTGCACATCGTCTCAATGCCCTGATTTTTGTGACAAGTTTCATGAAAATCTGTCAAAAGGTATCGGAGATATGGATAAGAGACGAAAGTATTACAGACAGACTGACTGACGGTTGGACAAGGGTCATTCCAATAATACCCCTTTCTGCTTTGTGGTTGGGGACTCATCAGCCGAATATTTTCAATAGGGTTGTCATTATATAATGAAACCAGAGGTTTTTATCCAAATATTTAGTTTTTGTCTGTGTCCCCGATATATAAACAGTTATAATTCTGTTCCAACTAGAGCTTTGTCACTGACGTGACGTATACCCCCACATTCTGCATTGACACAGAATATTTTGCATGCTGTCTCACAAAACAAGAGAAGCTTATTTATGGCAATGAACAACATAGCTATGGCACGGACAAGCTCATTTATGGCCATTTTTGACCTTTGACCTCAAAGTGTGACCTTGACCTTGGAGATATTGACGTAATTCTTTCGCGCGACACACCGTCCAATGATGGTGAACATATGTGCCAAATGATTTCAAAATCCCTTGATGAACGACATAGTTATGGCCCGGACAAGCGGGACAGACAGACCGACCGACCGACAGACCGACAAAGTGACTCCTATATAGCCCCCATTACCAATGGTACTGGGGGTATAATAAATTGTAAATAATGGATTGATGAATTCGTTTTACTATCAAACCTTGATTACAAGATCAATAAAACAGATTTTATGAAAAGGTAGCGCAAAATATGACAAGGTTCTTACAAAGTCCCAGTTTCTTTCTTTCCTCATCCTCAATGAATTTGGATCTTTTCCTGTCCTCACGGGCTCGTCTCTGTCTTGTCAGACGTCGCTTTTCTATCTCCTCTGCAAATAAAGAACAAATTCACTGAGGCTACTAAATACAAACGTTGCAATACCACTGTTTGAAAGTACAAAAGGTAATTATTTATTTTACTCAGGTTGAAATAAAACTTTTACACATTTTAACAAGGACTGTTAATTTTCTTAATCTTCCATATCAAATTTTAATTTGCTTACAAAAACGATTATTATACAATATTTAGGTTAAAAGACGTTTTTTTTTGCAGGCACAGGTAAGGGCACATAAATGACCCATCAGGATTACCTTGGAAATATTTTAGGGTATCCTTGCTGACAAGGGGTGGTGCCAGTGCTAATTCAGCAACTTCAAACCCACATGTAAGTGGGAGATGACTCAGATAGCGAAGTCTCTTCCTCAGTTCCTACAATTGAAAATGTATGACCAAATTTTTTATGAAGAAATTTACATTAACAACTTAAGTCAATTACATTTCGCAAACAAGAGTTCACCTTACAATTACTTTTCAACCGTATAACCAAAATATAATATGGTGAAAACAAAGAATGAACAGGAATTTTGAAATTAAATGCAGTTATGTCAGCTGTCTACCACCGTTTAAATGTTGCCAAAACATTGCGATATAAAGCACACATTAACATCTGTGCTTTTCATGGTTATGGTAGGAATCAATTTACTGGGGGGCTTATTGTATTCGATAAGTGCATTATTATAGCAATTTGCATCTTTGTAGATCTTAAAAATAAGAGGCTGAAATTTGGTACATCTTTATAAAAAGGATGCTTCCTTATGACATGTCTGTAATAACAGATTAATTGCATGTAATAAATTTTATTGGTAGTGAAACTTTATATTGAATAATAATCAAATAAGCTGAAACTAAGGTACGCTAGTGTGCACACTCACATCTGTGACAAACACGCTTTCCTTCTCCACAATCCTGCCACTAATGGTCTGTGGACAGTGCTCCAGACTGCCATACTCATGCACGAGACATCTCGCGTTCAGAGAATGAAGGTAGATGTGCTGGCCATCCTCAGCTGGAGATAGACATGATGATATTATTATGAGCTGTGATATGGGAAAACTGGGCTTAATGCATGTGCATAAAGTGTCATCCCAAGTTAGCCTGTACAGTCTGCACAGGCTAATCAGGGACGAACCTTTCCGCTGTTATGGCATTTTTCGTTTAAAGGAAGCCTCTTATAAAAGTAAATCCAGTCGAGGAGGAAAGTGTCGTCCTTGATTAGTCTTTTTGGACTGCACAGGCTTATCTGGGATGAAACTGTACGCATATGCATTAAGCCCAGTTTCCTCAAAACAAGGCTCTTATCATTATGAGATTACTTCCAGCATTGTAGAGATTGTAGGCAAATATTACTCTTAGAAATCAGAATGGAACACAATTTCATCATAATCAACAGCTTTCCAATTATATATCATATTCATATGGCCTCTACCATTTTACTGTGACTAGATTGAAGACACATATGTCTGCATCCATAAACATATGGAAATAGTGCTGAACTTCGTAAGACTTGGTTAAAATATCGCATGGAGTATGGGAATGCAAACATGAAGAAAAGCCCTAAAGAAAATTTCTAAATGAGAAGATAATGCCAAAATAAATGAACCTACCTTGGTAGAAGTAGAAGGCTTGTTCCCCGGACCTGTTCCTCTGCTTCTGAGTGGACTGGGTAGGCAACTCTAGGTGTTCTGCCGCCTCTTCCACTGGCATAAAATTGGCCATCTGTAATACAGGAGAATGCTTATACAACACTGAATCAATTGATATCCAATGTCAACAAGTGGAAACATGACAGTGCACTAGTTCTACCAACTATGTAGTTTTTCAAAGATTTTTTTTCACTCTTTAGTTCATCTTGCATGTAATTTCTAAATTACTATGGACATGCTTCTCAGTATACCATAAGAAGGAAATAATCCAATTGAAAAAAAGTTTATAGAGTACAGTGTAAATTGGTTGCCTTAAATTTAATACTTTGTCTCTGCCACGCCAATTAAGGGTAGCAAAATGTTACTAACACAAAACCTTGATATAATAAAGCAAATTCAAAATAAAATGCCTTATTACCATTTCAAATGACTGTTGGTCCGGCCCTGTCGGTGAGCCTGGTGCCTCAGTGGAACTGGCTTTGGCTTCTACTTCAGACTCTGCCACATCACTGAAATCAATTGAACATTCAGGGCTTATTTATAAAACTATAATAATTCAAAATCAAAATATTTCCTTTGATAAACAATGATGATTATTTTTTATGTAAAGTTATTGTACAGGAGAAAATTGTAGAATTAATATTTTTTTCCCTTAAAAACACTTCTACACCTTAAGCTTCTAAATCATGAGAGAGATTTTAACATAATAAAACAGCTGTGTTTGTTTTTAATCCAGCATAAATTATTTAACATCTTCATTGCACACATACCTTTCAACAGAGACAGGCCTTCCTTGTCTCTCAGGGACCATTGCAATACCGTCCTCAGAAGCATTGCTGGTTAGTGTGTTGTCGGGACAAGCTTTAATGTCGGTCTCCTCTTCAACATTCAAAGCATCGACATCTTCCTCTTCCTCCTCATCAGAGAATGCAGACTTGTACTGCTTCACTTTCTTCAATGGAATTTTACAATGAAGAGTAAAAGTTAAAATACAGAACAATATATGTCTGACTCCTGTAGCTTATGTCTTTTTTTCAAAAAAGCAAAAAAAATGATAATCAAAGAAGAAAATTTATTTCTGAACAAACAAGAGGGCCAAACTGTCACAAAATACGCCTGTTTATATTGATTAATGATAGAATGTATTTATATGTGGTAAAAATGTTGGCGAGTTAGAGAGCAGGCTAAGTTAACTTGGCTAATTTAAACCATTTAAGGACCAAAATGCAAAAATGCTTCAGGGGATCAGGCTGAATATATCAAACTTAGTCAAGATTATATGCCCACAAAATTGACAACTAGTTTGATGATACTATTAAAACAATTTGTATCCAAGAGCAGATAAGGCCAATTTGATTTTTTTTTTTAATAATTCAAAGGCCATAATTCAGATGAACTGGCTTGTTATCCAAATTTGCTGAGATACAATGCCCACAAACACCACCACAAAGTTTCACGATGATCTGATAAAAACGATTTGAGTAAGATATTGAACAAAAATAATATGGCCTTTTTTATTCAAGGGCCATGGTGATCTGGCTGGTCATTGAACTTGGTAGAGTTCATATGCCCACAAACATTATCAGGTTATGACCGGCCATTATAATCCTGGTCGCTGCATGCCCTTCTGTTGGTAGCTGCTGGCCCACCTGAGTTGTTCCCATAATAAAATAGATAGGGATGTTGAAACTGTTTGAGTAAAGTGTAGTCCCATAGACTAATCAGGGACAACACTTTCAGCTTTTATGGGATTTTTCGTTTAAAGGAGGTATCTTCTGAACAAAAGTTCATTGTAGGCAGAAAGTGTTGTCCCTGATTAACCCGGCAGACTGCACAGGCAAATCAAGGACAACACTTTAAGATCATGCATTAAGCCCAGTTTTCCCGGAACTCAGCTCATTAAAAATAACTGTACAAGAATAAGCCCACCATCCAGATCACCTACCCTGTTAGCAGGGAGAGGTTTCACAGTGGGCACAGTGAGGGGCTCTGGATCCATGGGTGGCGTCTCTGGGACACTGGCAGGAGTGGGCAGTGCTTGTTCCACTTCCTGTACCCCCAGCAGTTTTAGTTCTCGAGACTTGAGCTGATCCTGGGCTCCCTTAATAAATGGCTCTTCCGAGCTCTGCAAACATGCCATTTATTGTCCTTTGAGGCCAGAATTGTATCATTTTGTGTGTGTAAATTTTACTTAAAATAACATTTTGAGCACATATTGTTAATTATAACTGTAAAATTACAGACATCATTTCTACAATAAATGTATCATATTAACTGAAGTTAAGTTAACTGAAGCAATAAGCTCAAAAGTATATTACAAATGCAAAATTTTAAAACAAATTAAACAATTCTGCAACAGTGCTACCTCAGCATCGACCATCTGCATGTGCAGTTCCTGCCTCTCTGCAGCCAGAAGTTGGAGCACCTGGTCGGTAGAGGCCGTGAGCAGCTTGCAGTGCTGGGTCATCCCGGCTGGCTCTGGTAAAGAACAGGGGTGAAATCAGCGGAAGCTATTAACACCTGCATTCAGGCAATATGAACACACAGTGCATTTGTAATTTTTTCCCTTGGTTTGTTCTGATTTGCTGAAAAATATTTTGTCACTTTTTGTTATTGACTTATATTTAATTTTTAGTATGAATGGAACCTTATGTACTTGTCCTATTATATATGGTTATATTTATTTCTGAGATTATATTTTTTTCCCCATTACATTCACTCATTATGTCTTACATTCACACATAATTATTTTTCCTTTTATTATCATTTGAAAACTGGAACTGATCTTAACCATTGATGATTACAGAAAAGAAAGAATTTAGAAGTGTTTTCACCTTGAATGTTATGGCATTTGCCGACCTGCTTCTTCCAGCAACTGGCTGGCACAGCATAAATGCTGCCCTTTTCTTTCTTCATCAATGTTAGGGTGAGCTCATCCCCAATCTTGTAATCAGACACTTTACGACTCGAGACACTGTAATTATTTGGTCATAAAACTCGTCAACCATCATGAAATAGGATCACTTTTGTATTACACAATGACTGTCAACAGGCAATGGCAATCACAAACAAAGTTCAGCATGCAATTGTCACATATACAGATCAATTCTAGGAACAAATATGCCAACAATTTGATCTAAGTTTTCTAACATTATATCATCTGCAGAGTACTTATATTTAGCAACATCAACAATTATGAACATTTTGCAAATAACTCTTGTGCAACATTTATTTGGTAATTACCTCTTCAAGTCATCGCCATGAATAGCTTCAAAGCAAATGGGACATTTTCTCCAGGTCTTTTCTCCCAAGGCCAGGTAATGTAGAATGCATGACCAACAATAAATATGTCCACATCGGGTCATCTTAGCAGCTGTTGGGTACTGGAGACAGATTGGACAGCAAGGAGCCTCGCTAGATATCACACGCTGAAAAATAACATTGTATTGTTTTCTTTGGCATCCAACACACCATATACACATTTTTCTTCTTCTACTAGTTTATATGTACATTTCAGGGCCCTCTCTGCCCATCAGGGGAAGGTACCCAGGTCCCATATGAGGTGGAATTTTCATGGCGTTTCCCTTTTATGGTGGGATTTTTTTTACTTACTCTCTCATTACTACAATTGTACATGTTTGCACTATATTCATTGTTTTGACTAGATTTACTTGAAATGGAATTGAGATATAATAATCATAAGACACTTTCATACATTTTTTTTGGGGGGGAGAATTAAAAAAACAAGAAACCGTCGGAGACGGTTGATGATCCCCAAAGTTTTTTTTGTCACAATATTGCACTATATATTCAGATAAAAGGAAACGTCTTGAGGGGCATAACTTTGGACGAAATAATACGATGGATGGTTTAGCAACTTAAAAAGTTGAAATGGCCATAACTCTCTAAATAAATCCTCTAACAAAGGACCACAATGGAAATATGGGTTTACCCATTTTTGTGTTATCCTTGGTGTTGGTATGTATGTAAAGGTATATTTATTTTCATGTATGTTATATTTTATATTTTGTACATGTTGTAAATGCCCTTGTATGCATTCCTTGCCGAAATAAATCTATCTATCTATCTATCTAACCAGAACCCACTAATAACATGCGTATCTCCTCAAGGTAGTTAAGCTTCCCATAAAGCTTCATTGAATTCCAGTCAGTAGTTGGGGAGAAATAGCCCGGACAAGAATTGCACTATATGTACAGTTTATAGAAAATTTCAAAGGGCCATAACTCTGTGAAAAATCATCCGACCATAACCGGCTGATAATATGCACATCTCCTGTTGGTAGTGAAGCTTCCCATAAAGTTTCATTGAATTCCGGTCATTAGTTGCTGAGAAACAGCCTGGACAAAAATCCGGACGGACGCACGGACAGACGAAGCGGCGACTATATGCTCCCCCCAAAAATGTTGGGGGAGCATATAAATAGGGGAAAACCATATACATTTTTGACGGGCCCGGGGGGAAGGGGCCGATTATCAGCCCCAAAAAACAGAGATCGAGGGCCCTGCATTTTATAACTAACGGTAGATCTTACTAAGGGATTTGTACATAATTATTTACAGCTAACAGTACATTGACCTTTATAAATCAGAACACTTGTCTTCTTTTATCGCCATTATATCTGCACACAATTAACAATTTTTTCTTGGGAAAATCAAGGACAACAATACATTGTCCACTAAAACAGGATCAGTTTCTTTAAGAGTTTCTTGGAGAATAAAAAGAAGCTGAACTCACCACTTGCTCCACAGCGTCCCAACTGACCAGAGAATCTGGGTTCATCAAGTGCACAGAGTAATCCCCTTGCTCCTTCACCACAAACTGGCAGCTGCAAGTCAATAAAACATATAGCAGCCCAAGGACCAACCACAAATTCAAATCACGTTGACAATGGGGTAATGACTATAACTATTAACACAGAACAAGTTTAACTCTTTTCTGATATAGTTCGCCTTAATAATGACTTGTTCAAAGTTTGTTTTATTATATAAAATTCACAGCAAGTGAGAAATAGATGGAAATAACAAGGGAGATAAACACATTTCACATCCATTTCTTTTTCAAAATATATTTTATATATCCAACATACTTTGCCTGGAGAAATTGCTCTTTGTTGTAGTAGAATTTGGCCGATCGCTGGTAAGATCCCCTGTAGCGTCCACCACGACCCATTCCCCTCTGGGAATATCCAGACTGAGCACTTCCTGGGACTTCATGCTCGTATGTAAAATTCAGCAAATGGTTCAAATTGCCCTTTTTGGATCCTGTTTGAATAGCAGCACCATACTCGGCTCCTAGATCTAAGTCTTCTAGCTGTAACAGACAGACAGATAGTGATTACTGGCATTAAATTCTATTCACAATCTACAGCCAAAACATTTGAACATGCCTGCAATAAAAAATTCAAAATGCAATTCCAAGAGTTATATTTCACTATAAGTATTCATTTACCTAGTTGCTATCATGGGCTTGCCTTACATCACTGCTTGCCAAATCGTTTAAAGGCTACAAATGTTACTAATAAATGACAAAATCAACATCATTTTTTTTTACAAAGAGATTTCATTAAAGAAAACAAAATGAATATTGTTGATGAAAGTACATACGTGATCCCGGGTTCCAGCAGAGTACTCTCCCCTAGGCCTAGGCCTTTTATCATATCCTGCTTTTTGGGGTGTTGGCTTGTGAGCTGGGCTTTCATTGTATGAAAAGTTCCCTCCAGCAAAATTGCCCCTTCTTTTATTCCTACTTTGACCTCTGTTTGCAATGTCTAAAATACAAAGAGAGAGAAAAACAAATTATGGTAAAAGCACATACAAGGGCTGTCCAAGAACATCTTGGAAGACAAATTGCATAGCAATGATGGTAGACGCACAATTGTTTCAACTTTAGAGCAGTAATCATTTTGGCATTTGGAACAGCTGCAAAGGATCATGGCAAAGGAAATTTAATGGCCGGTATCTCAACAAAAGCATAATCGCCAAGACCGTAGCATCAGTTTGGTGCATTAAAAACGCGCGCTACTTTCTTCCGCCTTTATTCCTTAATTACTTTCGTTTTTAAACCATTTTTTACCATCGTATACAGAATTCTATTCTCCTAAGCAAGGTGTAATTTTTAAAACTGAACTCCAAAAATAAACGCGACAAATCAGTATAAAATACGAACATGTCAACCGTAAATCTAGATTCTAAAACTCCAAAACGGTATGATATTGTCAAAAGTTTAAGTTATCACTCACCGGGCTGCGGAAATCAGAAGAAAAACTTAATATATATTTATGTATCTGAAAACTATGTAATGTAAGCTTTCTAATGATATATAAATTGTCATAACCGAGAAATGAAACTATAATTTAACAAAAGACGCGAGTGGGTACATCAAATGTATAACCTCGGCGCTTCGATAAAAGATCGATAGTTACGACACGGTTACGTGACTTAGTTCGACAAGATAATTTGCCGTACGGTCCCGTTTCTTATCCGTGTAATCTAGTCCGTGGCGTAAACAAATATCACCGGAATTGGGTCACTATACAATTAGTCCAACTTGTTGACGCTCTCAAATATTAAGCTACTTTTTATATGGGTAATATTTGGAGCGTACAACGGGCGAACGATTCAAAATGTGGTGGAAAGTTTTGCTTCTTTGTCTATATTGTTGCACAAGGAATTTGATGCGCAACATTCAAGCCCCGATATCAGACAGTTAATATCAACGGATTGCAATAATATTTACATACCTTTGTAGATAATTCATTTCTCGATAATGTTCCGTAAGAATTATGTAATGACACTTTCAATTTTGCACGCCTAGGCAATTTAAATCAACACACTATTCACATTTTCCATTTTTATCGATATGCCCCGCTGTGTAGTCTTATCGAGACTGCAGCATCGATGTAAACCAAAAGGTTTAAAGGTGTGAAGAATAAACGGCGGAAAACACAGTCTGTTGTGAGCGCAAAGCGTTATGGGGTTAAGAATGAAAAAAAAAGTAAAGCGATGTTATTATAATTTCTGGATTAATTGAATATTGTTTTTTTTTCTAAAGTGACAATTAAAAATGTCCAAGTTCTGAAATAAATAACATCTTTTATTTTTATACGGTACATAAATAATAGTGATACAGATCGTACAGTATACCGTCCTATGTAACGTAGAATGTAAGTACATATAACAACACAGACAGAGGTATGAAAAAGACATGCATAAAAAGTTGCTTAAACTAAGAAGAGTGAATAAAAAACTGCGCGATATCTGTTTTGAACATATGCTTATTCCTACGCTAATTTTAACAACGCGGACAGTCGCTCGTACGTAGTTTTGACACCCGGACAGTCGCTCCTACATTATTTTGACACCACGGCCATTGTTTCCTACAAAAAGATGCACCTATCATTAGCCGGCAATAAAATTAACGTAACAGTAAGCCGATTCAAAATGAGCCGATCAGTGTGATTTTAATTAATTAATTGACTAATTAACAAACTAGGTTACAGTTTGTCGACTCTTTTACTGTAATTTAGAAACCTGTGAAAACGAACCGAATATAGAGTATATATACCTTCAAATTCACTTCCAACATGGAT
>VMBQ01000086.1:198753-343418 GCA_007657795.1 Dreissena rostriformis
GTCACGTGACAAAGCGACAATGGCGTCAAAATTGTGAATTTCAGACTGATGGTAGTTATTTTCATCTACTGTAAGATGCATTTGAAACATTTGAACCTTAAAATATTCCCCGATGCAGTAATTTATATTCATTCACCAATATATGTAGAAATGTATCCAAGAAAATGAGCTTTCTTTGATTTATAGCGTGACATAAATATGTTACGACTCTGGTTGACTTTCGATACGGAGTTGGCTTCAGCGTACAGGTCTGTCAAGACTATATAAACTGTACGCTGAAGTTTCTTTAGCTACTATACAATATAAGTTTTTGCATGTCCAAGTATAAAGTAAAACATTTTGAAAGTTCTACATGAATTTTGGCTTGCATCACTCATGATGATCAATACTAAAATAGAATTTAATCTTGTATCATTTTTAAATGGCAGATGTGACATGATAATCACCTTTTTTTGATTCAGAACCATTCTGCTTCACAAGATTAGACTGACGGGGATTTCCTCTCTTTTCCATCTTCTCTTCCTCTGACATCAACTACCAAATATTTTGAGTAACGGGACCACGCGGCCACAATATTTTTTGCAGATCTATTCTTGGACTCCATTTTTATTGCTCCATGTTTGCAAATCAAAAGGGGAAAAAAAATCTTGAAGAAAATATTATTCAGCAGGTAGAGATTATGGTATTAAGATTGATTGACACACAAGGGGTCTCAGAGAGCCCCTAAAATTTATTTAGCGCTTTCGGACGCTAACGCGATCAAAATGACCGCATAAAATATTTGTCTTGAAACTCAACAACAATGGCGACTGAACGCCAAAATAGCCCGGATGTGACACACCGATAATTTTTTTCGATAAGGACCACAGTCAAGTTGGCTCTGAAACAGTTTGCTCACAAAACAGTTCGGTCAAAATTACAAGCTGATTCCTTGTCATTGTATACGAAATAGATGTACGGGTTGCAGAGTCGGATAAACAGGGTAGGGGCGGGGGTGGGGGATTGCATTGACATTAATATGCCCTCCATTTTAAATAAGAAATAGAATAAGTATATGTTATACAAATGTGTGTGACCCTAGAGTGATCAGTATTGATTATTCAAGAACACCACATCAAGGCATCGCTAAAAGAGGAGGGGGGGGGGGGCAATGCTAAAAGAAGGGGGAGGGCAAAAAGTTCCATCTGATTCCATATCGCATACAAAGACATGTTTAGTACAATTTTAATGTGAACAAAAATATTATCTTTTTTTATATCGTAGATCATAAAACTTGTTATAGACCCAGCTTCTATTTGGTTTAATCTATCATCTCATCAGCTCATCTTCGTCTCTGGCCCCGTTTGGGACATAGGCCGCCACCTCCACCAGCTTCCTCCAGTCATCTCGGTTCTTGGCGAGTATCTCCAGCTGTCCCCATGTCTTGTCCATCTGATTGGCATCTGCATACAGGTCTCGGCGCCAGGTGTTTCTAGACCGCCCTCCCTTCCTCTTACCTTGGGGGTTCCAGGTGAGAGATTGCCTTGTTCTATTGGATGCAGGCTTGCGATGGGTTTGAACTATTCATCGCCAATGACTTTGTTGGTTGTCTTCTCTAACGGACTGCTACTTTGTTCTTCTCAATAAGTCTTTGTTGGCGATCTTTTCTGGTCAGCGGATCTTAACGATCTTCCCGAGGCAGTTGTTGATGAAGACCGGATTGTTTAAATGCAGATGATGGTGGTTCTATAAAGAGTAGTATTGGCATCACGATGGTATTGAAGAGCCTGATCTTTGTGTTGTGCCTATCGCGCTGGATCCCCAGATATTCTCCAGCTGGTGGAATACTGCTCGCGCTTTACCGATACGGGTTCTTACGTCTGCATCCTTTCTTCCATGGTTGTCTAGGATGCTGCCGAGAGAGGTGAAGCTTTTCACCTCTTCCAGCGCCTCGCCTTGGACTGTTATTGGTTTGTATGTTGTTGTATGCGAGAGAGAAGAGCCAGATCAGCGGCAAGGTCGAGATCGTACAACTGCTTCCAAAGTGTCCACTGGATTCCGTTTAATGTCGTGTCCGTCGAGGTCTTAATGTACGTATGTACGTATTATTGTACGGACGGACGCATGGATGGACGGATGGATGAACGGATGTATGGACGAATATATGGACGGATGCATTGACGGATGTATGTATGGATGTATGGATGGATGGCTGTCCGGTTAGTGCTGTGGTTGGTACACGCGCTTCTTACCTAGGCGACCGGTTTCAATCCTCGTTCCCGGAAGCATATGAGTATGGTTGTGCCTGAATGTCCGAATCAGGGAAACATATGTGCCTAAATTTCGAAATATCATCTTTTTGTACTGTTTTTTTGGCTCTGAAGTAATTAAATGTCGAAATTATTTTAGGATATTTAAAACAAAAAAAAACTCGAATCCATTGCCAACTGCGGGCCTTGGTTCCTGTACCTAAACACAATCCAGAGGAAAGTCCGACTACGTAAGATACACCGTCAAACAGTTTAAGCATTAATTTTCATTTTTTGTTTAAATCAACAACAAAATATAGAAAGTTGCGATGGTCGTGTTCTACAAGTAAATTATTCTTACAACACAGTGTCAGGATGTAAATTATTCTTACAACTCAGTGTCAGAATACAACAAGAAGCACAGTAAAGAACCAAATTGCATATTATTATACACCGTTATTTATTTCCAACAGAACCCATAAACTTACAACAAAAATGAACAAAACAGTCAAACAAATTTTTACACGATAATATGATATTTTAATATAATGCAAAAACAAGGGAATGCAAATCATGTAAGTTTAAACACTGCCCTTCAAATGTCTGTATCTGCATTATCATTATCACCAATTTCAATGACACATACGTTTGCCCCTCATGAGTTGACGTGTACAGTGTGTGGCATCCTTATTTCTTCTTTCAGCACCGTACATACTCACATTTGCTATTAGTAACATATACATGATCAAGTTAGTTCTTCTTTGGCTAATGTTAAGTTGATACAGTCATCTTTTCAAGTGGTGGACTGTTTACCACATTATTGGTGATGTTGAACATTACTTTCGCTATCTGTAATGTAGGTACATTTGAACTTTACCATCGCTGTCAGTGACGTAGTTATCTTCAATGTTGGCGACTTATTTCATTCGGTATTTTAGGACGCGATTATACTTACTCTATTTATTGTCGTCGAGGATTCGTTTGCAGTGCATGACGTTGTAAACATGGTTTGGTGGTGCTCACTTGGTTACGCGGTTAACATCGCAACTTAGGTGGCGTGGGTAACTTCACTATTTGTATCTGTAGGTGAAGTTAGTTACTTTACTGCTGGTGTAGAAGTTATTAGAGCATACCGATCTTATGTACGGATAGTTTTGGTTGAAGCTGACATGGTATTATATGTTGACGACTTGACATAATCCTGGCCGGATAATGTAGAAGTATCAATGGAACTTCGTGGTTTGTATGGCGATACTAGTTCATAATACGAAGGTGACGGTCTCACGGAAACTCGAGTTGTTGATGCATGCGTTTGGGTCTCTAGGGGGTTATTGAGTGTTGCGAATGTTTTTTTCTCTATTGATAATGTTTCTACACTTTCAGTTACTGTTGACGTTTTGGATGATTCTGGCAATGTTTTCGCAACCGTGGTGGCAACAATTTGCGAAGCGGAAACTGACGAGGTTTCGCTCATAATAGCCGACGTAACAATATTAACATCCGAAGTGCCTGCACTTCTTTTTGTAGTACCGATGAGTACACTCGTAGCACCGCTTTGGCCGGCTTCGTGTATCGGTATCTGAGGATTTACGTGAATGACGTCAACGAAAATAAAAGTGTCTTTCGAGACGACCCCAGTTGATAGAGGCACATTGATGACCTCAGTAGACGGCTTCACAACGCATTGACCCCTAAAGCACCACTGAAAGGAATCACGTCAAACAAATTTAATAAAAAAAAGAGTGTGACTTACAACGAGCTTAATTTAAGCAATCAAGTCATATACACTAATAGCGGTTTTTTTGTTGTACAGTCCTCACTTATTAACGCAACTTTAGAAGGAAAAAACGTGAAACAGGATAACAAAAAATCAAGGCTTGCGTCAAAAACTCAGTTGCCTTGTCCGAATTATTTAACGGACTCCAACTACGTACCTTGCTAAGTTAGCGATATATCTTATAACGTGTCACCAACCTTATCCGGATCACTTGAACACGGGGTCCCCGTGAATGGATACACGAACAGGGAGCCAAACAAGAAGTCGTAGAGAGTAAGGTTGCAGCCCTTCTTCCCGCTACAGTGGAACCCGTCATGGCAGTCCCATGGATACAGCGTCTGTGGATCGTTACGAGACATAATTATCGTCTTTAATTTTTAATTTAAGCCATGTCTCGAATAAGACCAATAATATCGGTTGTTAAAGAATTATGGTTCCTGTACTCTGCACTTCCTCGCAACATTCTCTCCCAATGTATGCGACGTTATTTGGAATATATTTAGGGATACTAAGCTACATTTGTAAATCTTTTTATTAACATTATCCCCAAAAGAAAATTAACCAAATACCAATTATTCTTTCAAAAGGATATAAATACCGGTACGTCAAAATAAAATAAAGTTATAGATTGTTGCAACTTATGCTGACGTCGATGACAAAAGTATATTCTAAGTCCACGTTTATTTAATTGAATACTTAAAGATAAAACAAAAATCCACCTGATAAAATACACTACTCGATCCAAATGTCAATAATTAATGATATCCAATCAGGAAATCGCACACGGCGATTTTACCGTCTGACAAGAGTACGAGTCGAGTCCTTTCTTTATCCGACACTGGTCGTCCAGCGAGATCACTTCCCCCGGGAGCGGCTCCTGAAGCCTCTTCCGGTACTCGGAAGCTTTAAAGTCGTGATTCCGTATGCATTTGTTCTTTAAGCTATAATATTTCGGTATTCATTTTCAATTTCATTTATGCTACATGGTGCATACATAATCAAAATAGCACAACCACCACATCCACCACAACCACCACCACACGCAATCAACGTTATAAGCGCCACGACAATCATCATTATGATCAATATAAACACAAATCATTAATCCTCTTGAGTGG
This sequence comes from Dreissena rostriformis, assembly GCA_007657795.1. NCBI lineage: Eukaryota > Metazoa > Mollusca > Bivalvia > Myida > Dreissenidae > Dreissena > Dreissena rostriformis. Next base: position 203,877 of record VMBQ01000086.1, read on the forward strand.
AATCATACTTGTAACTTGCTGGGATAACATTTATCTTCTTCTTAAAACGGCTACTAGACACCGAATTTAACACTATATTTACCGGTTTATACAAAGTAAAACTAATTTATTGAATGTCTTGTACAAATAAGACCACATCAGCAGAAACGACAACGTTATTATTGTCATGGAAGGTTGATTTCTATATAACGCACCTATTAACGAACTGCTTCATATCAGAGACGCTGCAGTTTGAGAAGCGCCATTGCTTCGATGCGAGGTCGGCGCTAACAAGCGTCCGTCGGGCGCCGGCCATCACGTTGACCTCCGAGTGGGTGCAGTTGACCTCGGAGTCATGCGCGGCGCCCAGGTTGTGCGCAATCTCGTGCGCGGCCGTCACACTGAAGTGGCCGGAGTTCAGGCGCACTAGAGAGACTGCAAAATATAATGCATGAAAATGCGCAAAAAAATCTGCTCGGCGACTACTGTTTCTCTATTATGTGCGTGTTTTCGGCATAATACAATATAGCGTATTACAGATTTTTTTTTGTGGCCATCTGTAACAATCAACTGACGTTTGCCTTTTCCCCACCTTTGTTATGTCCATTGAAGGAGTAGCTACACGAAATAAGATTTATATTATGTTGTATCTTGTTTGTACACAAACATGCTTGGTATTTGGCAAACAAAAACGAATTCTGAAATGGCATAAATAAAATACCAAAAAACTGTTGCGCATTATTTAAAATCACCATGCACTAGTACATACTTTGCTTCCATGTACAAATCAGGCCAAAATACGCAAGACCATCCACTGGGAGGATTTCTGGATCAACACTGGGATCAGGTATATTGATCATCGGTAACCTGAAAGGCAATACCCATTTTATTGGCAGCCGTTACCTGCATCTCCGGTAAGAGATTGATCCAAGCATCGTACATTCATTTTTTAATCTATGACATATACAATGTTTGTATTTATCTGAAACATAGGTGTCAATCAAACAAACAGCTATGGCATACCAACATAAATAGAAATGCGTTTAGGCAAGTCCAAAAAAGCGACAATGAATGCAATCGCCGTAAACAACGGCATGTAGTTCCTTATCACTCTTCGATCAACTAGAAAAGCGTATACTTACGGAATACCGTTAGGGCAATCGTGGTTACACATTAAAAGCCAGAGGGCGACAATGCGATAGTACGATGGCGACAATGCGATAGTACGATGGCGACAATGCGATAGTACGATGGCGACAATGCGACAGTACGATGTCGCCATCGTACTATCGCGTTATCGTACTGTCGTCATCGATTTATCGCATTGTCGCCCTCGTACTATCGCACTGTCGCCATCGTATTGTCGCACTGTCGCATTGTCGTCATCGTACTGTCGCATTGTCGTCTATCGCTTTCCGGTACACATGCGCACATCGTATTTTTTCCTAGATGGATCCACTTTTAAAAATACTTTACAGTTCGGCATTCCTTACATCAAAACTCATTTTATAACTTAATAAGAATTTGATTTCATTATAACTGTAACCTCTTTCAAGGTACATCTTTATAAAGTCATCTATTTTGTTTCTGCAATACGAATAGTTTGTGTAGCGGAAGGCGATAGTCGATAATGCGATAGTACGATGGCGACAATGCGACAATGCGATAGTGCGATAATACGATGACGACAGTGCGACAATACGATGGCGACAGTTCGATAGTACGATGGCGACAATGTGAAAGTACGATGACGACAATGCGACAGTGCGACAAAACGATGGCGACAGTGCGATAGTACGATGGCGACAATGCGATAATACGATGACGATAGTACGATGACTATCGTATTGTCGAAATCGTACTATCGCGTTGTCGCATTTTGGCTATCGTACTATCGAATTGTCGCCATCGTACTATCGCATTGTCGCCATCGTACTATCGCATTGTCGCCCTCTGGATTTTATTGTGTAACCACGACGGCCATAATGGTATTCCGCATATAATTGAATAAAAATATCAATGTTTCTATAGCCCGTCGTTTGTCATTCCAATTTATTGTCATTTAATAACTGTCAATGACCGTACATTGTGATAGCCATGGCGTGATCGTGCGAGGGTAGAAGACGGAACAACCAAACGTTGACAAGACGCCACTTCATAAATAGATCCAGGGGTTTCCTTTTGTGGTCTATGTAGGTCACGTTATTGACTGTCGCCTGGCTGTCCCTTGACCAGGACGCGTCTCTCTCACTCTGAATGATAAGAAACAAATAATACATTATATGAGTCGCGTTCTGAGAAAACTGGGCAAAATGCATGTGCGTAAAGTGTCATCCCAGATTAGCCTGTGCAGTCCGCACAGGCTAATCAGGGACGACACTTTCCGCCTAAATTTGATTTTTGCTATGAAGAGACATCATTGAAATTAAAAATTTCAGAAAAGCGGAAAGTGTCGTCCCTGATTAGCCTGTGCGGACTGCACAGGCTTATCAGGGACGACACTTTACGCACATGCATTATGCCCAGTTTTCTCAGAACGCGACATATAAACGCTTTTGAATTTCTGATGCGCGGCCATTCTTACTCCATATCGTTCTTTATTGGTCGATGCAAACAGATTATTAAATATCGCAAACTCCAGGAACTGTATCAGGAGAGAAATTCTTGTTCTTATCAACTTCTTCAATAACAAAACACAAACTTTAAACATAAATTGAATAAATCTGGGACGAACACCTTGGAACGGTCAATGCAAACAATTGTTTTTCAAACCGGTTTGAAGGCTAGCCGAACCTCACACTTACCCCAAAACGAATCACAAAAAAATGCGCCTACACACCAGGGTGCAGGATCACGTGACTTTGTGGAGTTCACAATTAAACTTTAATGGATGTAAACACACCGGTAAGTGGTGCTTTTTTTCAAATAACTTTTTTTAATTATTTTTCTTAAGAATTTCAACTTGTGCATAAAAGACAGTTGTTTATGCTGCTTATGGCAATTTGAAATACATCAGAATTACTTTATCTAATAAGCCTGTGTTCTTGTAAAAAAAATCGATATGTACAGCCTTCATATAAACGGTTATGCTTCGCGTAACGTTAAATTTTGACAACGATTTCAGACGTATTCAAGGATCTATTCTTTAATCTTAAGATATCGACACAAACTGCAAGAAAATGTCTTTTATGCACTATTTTTTTTTTCAAATGTATTTCAATAACTTGAGATATTTGCAAAAATGAAGTTCTTAACGGTGTGTTTACATTCCGTCCAGCCCGTGTGTAAACCCATGAAAACCCATTTGATCCTGCACCCTGATACAGAATGAAAATGAAAACATGAATCCAAATGGTAACGCGCGAATCGAATAGTGCACATTTTAGTGTCCATACGGCATAAGTATACAGCCTCTGGAGACTGAAATATTTTATCATTTTTTCGATTATTGCATCAAGTAAGTTTGCGATTGAAAAGAGTACTGTAACTCTGATGCGCTTGGGATCGGGACCTTTTGCATTGTTTATATTTGAATAAGTAGTATTTTGTTTTTGTCTGTTATAAAAACAACAACAGGCGAATATCATGTAAGAGCGATTAATAAGTGACAGTCAACTGTACCTTTTATGTACTATACATAACAGTTAATTGTTTCGTTAGTGAATGACATTTATATACATAATTATATAAAAATTAAATAAATGTGTTTGAGTTTGACGTCATTAACAACAACTACATACATGTAGTTTTTTTGCTACGAAATCAAACCTATGACCTGCAAACCATCGTAGTGACATGCAAACCAACGGACGTATAAAGTAATGCTCCTCTACATAAATAAAACATATTATATATGAGCCTCGCTCTGTAAAAAGGGGGTTAAATGCATGTGCGTAAAGAGTCGTCCCAGATGAGCATGTGCAGTCCGCATAGGCTTATCAGGGACGACACTTTCCGCTTAAACTGGATTTTTGCTAAGACGAGACTTTATTTAAACGAAAAATAAAATAAAAGCGGTAAGTGTCGTCCCTGATGAGCCTGTGCGGACTGCACAGGCTAATCTGGGAGCACACTTTATGCACATGCTTTAAACCCCCTTTTCATAGAGCGCAGCCTATATGTTACAACCTTAGCGATGATGGTATCAACGAGGAAAACGGACACGTTGAACGTATGATCGACGTCTGAAACTCCTTGAAATACGACGTCAATCTGAATAGAAGATACAAGAACATTAAAGGGTTTCAATCGGTAACAATTGTATCAACCTAACTTATTAAGTTGCGTTTAAGGGACTTGTTCACACTTTTGCAAAATGAAAATTTTCAAAAACAAATGTCATGAAAAAATAAATAATGTATGCATTACATGCATATTCAAATACCGGTAAGCTTTATGTATTGTAACACGAATGATTTATTTAAAGTAACATTAATACTCAAACATCAACGGAAATTTCGTAAAGAATTTAGTAAAATAATGTTACCCAATAAAAAATCAATGTTCCTTATAGCCAAATTCAAAATTTCAAAACGAGATGTTTTCTGGTAACATAGATGTTTGTTGATTTAAAATGCACGTTTTTATTTTTTTGTGTACACAAATAATTCCATTTTATAACCCCACACTGATATCTATCCATACGACACATGAACACTAGCATGGTACCAGTTTAGTGTTCTTGTGTCGTATGAATAGATATAGTCGCGGGACATTAACATGGAATTAATTGTGACACGAAAATTTAAAAACGTGCATTTTATATCTACAAACATCTATGTTACCAGAACACATCTGACTTTGAAATTTTGGATATTGCTATAAGGAACATTGATTTTTTATTGGGTTACATTATTTTACTAAATACTTTTCGAAATTTCCGTTGATTTTTTAGTATTAATGTTACTTTATATAGAACTACATCATTTGTTTTGTTATTTATACTCATCTGGTGTCCTATCTAACTTGTTTTGAAGCCTTTCTATCCTTGGTACCAGTCTTTTTTTATCTACATTAAATAACTGTGCATTTGTTCCTCATGGACCATGATGTTTACTTGTCACAACTTGGAGGCCCATACATTTATTAAAATTGGTGTTAAGATTATAGTAATATATACTTAAATCATTCCTGCTACAGTATAACCACTCCTGACTAAGAAAAAATATTAAAATAAGGGTTCCTTTATATTTGTTCATCAATTGAAAGCAGTTATTTCCCTTTATTATAAATAAATGAAATCCTAGCGAATTCATTTACTTAAGAATTTCAAATTCGTCTATATATACTTTATATAACGAACTGAATTTCGATAGTTCAATTGTTGAGGTTGACAATTTTATAAATAAGATACTTGACCTCAATAAAATTAAACCGTTACACAAAATTAATTTCCATTTTAACAAATAATGTTCATAAAATTAATCTGAAAATCTTGGCACACTAGTGAGGGACAGTAAAACAGTATTTGGTCATAATAATTATTCAAAATGTGGTCATATTTTTATGACTATATTATTTGCTTTTTCTATGTTAAGGTCAGTTATGCAGATTGCTTGTGCAGAGTAAAACATTTCGATGGATATCGGTTAAGGGTCGAGACGAAATTGTTACCTGATTGACATTATAACATCGCTTTTTTTACAAATAAAGGCTTTTCACTGTACGTATATCGATATAATTATGGCTAGCAGCCAAACATAATCAGAGATACATACATATACATGTAGTTTTGATTGTTTCTGTTGTTAAATCATGTTACAATTTTGGAGAAATCTGTCGCTAAACTATGAACCCTTAAACTATTAGAAAACATAACTAGATAATGTTATACGACCTCGTTCGCCAGGGTCCTTGTGTATTCACGGATGGCGGCCACGGCTTCCGAGTCGGTGCCTTTCATCGCCAGAAAACTGAATATACAGGGAAACAAGAAATAAGTCCTCAGGAGGGCGTATTCTTGTTCACCAGTGTTGTGTTATATGAATATAGTGTGTGAATAAATCACAGTTGTGAACATTATAATTATTCAAATGTAGAAAAGATGTCAAAAGGTGATGTACAAAATATGGTATTAAAGCATATTCTTACTGTCGATAGACGGAGGCATCTACACAGAACAGCAGTTCCACTATGTTCCTGTCCGCGACGTCATCCTCTGCAATATGGTTTTTGACGTCATCTTTTGTACTACGGGCTGTGACGTCTACGTCTGTTATACGGTTTGTGATGTCATCCGCTGTAACACGGTTTGTTACGCCATCCTTTGTTATACTACGTGTGGCGTCATTCTCTGCATTAAGAATTGTGACGTCATTCTCTGTTAATATAGGGTTTGTGACGTTATCCTCTATTTTACGGGTTGTGACGTTACCCTCTGTTATACGGTTTGTGATGTTATCATATGCAAGACGAATTGTGACGTCATCCGCTATGAAGAAATGGGTTGTAACGTTATCCTCTATTTCAGGGGTTGAGTCGTCATTCTCTGTAATACGGTCTGTGATGCCATCCACCGTTATATTGGTTGTAACGTCATCCTCTGTAATACGGTCTGTAATGCCGTCCACCGTTATATTGGTTGTGACGTCATCCTCAGCAATACGGTCTGTGATGCCATCCACCGTTATATTGGTTGTGACGTCATCCTCATCAATACGGTCTGTGATGCCAGCTACCGTTATATTGGTTGTGACGTCATCCTCAGCAATACGGATTGTGACGTCGGCCTCTGATTTTTGTGTATTTACGACATTATCTGTTAATGAAGATGTTGTGACGTAATCCTCGGTTATCCAGATTGTGACATCATCCTTTGCAATACGGTTTGCAATGTTTTCTTCTGTTACACGGTTAGTTACGTCATCCTTTCTATTATGAGTTGTGACGACATCCTCTAAAACAAATCGCCGCAACGTTATTATCACCTTAATTCGGTAATATTTGTTAAACCTTTCTTTATATTTTTTTTTTCAATTCGCCAATTCAGATAGTACAATGTATGTTTTAATTAATGATTTAGGATTTATTGAAAACAAAAGTGTTAAGGTTAAAAGAAGTGACACGTTTTTGCCAGATATGGACATAATTTATGCACGTAAACCAGACCTAACAGTTTTGTAGATATTCGAAACAAACGAAAACAAAATTGTATATGTTATGCATACATGGAGGATTGACAACACTTATACTACTAATATCATTTTTGTGTATGTATTGCTTCATAACTATTGGCATCAAACGTACCTTGTTCATCAGAAGTACCCACAAGGCAAATACTAATTCCAAAAATGAAACATTTGTACCGAAATTCAAACATTTGGGAGCTTTAAATTATGTATAGCCACTAAAAATGTTTTTTTTTCACGAGGCTGCACAGGGTACTTCCTTCCGGATTGGTCAATTTCTACGTAAACCGGATCATAGCGATTAACTTCTTGCTTGTGCACGAGGATTTCGTGGACGGTGCATACATTATGTACTGACTAACATGTACGCACTTTGTGCAACCGTTGAAACAAGTGAGCATAGTTACCGGTATTTGTATAACTAAGTTTTGTGTTAGGTCTCCTCTTTTATAGTGATTTGTTTTTAAGTTTCTTTTGGGAACTTATGTATGTTTGCGCCATATAAAACATGCTTTTACTTTGTAAATGGTTAGGAATTACACATAGGGCATAACGTTAACGTCCGCGCAAAACAATCAGGCCATTTCACTATTGATGAATGAAAAAGCCACGTTAAGATTCGCGCAATACAATGGTCAGTTGTTGGCCACTTGTATATGAAAAAGTAGTACGGTCATGACTATTTATGAGTTAATCTGCATACGCAATGGTTCATCGGGAAATGAAACACAGGCCACGTGATCGATTATCCAATCATAATGCAGCGTTTATGAGAAAATGCATAATGTTGTAATTAATTCTTTAATATAGTCCAACGTAACAGCAAGTATTGGAACATTATTGAAATGAGGTTGCCCAGTTAACCAGTTTTACAGTTGACATAGCAATCCCCAAATAAAGTAAAAGATCACTATTAAATACTTGATGTAGCCGGAATGATTTATTTATATATTACTACAGCATTTGTTTTTTTTAATCAATACGTAGCTGGTGTCCAATCTATCTTTTATTTGAAGCTTTTCTATCATTGGTACCAGTCTATTTTGATCTACATTAAACTACTGTTCATTTGTTCCTCGTGGACTTCATGATGTTTACTGGTCACCACTTGGAGGCCAATACATTTAATAATTTTGGTGTTAGGTTATGGTGTAAAATTGTTATCATGTGTTTTAGTGTCCAAAGTTCAGGCAGTGCCTCTATTTTACTATTAATGCATGGAATTCTAATGGAAACATTGTTTAAAACAGTATACAAGCCACTGTGTAGGCTAAAAAAGGATTTTGGCTCAAGAACACCAGAGGTTATTCTTACATACGTTACCGAGCAATAAGTCATTTCCTTCTCTTTCTTGTTTATCGGCTAGATAGCTATATTAGATAGTTAAGGAGTGTACTCATTTAGAGTTTTTGTTTTAATAATTTGAGAATGGCTATTATGCCTTTTTTCATGAGAGTGGAAACAAGCATTTGGGGCATTTCATGTGACCTGACCTTAAAGTACATTGACATGTTCTTACTAACAAGGGTTCTCACATTATTAAGGGCTATTTTAGCACTATGTGTATTCAATATACCACCCAATTTCTATCCGTAGCCATATGGCCCAAATCTAATAACATACTAACGCTTAAATATATTTAGCAGAAATGAGATATTTATATTTTACTAAGGTTTTTGTTTTCTATCAATACTTATCTGGTGTCCAATCTAACTTGTATTTGAAGCTTATGTATCCTTGGTACCAGTCTATTTTGATCTACATTAAACTACTGTGCATTTGTTCCTCGAGGACTTCATGATGTTTACTGGTCACCACTTGGAGGCCCATACATGTATTAATGTTGGTGTTAAGATTTGGGTGTTAAATTGTAATCATGTGTTTTAGTGTCTAATTTATCAGCTAGATAACTTTATAAGACAGTTAAGTGTAAATCCATTTAGAGAAGATCATTTAATAAATAACATGTCATGGTGAATGATTTCTGTTTTATAAAATCCCGGGAGTTACATGGCTAAATAAATAAGGCTAGTCCTGTTACAAGGATACGACTTAAAAGTAACAACATTACATGGAATATGGTATCCGCTCTGTGATTGGAAGATGGTAAAAAAGAATAGGCTTAACGTAGGTTTCCCAATTTCTCTGAATTGCGATTTCACATTGAAAATTTCGTCTGAAATGTCAACATAAGGTAGCTGTTGAAATTAGGAAGCTAAATGTTATCTTCATTTTCGCTCCCAAGAAACTTTGCAAGCAATGTATCGATTCATATATCAATCGTTTGTATGTGAATTGTACTATAAAATTATTGTTTGACATTTAATTGTGACGATTTTTCATTCCTGATTCATTTGAAACAGATGTTTGAGTTGATTTGTTTGTGTGTAAGTAGACATGTTATAAATCATGGTTTACCGGAAGTGTTAAACCAAGTTAAAGTGATAACCTGACAGTATGCTTACACAATTGAGTCGTGTTCTAACAAAAACTGGGCATACTGCTTGTGCGTAAATTGTCATCCCAGATTAGCCTGTGCAGTCCGCACAGGCTAATCAGGGACGACAATTTCCGCTTTTATGGAATTTTTCGTTTAAATGATGTCTCTTTTTAGCGAAAATCCAGTTAAGGCGGAAAGTGTCGTCCCGGATTAGCAAGTGCGAACTGCACAGGCTAATCTGGGACGACACTTTACGCACATGCATTTTGCCCAGTTTTCTCAGAACGCGACACAATTGCTTAACCATTTAAAATGTTTGATATTAGCAGAATAAAAAAACAGTTGATATATGATTTGCAAATCGCAGATGTTCACTTGTTATTACGTTTAGAGATTGAGAATTGTCGTGAAACAAGGTCAGCAAAACTACGACGGGTTTATCTAGGCAGAAAATGTTCTAACAGAATACATACGTGTAGGCAAAACTTTTTTTTAAATGGATCAGTGGCAAAAATCTAGCGTCCGAGTACCAAAATGGTGCGTAAAACCAATAATAGTGTACGAAACAAGAGGGCCATCAGGCCCTAAGGCGCTCACCTGAGAGCAAAAGGAACTACATGTAGACTATTCTGAAAAAATGCAAGCTGATTCATGAAGATTGGACCAAAAAAGTGACTTTTAACATGTTTTTTTATATTTGACCTAGTGACCTAGTTTTTGAGCTCATATGACCCAGTTTCAATCTCTGCCAAGATTTCATTGGGACAAATGTTCTGACCAAGTTTCATGAAGATTTGCCAATAAATGTGGCTATTATATAGCGTCAACAAGTTTTCACTATAGCCATATAAGGACGACTGCCCCCTCCCCTGGTGGCCATGTTTTTCAACGAATCATAGCCATTTTCAAACCCAGCCTAGCTATTGTTAAAACAAATGTTCTGATCAAGTTTCATTAAAATTGGATAATAAATGTGACTTCTAGAGTGTTAACAAGGTTTTACTACATAGCCATATAAGGAAAAATGCCACGCCCCCTTGCGGCCATGTTTTTTAACGGATCTCAACCATTTTCGAACTCAGCCCAGATATCATTAGTACAAATATTCTGACCAAGTTTCATGAGCATTGGACCAAAAATATGACTTCTAGAGTGTTAACAAGGTTTTACTATAGCCATATAAGGAAAACTGCCACGCCCCCTGGCGGCCATGTTTTTTAACAGACCAGAACCATTTTCAAACTCATCCGAGATATCGTTAGAACAAATGTTCTGACTAAGTTTCATGAAGATTGGACAATAAATGTGACTTCTAGAGTGTTAACAAGGTTTTACTATACACTAAAGCCATATAAGGAAAACTGCCACGCCCCCTGGCGGCCATGTTTTTCATTCAACTGGAACCATTTTCGAACTCGTCCAAGATATTATTGGGACACATGTTCTGACCAAGTTTCATGAAGATTGGACTATCAATGTGACTTCTAGAGTGTTAACAAGGTTTTACTACAGCCATATAAGGAAAACTGCCACGCCCCCTGGCAGCCATGTTTTTCAACCAACCGGAACCATTTTCGAACTCGTCCAAGATATTATTGAGACACATGTTCTGACCAAGTTTCATGAAGATTGGACAATAAATGTGACCTCTAGAGTGTTAACAAGGTAAATGTTGACGACGCACGACGCACAACGGACAAAAGGCGATCACAATAGCTCACCATGAGCACGTTGTGCTCAGGTGAGCTAAAAACAAGATGAATGGATAAAACGAATACATACCAACCAAACGACAAAACAAGTCACAATCTTTAAAAAATATTTATTGCATAATATCAGTCAATATAGAGCACATTGTGCATTAGGGGGTTATATACACATTTCACTTAACACGAGTAAACACGGCACTGATACTACATTTTGTAAACAAAACATTAACACGAACAATAACTCTTCCCAAAACACAAATATGAATCTCCCCCTTGCATAACAAAGGAATAGCGAACCTTTGATATCAACTTTTATTTGATTATTGACAGGTTTATCGTTCTCTAAATCATTTCAAATCATCACATAAATGAGGAATCTGAATACTACACAGACCTGTATATCTGTGTATAAACGGTAAGAGTAGGCGTATCAATAAAGAGTATATGTGTTTTTCACAAAAGGGACTTGTGCACAGATTTTATACCTCATGTTAGCAATCCACTTATTGCCACTAAATATAACGAAAACAAGAGAACACTCCAAAATTATTTAATCTTTTCGCGTTTGTAACGCTTTATAATTGTATCAATTTCTCCTAATGATTACTCATAAACTAAACGTATTTTCGGTATAAGTGTGCGTCATTTGTGTTAGTTCACTCCCTGATGTACAATGTTCTTTCATTTGATAAATCATTGACACAAAATTTAAAAAGTGTCATTCCGACAATCTGTGAACATGTCCCTTTAACATTAAATAATAGCACTACATGTCGAGTTGTGAATTCTTAGTACCACTGAATTCTTTCTTTTTAAATCTAAGATTCAACCTCGTCGTCGTAAATTGTTTCTACTTAATGTATGTAATTTGTAAATGCAGTATATATTTGTATAGTAAATATATCTAAATCACAATACAAAAAGATGTAATGGAACTACAAGTGTCAGCAGACGGCGAACAGCCGCTTTGTCAAATTCCTCATAGTTGTCTCCCTTGTTCCATGTGTCGCAGTTAACTGCAATACAGGGGAGATCACTGTGAGGAGTTTGCCGCATGGTCGAGATATTAAACTAGCGTCTCTAAATGGTACACGGCCGAGTCGTCGCTGTGCATTGAACTGAGGCCGGTATCTGAGTTCGAGTCCTGATCCTCCACTTTCACGGTCAGGTATGGCCGGTCCGCCACGCCCGGTTTGAACTGCGAATAGTCGTCTCTCCGAATATAATCGAGTACGTCCTTCGAATCCGAGCAATCCGATTGGTCAATACTGATTCCTTCAGAACTTGATTCATCCCAGAAATATTTGTCCAGCAAATCGTCTGTTTTGAATCGCACTTTGGTTTCACTACTATTGTTTTGTTTTATTTGAGTATTGTAACCGTTACGAAGCTCCGGATTTGGTGTTTTCAAAATTGGTTTCCGTTCAGGTTGGTTTGTTTGGCAACTTTGAAGAGGTCTGTGCATACCTTGAACTTCCGGTAAGTGAGGTGATTCGATAGGATTAGAATGAGAGGTGATTTTTGGTTGTTGTGTGTTTTTCGTCGGCCGTGTTCGTTCCGGAAGTGGAGGGGGCGGTGAGCCGACAGTGTTCGTAAGCACATGAACACGTTTTGAACGTTCTGGCAGAGGCAACGGATTAGAATTGGAGCTTCCGGCGCTCCCATTACTACTTTCACTATTGACGGAGTCACTGGAACGCACGTGAACATTCGTATCGTTATCCAGGTCATCCAACTCCTGCTGCAATCTCTTACAAAGGTCGTTTTTACGAGTTAATTTATCGTTGTAAAACTGAATTTCCCGTTGTAAATCCTGATATTTGTAATGCTGCATTATAGCACATGACTGAGCACGAGTTAAATCCACTTGAATTTGCGAAATGTCGTCTGCAAGCGACGGAGGCCCAGAAACCGAGTCTCCGTCGTAAGAACATGTTTGAATTTGGTACGCCAATTCCTCGATTTTGGCGTGTTCGCTCTGTATTCTGTCTTCCAATGCAATAATCTGATCACAGAAGTTCACATATAATTCCAATTCTTCAATATTTGCGTTAGAAAACATTTCGTCTATAGCGTCCGCGTTTTCATCTAGGTATGCGTCCTTGGTGTACACACCGCCGTTATTTTTTAATCGATGCTTATGTAACCTTGACTCATATTTATCAATTAACTTGTCGGTGTCATCAGCATGCTCGATCATATCACTTAATTTGCGTTCCTGCGAAATGACTAGTTTGACAAGCGTCTCCATCGATCGGAGTCTTTCGGTGGAGTTTTGACAGTATCCATGTTGATGGCGGTGGTCACGTGACTTTCGTTCTTTCTCGCGATCGCGATCTCTTTCACGCGTCTTGTGGCGAGACTTTTTCTTTCGTCTTGTTAATGAAAACTCTCCACTGTATTCAAGTTCACTAAATTTCCTCATCGACAAATGAACATTAGCTTGGTCAGCGCCCCAAGTTCTCCATATTTTCACAATTTTTGTTCTGCCCTGTAGAGGGCGCTCCACTTCCCGCCATTTTTCAAAGACGGCGTAAGCTGACGTGTTCACGTGTTCGTGGAGACCGTCTTGGTAAAGTAGGGCGTATATGACGTCATCGCAAGTGGTGCGTTTGGTCAGCCCCGTCACCCATTTCTGCGTGCCCTTGACCCAGATAGGGATCTCGATGTCGGATACTGCGTCGGACGCCATCTGAAAATATAAACATACTTTGTTTAATGCGTGTGTAAAATTCAATTGATAGAAATAATATAAACAACACACATTAATTGAGTAAGGTTCTATAAACACGTATAAATCATTATTCTATTGACACAGTTATCGTTTACTCAATTACTTGTATTCGTGTTTGCTCGCATTCATATCCTCCTCGACATGTAACAGACGTGCAACATATGTTCTAGACATTCATGTAGATTACAAACTTACAAAACTCACTAAAGAATCACACTGTAATAAGCAACGTCTTATTTCTAATTCCATTTGTAGTCACTACTACGCAATCAGATTCAAACTCAACAGCTAACATTTCAAAATCACAGATTTTTAAATCTATATTAGACTGATTAGGTAGCGTTATCTAGAAGTTAGATATCTTAATGGCTACACTAAGTGTCTTCCTGTCACTATTATATGAGATAAACCCCCCAAATATGTCCATAAAACTTTTTGTCAGCGCTAAGCTACATTGTTTCGATGGTTAAATTACAATATACGATGGTTTATTGCCTCAAAGGCAAGATGGCCAGTATATTGCGTGAAAATGTTCAAAGGTAAATGTGCTCTGAGTCGAGTGTCTTTGAAAGTTATTCGCGGACGCTTTAAGTAGTCTGATTCTTCAATGCTTTTGAGCGCCACATAATGCGTGTAGATTACTTCAAACAATCCATGAACATTCTCTTTAACCTGACCAAGCGACTTATTATGTTATAAGAGCTATTTTCCAGTACCATCTAACGAGATTTTGTATTATTTAATCTTTCACTGAACCTACTGAACTCTACTTATCAAACATTGAGAACTGCCTTTCTTATCTCATTGTATTTCTTGTTTAATATCATAAATTTGTGTACACGTAAAGCAGTATGCAATGAATTTATGCATTTGTTGCACACACATCAACGCTGACTTCGTACATAACAATGATATTCATCACTCATCTCGCATAGATAAAAAGAACACATTTTTTTTATACCACATTTATATAGCGCCCTTTTCATACTCGAGATGAACGTTCAAAGGCGCTTTACATTGTTTTACCCTGATCACAAGTACCCATGTATACACCTGGGTGGAGAGGAGCAGATGTGGGATAAATTTCTTGCTCAAGGAAATTTCAGTGGTCAGGGCGGGATTCGAACCCGGGACCTGTCGATCCCTAAGCCAGCGTCCTACCATTAGACCACTCCTCACCTCCAAACAACAACAACAGCACCCCGCATCACCACACATCACATTTAATCAAGTGTCTAAATCTTAACATTCCTTCCACAATACACAGAATAATATCGATACCTTACACGCGCAACCAAACGTCTTTTCAAGTCATTATCAATAATATCTCCAAAAAAAAGGAAAATTGTTTTACTCCTTTACATGCGAGGAATCGCGCACGTGGATATATCAGCACGATATTTCGTGGGAGTTATAGAACAGAACAGAACAGATTTTATACGAATTTCCCGGAGATCTATATCTTCGCGAAAGCATCGCAAGCAACAAAGGTGCCAATAAATTGGCGTTATCAGTATTATTTATCATTAAGAAACGCTATCACGTCTAGAATGTAGGCTCATAAAACAGAAGTAGAGTAGCATTTAGGTTTATAGCTGCGCACAAGTCGAAGAAAATATTAAAAGAGCATAAGACATAACCGCCAAATAAATTAACACTAAAAAACGTTTACTTTAAATATTCTTCGATTAAAAAGCACACAGAACAAAACATTTGTGGAAAAAACATCTTCCAAAAATATAATGTATTGTATGTATGAGAAAGGAATGGTCTGCTTAACGGTAATATAGACATACAAATACTCAGTATATTTAAACAAAACACAACCCACTAATCACTTTATCAGCGCGATGTAACATTGTTTAATGACCACGTTAAATAAAATATTCACATAATTAAGAAACTGACCAACTACTAAAAATAATAAACGAGTATAATTCGTACTTAAAAGAACTCTGATCAAACCGCAATTTTATCCCTTTACATATGTTTTACGTAAAACAGTATATTGCCTAAATAAGCTAACAGCATTTCACTCTGAATCTAAAATCACCTTGAAGACCAATCACCTCATTTATCTAGAGTAAGCCGTACGTAAGTATTTCGCCAAACAATTCACGTTTCTATTTACATTCCCCGCCTCTAGTGAGGTCACTGTTTCAAGTCCGTTTGGACATTCAACGCAAACTGTCTCGAGTCCAATCATTCTTTTCCTCGGGCAAGGATCGATTAAATGAAAATATTTTCAATATTAGCATTATCATAGATTTCAAACTCAAAGGAACAGATGTTTAACAAATTACAACTTCGTCAACACCGGCTCGAGTATTTGTATAAGAGTAAAACGTCCCATTAAAGCGATTGAAAGGTCGTCTTAATAAAACTCTGTCAACGAGAATAATACAAAATGTAAACATCTGACCACTAGCTATTTCTACAGAGAATTGCTTATTCATACCATTGCTACTGTACAATTGTAATTTGACCCCGGCCCAGGCAAGCAACTCTGCAATTATTGTTTGGAAAATTTCGATTTTAGTTTAGAACAACAGCTAAATCCATCGGAGTTTGGTTTCATTAAACATAATTTATTTCTTCTCTGTCTGAATCATTTCAATAACCGGTTATTGAACGAATGACAATACACAACACAACAGCATCGACCTACTGTGATAATCTTAGATTATTTTTTTTTAATTTTAATACGATTTACATTCGTAATTTTGGTTGAAACATAATTATATAGCAGAGTTGATGATTGTTTGTTGAAATTATTGAAATCCTATATGAAATATACGAATATAAATGTATAATTCTTTTTAAAGCATTATTTTTAGTTTACTTTTTGAAAGTATAATTATTTTTTATTTTACTTTTTTAAATGTATTATATATTTTGTATTATAATTCACTCAATTTTATATAATTACAAATTTTTATGTTTTGCTTGTTTAAAATTTTCATTTAAAATACGCTTTTATGACATTTACCTCAAACATGTTAAGAGTTTTAAAAAAATGCTTGCTTAGCATATGAAATGTAAGACCAAAATGTGCCAGGTCAAGGTCGAAAAGCTTTAAATGAATAGTTATGAACTCAGTCTATCGCTGAGATACGCTATAACTTATAACTCCAAGCGTTCCGAAGTAAGAGTTGCTGTCTCTTCAAGGAGCAGATTATCTCTGTCTTCCAAATTCATGCTCATAACCCGTGATCCCGTAAATCAGAAATTCTAATATAAGACAGACGATAATCCTCGCGCAATGACTGATAAGCCCTCGCCTAGCGAGTTGAATGACGGGGCCTGCGGCGCGGTAAATGACAAATGACAAAATTGATAGGCGTAAATCCTCTTTAGGGTTATTGCCATTCCATGGTTACGGAGAATGTGAGTATTTAAACTGTAAGCAAAGTGAATTAATTATCGAACGAAGCTTCGGTCTGAAATTTCCAAGTTTGCTAAGGGGAATAACTCGTACTGAAAATTATACATCCTTAGACTGATGCAGTTGTTTCTGTCATTTTTTTTTATCATACCAGATTATTTTTTTTTATAACAGCCGCGGACAATACAGCGACTTTTGAAATAATCTGTTCGAAAACAAACCATGATTCAAGCTCAAATGCGTGGTAAAATAAATCCTCACTGGATCACGTGGTTGCCACAATGAGAAAGAGACTAATTAACGCTTGGCCACGGAGTAAATATTGTAAAATATTGTAAGTATTGCGTCCCTGTTTTGGACTTTCTTCAATCACTTCACATGCGCCCTGCGTCCATTTCATAATCGGGCTATTGAAGGGTGTCAATTAGAAAGAAATTTGAATTATTTGACAGGTGGATGCCCGAGCAATGACGAAGCGGTTTAGAACGCTGGTCTTCTTGCCATCGAGCAAGGTATCTGAGTTTTATAATAGCAATTTGATGTTGGTCACTCGATGAAGTTTAGCTGAATATAATTGACATATTTCTCACATCTAATTTTAAGAAAATATAACTAGTTAAATGTATATTAATGCGCGTCCAGTTTTGCAGCCACGGATGGTCTCAATACGATGTGTCATTTCTACTGGCCTGATTTTCTAAAATTATAGATTAAAGGACTCCACGTTGACTTATCTTAAAAGCTATCGTGTCACGAATATTAGCTTCATTTGACTTAAAATTGTTAGTACAGACTTAATGCCCAAGGGAATACCCACGCATATACCTATCATGTCTGTATTGAACACGGGTTTATATCCGCAAATAGGCGTATACTGGTAATTTGCATTGTAGTTTTAAACGTGTGCATACATCAACAAGTTACTGACCTTTGTGTGTTGACATTTTCCCAATGATAACATTAACTTCATTCGATTTCAACAACAATATCCCCGAACTACTCGACCCCACCCCCAGGTTGGTTGATGTCAAATTGGTCAAAAGGTATTAATAGAGGGTGTACAAATTAAATAGTGTCTTTGATTTAAATATGAATTTGGTTAACTTTATACCGTGCTTATACAATGGTTTATTCTTATAAATTATTAGGTAAGGATAATTGTAACTAGAATGTTGCTTTTTAAACTAATTAGTATCCAAATTTACTATGTCGTTAAAGTAATTGTCCCATTAAAATAAATAATTAACGAACTACGTCCACTCTCTAGTGTCTATACAACGCAAGCGTTTTGATCATTGCTATATTTGTCGTGTTCTGAGAAAACTGGACAAAATGCATGTGCGTAAAGTGTCATCCCAGATTAGCCTGTGCAGTCCGCACAGGCTAATCCGGGACGACATTTTCCGCCTAAACTGGATTTTCGCTAGCAGAAACATCATGTAAACGAAAAATTCCATAAAAGCGGAAATTGTCGTCCCTGATTAGCCTGTGCGGGCTGCATAGGCTAATCTGGGATGACAATTTACGCCCAAGCATTATGCCCAGTTTTCTCAGAACACGACACATATTGGCATTCATACATCCGTATTTTAATTTATGAGGTGTATTCATAAGTAAGTATAATCATTCGACCGGTTTATTTCATCAAAAGAATGTAGTTTATTCCCGACAATATATACATCAGCCCAGATTCCGAACAAAAGGCATGCAATGAAAATAACCCGTGCTTTTCATTAATTAATTAAAATACAGTATATGTAGCATTGACGGCACTGAACATAAATCTTTGATACAATTATGTTTCATTGACTGGGCTATAATAAATCTTATTATACTCTGATATCGTATTGACTGCGCTGGTTTGCATATAACTTCTAATCTCATTTTCCATGAAAGCAGTTCTTTCGTATTTACTTATCGATACAAAGAGCAAATACTCTATGCACGACGTGTGATCGTTTTAAGCATATTGAAATGCAAGTGAACTTACATGCACGTTCTCCAATACTCGGCATATATTCTACAAACATCGTAGGGTATCATTGAACCAACTTAGTTCCGATTAGTGTAAGTAGATTATATTGTTGAACCAACTTTTGGTGAAGTCCTTAATTGCAAGGTCATGCATTCATAATTCAATCACAAATTCATGAATTCATTCTTAAATGAAAAGTTAATAAATTCATAATCCAATGTAAGTTAATAAATTCATAATTCACGAACACTTATAAAAAGCTCGAATAAAATACAATTTTGTTAAGACAATGTATACTTAGAATAAGAATCTTAATTACCATGTTTCAGGAAAATGACCCCTGATTTATTAAGTTCATAGACTCACATAAAGATATATGGTTGGCAACATTTCCAAAAAAGTCTGGTATTTTTATCACGCATTTACCGTATCTATTAGAACAGACTTGAACAATTTAGTTTGTCGATAACATAGTAGTTTCCCCCAGAATCTTGAAAAAAGAACAACTGTACACCAATAAATCTTCTGAATCTTCTCACAGGCATTCGAAATTTCTGTGAAACCAATTTACCAATGATGCCATGCATTTAGAATACATTTAAACAGAATGGTGAAACCATGTTTAACTATCAGTGATTTCACATGCATCGTTGTAAAATGAGCATTACAATCAGTTACTGTGGTTGTTTTTCGACTTGTCACTCCACGGGCGTTGAAGGTAAAGTACTGTTCTGATTGTTTCTAGTGCAACATTCAGCCGTTTATCAATATCAATATCACTTCAATATGTATGAAAGGACGTGCATTTGCTTTCTAGAAAACTGCAATATTTGTTTTCTTGGTTGGAAAGAAATGTAATACTTGTATAATAATGCGCGTTTGAAGGAAAACCCAACACTGTTTGCAAACAGTTGGAACATGTAATTTAAATGGAAAAGTCGCGCAATAAACGCTACATTATATAGTTCTTCACCACACCGCAACAATACTATAAGTCTAAACAAATATTTATTTTTATTTGAAAGGAATGTTTAATTCGTCATATTTCCATGTATCACGAATAGAAGTCTCTTGCAATCTTGTACAAACAACATTTCATGACTTAAACAACCAAGTTAAATTCGTCCCGCAATACCCTATATTTACGCATACGGCTTTTAAAATGTCAATTTAATTTGCGTTATTTTATTGACCTATATCCCAGTTCAATTGTCGAGCTTTCCAAATATAATTCTTCCTTTTTTACACTTTATAGAAAGTGTTCGTTTAGGGGAATAATAGTTACATAGTAATATACACCGATAATAACATATTGAAACGACCGCAATAGTTCTTTCATGTTAAATGGAAACATTTTAACTAAATCTTATTAAAAGAAATCGATTTATACATAATCGTAACTGGAAGAGTGGAAACAACATTGCACCGACTAGTGATATAGTGTTATATGTGAACTTGAACACGAGCTTTTTCCCAGATACAACAGCAGTCCCCTATCGGTGTATTGTTGTCGGAGTAAGAAAGTTTTATTAACCTAGGCACGGAGTGTATTTGTAATCTAGAGTCCGTGACCTAGGTTAAATACTTTTTAGTTATGGTAGGAGGCAGATTTTAAATTTCAATTGTTTATTTAACCATAGCAACCACATATTTTTGTCCGGCGAAATAGGCCATCCTTCAAATTACACGCATTGCGTCGTTTTTAAAATGCAAATAACCGACGCAGAATACAATATTTCAATACCAAGTTAATAATTAATCGCTTAATGTATCTTGTCACCTTATCACAGAACTGTAAGTCTGATGACACCAATGTATTAATGGTCTGTCATGCACGTGAATGCAATGTGCAGACCATGTATCCGATGTCATAAAGGCGACGAGTTTTCCGTTTCAAATAAGAACTACATAATTATAGCGAACGCATTGAAATACCATCATATTCAATTTAAAAAACATAATAGGTAAGTTCAGTACTGACGCTTAACACGGGAATTAATATCATATGATAATGGTCGTGTTGCATAACATCGGGTAATAGTATTCTTCTGTACATAGTTTGTCTATACTTTCATTATAGTTTTACGACAGGAATACGGGTATATTACGGTTTTAATATAAATGTAAATTGCAACACGTCCTGAAATTTTCCTTAAATAAGCATTACCAATTGTACGAAATAGCATTAATATGAAGTATATATATATCGTATTACATTATAAACGTTTTCAATAATTAAAGTGGCAAAACACATGCATACATTTTTGTGTATGATATGGCGACTTTATATAGTAACATATTGGAGACAAAACTTACGTCGGGATATTTCCTTGGATGACCACATTTTCGATGCATTTTCTTACAATTTTGTATAACGTTAACTTCTTCAAAGAGGTTTTCATCTTATCCAATTTTAATTTTACATAAATTAACATATGTAATAGCGACACACATTATGATCCGATATTCAATTTTGTGTCGACAATGGTTATATGCATACACGCATGTACATTGGACACAGCTAGTAGGTCGGCTTGTTTAGGTCTGATAACTATCACACTCACAATTAGGCCACACTCTAATACGACGAAGATCATGTACTTATCAGCCGGATTGTCTTTATCACTCACGTTAAATTATTAAATTTAAGAAAACAGTTTAACATCTCTAACAAACTTATCGATCGCCATAGTAATTCTGGTTGAATGTAGCCTGAAGAATTTGCTGGGAGCTGTTACAATTTCATTTGATTCATGCGCACGCATGGTCGTATTATTTTTACAGTTCACTATGGTATTCAATTATTCCTGCGCACGCGAGTGCCTCGGTTATGGCCCATCTGTTGCCGAAGACGCATCCTTGTTTTAATTACATTAACGCGTTAGAGCCCCACACTATAACACTGTTTGCAACACGCTGAAAGAGGCGGTCTGTAGCCAATTGCTGACTCACAATAGAGTAATCCATTAATTCAGTTCCATGTCCATAGTTTGTTTCCTCTCGACAAAACAATCGGTGTATACGTTAAAGTTTACAACTCCACAATGTGTGCTTAATGAATTAATTGATATCCGCGGAACATTTCTTAAATTAATTATTACCCACTTGAGTGTTTTATAGCATGTCATCAGAACATTGAACTAGCTTGTCCATTGTTGAGAGTACATGAACAGTAATGCATATTTAATTTAAATAGAGTAGTTCGAATATTGGCAGGATTTGAGGCGTAACTTTGGACGAGTGTGTGCTTATTATTTTCTATCCAAAGCACCGTGTGTGAATGTCACCTTGATCTATGCGTTTAAAATCTTATCTATCTTTAATCATTTAATCTTCTTTGTTTATATGAATATAATTGTATAATCTCTACTCCTTATTATTATCCTCTTAAAGCTGATTACGAACACAAACAAAGACGAATTTGATTAGAAACGATGATCTGGTTAGATCCCAATTGGCTTCAGACCAAGAAAATTTCGCAGACAATATACCGGTAGTTTCCCAGTCCCAATAACATTATGCAAGGTGCACACTTACAAACTCTTGTCTGTCCGTTGCCAACGATGAGCCAGATTTAATAAACGGATTAAGTGTACGAACTGCATATTTTTACGGCAATCAAAGACATTTACACACATGCACATGCCAATACATTTCGTGAATTGAGTAAACAATTGTTCGATTTACATCGCTTACTTTTTCACAACCGATATCTTTTTCACAAGGTTAAATCTTCTTATGCAATTAAACACATTTACAGACATGCAAATGCAAACCCATTTCATGAATTGGGTAAACAACTGTCCAATTAAGCATTTATACAACGGATGCAATTTATACGAGGTAATTTATTATGGATGCCTTTTAAAGGTGCAAAAATAACAATTGATATACATGTAACGTTAAATTCTAGCGCTGTTTGATAACATAAAATTACTACGAACATTATTATTACCAAATTCAATCTGCAACGACCATAAAAGTGTACTCACAGAACACAAACACTTAGTTACTCCAAGATATATCCTATTATGCGACAGAAGTGTTCCCTTTTAAATTAGTTTATTTTTGCAGAGATAGGCGTACGTTTTAACACCAAGCCATTCGTGCGATTTGTCGTTCGACAATAAGCAAAACAATGACATTACAAATATAAGCTCTAAATAATAATTAAGACTTTTGCAGTCCACACAAGCCATTGTACCCTTATCAGAGTTTTTCATCTGAGTTGAACTTATTTACAAACCCCTGGGTTCTTTAGATCGCTATCTGTGCCTGTATTGCAAGCCATTGGGTCTTTGTTTTAGAGTATAATTCGGAAACAGCCAATTTCGGATAATCAGCAAACCGTCTGTTCGGGTTTACCCGACCGGGTATGATAGAGTTTCTTGATTAAATTCCACTGGATATAAAGAAATAATCTACGCACCGATTATGGGGATAATCTGGTTTGGATAGTCGATTTATTGATGAACGTGACGGAGTTCAACAATAATGGGCGGCCATGTTCGTTTCCACTGCCCTGACTTAATCACCCGTACCATTGTTATCACGGGCTTCGATTCCCACGATTTATTATAAATCCTCTCAACTCATCTCCTTAATTGAAATTCCGGAGATCACATAAAGGGTCGGTCTGTGATATTGCTCCAGTAATATCAGAGTTATCTGCAGCGCTCCAGTTAATTATCTTTCTGGTCGGCTTCTTTGGTATAATATTTCAGAAGTAGGTTTATTAAAATGAAACTTTTTACCATGTCCGTATTTTACGTGCACTGTCTTGTAAACATACAAATGAGCCGCGCTCGGAGAAAACCGGGCTTAATGCATTCGCGTCAAGTGTCGGTCCAGATTAATGGACTTTTTCGTATAATTAAAGTCTCTTCTAAACAAAAATTCAGTCTAGGCGGAGAGTGTCGTCCGTGATTAGCCTGTGTGGACTGCACAGGCTAAGATGGGGCGAGACGTTGCACACATGCATTAAGCCCGGTTTTCCCATAGCGAGGCTCAAATGCATGTTGTAGCACCGGCAGTTGTAATTTGAAACAAACATTTCAATAAAAATATCTTACATTATCGATACTATGCTTTAGCCTTTAAATAATTAGATTGACAAACCAGTCGGAGCAACATAATTTTTTTTTTTTTGTTTCTCTGGGTGTTGTACATGTACTCTATAGTTTATATATTATAATTTGACAAGAACTAGGACATAGAAGCCATATTTCAAAAATGAAATACACTTACACCACTTTTTAGATAAGTCATTCAATATCGTAAACCAAAGCCGTAATACAGTCGCACTTAACAAGTAAGTATGTAACATTTTTTTCGGTAACAAACAAACTGGGCTATCAACAAAAATCAAAAATCAGACCACGTTTATTCAAATATGAATAATCGACGACTATTTCCGTCCAATTAAAACCCCTTGAATAAATAAGTTCTAATTCATGCCGATTTCCTTATCGCTCAAAGCTTTTAATAAAAGATTGACCGTAAGTATTGCGAATGACCTTAGCACAAAGGCGGCGTTTTTTGTAGCAAAAAGCAATTTGAGTATATGGTAATTTGAATTGCACTTTGATACCTTATCAATTAGAACCATTACTTCCAGACGGAAATATTGTTCACCTCTAAAAGATGAAAAGACGGAAATGCTGAAACTCAATGAACGGAGTCTCGCTTCGAGACGCGGATATGTAAATTAGGCAATAAATCTTGAGAAATCAGTTCTAAAGGATTTGCTAAATGCATGTACTTGAATTATACAGGTAATCGAATGAAACTCGCCATGAAGTGTAAATATCTGCATCGGCATTAATTTTGAATACGCCATTGAACTTATTTCTGACTTGTGAATGTTCAATTGACTTATGTACTCGTGAATACGTTAGAATGTTCGACATGTTTTCGAAACTTCGTGTGTTTTTGTACAATAAAGTAAAACATGTATTTTGTTAAGACAAAACAAATCAATAAAGAAAGAATCGTGTCGCGTGCGTTACGCCCTTGTCTAATTATAATTGGTAGGTCATTTACATAAATGGTTCATCGCTGACCAACATATGTCAAAATACATGACACTAATGTGATAACAAGACAGCCAAACATTATCTCCTGCATTTTAAATACCGGGTAGTCAAGCAACTGTCCAATAAAAAAAAGGTTATTTGATATGAGTGTGTTCAACGCTGTAGCGCAATGTGGACACTTTACAAAAATAATGCTTCATTTTTCATGGTTAACATTTTACTAGTACACATGAACTATGATCTTGAAATTCAAAAACTGTCAAACCTCACGATATGAAAGTTGATAAGCTAATCTAATTACCACTCCGTATATGAAAACAACGATCGGTTCAGTGTACTTAAGAAGTGCATCTCGTGTCCTGACAAACAAGTCTGGTTGAAATTAATTGTCTTCAAAGATATTGCAGACATTCTTAAAGACAGATACCAAATATTTGACCGGTTACAATAGTCAAGAACAAATTAAAAAGACATGCAGGGCAGAATATATTATGGAAGGGTTTATCCGCCAGTACATGCATATTGCTAAATGGCAATTGCATATTGCTTAATGGCAATTGTTTATTGCTTATTGACAACTACATTTTAATATATTAAAACTTGCATTTGAATTCTGTTACAATACAACTGTATTTGTGTTTCTTGCATTTGCTGTATAAACAATGCATTATGCATGCGCCTTAATGCTAATGTTTATAGAAGGGAAAATCCACAAGTCCATTCATGTTGCTAAATGACAATTGAATATTGCTTAATGACAAGTGCATATTGCTTAATTACAACTCCATGTTGACAAATTACAATTGCATGTTGATATATGACAAATGCTTTTTCTATAATGCTATTCGTTATCAACATAATGTTTGTACATTTCAACTTTACACTAATGATTACACTAGCAATTACACTAGTAATTACACTAGTAATTCAACAAGACGAAAGCAATAAGCACTAAGCATGTTGCAAGTCATGACGCAACATGAAGTTAATCCAATGCGACATGACAATTTGTAATGTGTAATTCATATAAAGCGGAGAACCAGAAATATCGGGATTATTAAACTCCAAGCTATATATCGACTTATTAAATCACTGGCTATTTCTGTCGAAATGCCCCGTCTCTGCGAGTCTGTGAAAAAGCCAAAAGCCGGCTGGTATTGTTTACACAAGCAAATCGAAGTATGGTTAATAAGTTTGTTGGTCAGTACTTTTGTACATCCGTCTTTACCTGTCAGCCACAAAAGAAACGCTGAGTATTTACACAGATGGGTTAATTGAAATCAAACGATATTTTGTCGATCTTATGCAGTTATTTAATTTCTTAGGATTTCGAAATACTGGCAATGACGCGGTGGCCGCACTAGTTATTACAGTTGCAGTACGCAACTGTATCTCTTACTATTGCATCTCTTACGGGGCTTGAGTTCGTCGGGATGGAGTAAGTTGCGTAACATCTCAAACGTATTAGATTGATTGGTGGATGGATAATTGAATGGATGGATATTGATTGATAAATTGCTTGATTTGTTTTAGACTTTGTAAGCCTCATGTGGCTCACTGGCTAACAACCTGAAATCACCGCAGGTTAAGCGTACGCTTTAATCTTAAGCAGACCGCGGATTTGACTGACTGTGATGGACGTTAGTCTATCGTACGTGAGGTACTTTTCATACCACTTAATATTTTGACCAACACACGCATATGGAACAATAAGCGCAAGTGTTACCGAAAAAAGTTAGCAGAGAACATTAATTGTTATAAACAATAATATGAACATTTGTATGCTCCGCTAAAAGATTTCACTGAAGCATTATAGTCGCTGCTTTATTCGTCCGTCCGCAGTGGTTGATACACGTGATTCTCACCTAGGCAACCCAGGCTGAATATCCACTCACTGAGCATGCGAGATTGGTTGGTGGTCGACATACCTCCCACAAAGCACAAAACCGCATCAAAACAGAAAATAATTTAGTCAAAACTGAATAGCTAAAAATATCAGCTATAATTCATATGAATCCCAACTTTCGTGTGTCTAGTTCGTTAGTTAGGTATTGCTTGGACACACTCCGGATCCTCACATAATGCAGTCTCAGGCGCTGAAGTACCTCATAAACTAGGTCATAAACTTGTTCATCAACAACTGTTCAGAATGCAATAAATCTTCATGATGAAAGCACAGAACACACACATAAAAACAAACACCGCGCATACGCGAGCACACATATAAACGCACACATATACGCTAACGCACACATGCGCACACGCGTGTATCGTGGTCGTACGTCACAGTACCGTATGTTTTGCAAGTTGCAAATAAATAATATTATTTATTTATTAACTAGTCTACACGAATACATCTCTTCACGAAGGGTATTATCAGCAAAACTAGTTTGGACGCAAATATTGTTTCGACAAAAGTAGTCTACACCCCGTAAATTATCATACACACGCCAGAGTTGTCTCCCTGTATAATAATTTGCGCTAGAATGCCAAATTTCTTATTCGTTCCCTGTAATGTAATAACGCATTTTTTGCATAGAAAGATGAATAAAGCAACAAGAAGATAGCCACATAAACAATTTAACAGAAATGATGCATACGTCATGTACTGGCAAGAAAATAGGATTAACATACATCGAGTAAACATTATAACGAACTATGCAAGCCATATTGAAGAACTGATGGAAAAAAACTCGTCCCGTGTTTTCTTTCCTATGACTTTTGCAAAATGAAATTTAAAGTACTAATTCTATTGTAACATTTCAACACGTAAAGTACAGAGAGAATTTACATTACATTTTACTTTTTTACATAAGAAGAAGAACTAATAAATTATAACAAAGGAGTATACACATGTCATTAAGACCCATGGATTCATTATAAACACTGTCACTCAAACGTATCATTTCAATTAATATCATAAATAGAAAAATGCAATTATAAATGGCGACATGGAAAATGAATTGCATGATATACAATGCCATAAAGCATAATGCGAGAATTGGCGGATAAACCCTTCCATATATACAAGGCTTTCATTTGACTCTCATTTTGTCCATCCTAGATTTAAAGTAATATATTTTAGACCACGTAAGAGTCAAAATAATAATAAACAAAGAAGAAAAAAACGATTGACTCGGAGATGTGACCCTATGTGTCTGTCCTGACGCTTGTCATCACGAACCTAAAACCCTGATCATAATTATAATACAACAAATTAAAAAAGATAACATTCTACATATGCCATATTTATGCTCACCATTTTACTCCTCATCTGTCGCAGTTTCTTGTAAGCCATGTCAGTTTTTGATAATTTGTCGGCCGACATTTAAAGACTGTCAAACAGTGTATTTTTAATTGCACTTAAGTGACGAAATGCCTCGTAAATATATCTTAATCTAAGTGAGTAAAAACTAGTGTCCATAATATCGATTCTATATCTCTTAAAACACTCAATAATTATGTTGTTTTGCACTGTTCATGAACACACGACGACTCCTCATCTCTAATTCTTTAAAAACATTTACACGTTCTTTGTGTTCCTAGATCGTTGGGCTTCATTTAAACATATTCCATTGTCCAAATAAACATCATAAATGTGATAAGAGTAAACCCGAAATGAATTCCAGTCATTCACTTTTTCAACACATCCATTCTTTTACAACAAGCAGTGAGCCCTATCACTCCAACATCGGTTTCTCCATCAAACAATGCGCCCAGCGATACCTCCCACTGCTGTTCCCACATCAATAATAGAAAGTTCAATTCATTCGTCAATGCCCGATTAGCTCCCCGTTGATTTATCTACACTACAGTCCGCGCGCGGCAAATCAAACGCGGATGGGACAATTCGAAACTGTCCAAACAGTGACCACAACTCTGCAACACTTACAACGACAGCAATAAAACATTTCAACGATTTTAAATGGTTCACTTCAAAAGCTTGGCGTAAACTCATAAAAATTAGGAACATGACGAACAGTAAGTGCCCCTGGGCATCGCGGTATTGAAGTTAAAGGTGGTGGTCATTGTGACTGAAAATTTATGGTTTCATGGCGCGAACTTCAGCAACAATATTGGTTAATTAATAGCTACCAAACAATCGATTACTAAGTAGCTCCCGAAGTTGATGGTAGAGTTAAGATTTATTTTAATTTGAACATCCGGTTTGAGTTTCTACGGAATAATATAATTGTGAAAGTGATGAACTGAGAGACTGATGAGATGAAAGACTGAAGTTAAAACATGTATGTGGTTGTGTGTGCGTTAATTTTAAATAACCGAATAAAATGTATTTTTCAATGTTGGATAGAGTAACAGATGTAACGGTCGGCTGGATTTTGCTCGTAAATGCATGATTATATAACAAAAATACATTTTGAAAGCTGTTTTCATAATTTCAAATGTTCGTCAACGAATTTTTGGGAAGACATTAAAGACCAACATATAACATAAACACCAACCGCTATAATTAGGCTTGTACAAAATATCAGTTTAGGTCTATAAATTTCATAAACAGGAAGTGGGGCAAATAATGGCATCTCTTAATTTATTGTTTCATTGACCCAGCTACACAACATTACATGTAAGTAATTACAGTATGCTACTACTACTGAGTCGTCGTTAGTTTTTAAATGTTTTAAATGTAATTGAAACTCGATCAAAACACACACGTACACGAAGCAAAAAAAAATCGCTACATATATAAAGCAAATTGTAAAGCTAAGCATTAACCGGCTAACAATGGGTGCCATCACGCCCCCAACCTTGCCATGTTCAATCAAGGCACACGCCGTTTGACGGACCGTCCGCCCAGGTTGAAGACGTCAACCCGCAAACCGATAACAACCTCTGACAGCGCGATGACCCGATGCTTATCCGGCGCGTTCGTCCATTGTCCAGATAACATAACTAATTTGTTCTCTTGATGTCAATATCAATTTACAAGGAAATCCTCGTTGTATTTATTGTTGTCTGTTTTTGTTAACCCGTGTCACGAAGCTATTAAAGCCGGTGTTTCATCTGTAGGTCATTGATTATTGAAGCTTGTTAATTGACAGTTGTACTGTTTGCAATTGTGTCCTGACTTTTTCATTGATCATTTTGCTTTACAAAAACAATCTGAATTTTATCAAGTTGAACAAAGCTCTTTCCTCTGAATAAGCAAAACGTCAATCAAAGACTGGCTTAAAGTAAATCTTCTGTCAGTTAATAATTAATTTTGCTTGTAAAATGACATAGCCTAAGAGTATAATTATGTACCGTACGCTAAAACTGCAACAAGCACGTATTTCGTTTAGATCATTGTTGATAGTATTTTGAAGGAAATAGTTTTCTTATCAACTTGATAGAAAATAAGGCTTCACAGAAGTCTTTTTCAACAAAAGCAAATCGAACAAGATGTGTTTGTGAAACACTATGTCCACTTTTGAGCGATTTTGACCCATAAATTTGACCTTTGACCTTGAAGGATGACCTTGACCTTGACCTTTCACCACTCGAAATGTGCAGCGCCATGAGATACACATGCATGCCAAATATCAAGTTGCTATCTTCAATATTGCAAAAGTTATGGCCAATGTTAAAGTGNATCAAATAAAGCCTATCCATGGTGTGATATTATGACATGTTCTACTAGGGCACGCGTTTAACTGGTATTATTTTCCACGGTCTATAGCAAATATTGAAGACCACCATACGCGTTTTCGGGGGTAATAACATGGACACGCAAACAAAATCAGGACACCGAAACTTTGTCGGCACAGCATCATGCACACGCGAACAACACAATGAACGCACGGAGGATGAGCAGATTGACAGATACACCCGTAAAAATACACGAGACCTAATTCGATAAAGCTGATCTTTGGGGATCTTTGTCAGGGATAATGTTACGGTCCCGTGATTGTGCTACGTGCAGTGGTCTGAGCAGAGGAGAACCGGCGATACAGGAGACTCGTTCAACGTGTGAGGAACTACGGGCAGATTACCAACTGATATGTTGGGCCGGGTACAGATCATTATCGGTGACTTGTCAGTCAAGCTAACTCCTCGGTCGTGCTCTTAGTCCAATGCACGTGTCGTTTTGTGTAACAAAGTACAAATCATCCAACTGTTCTGTTTACAGATATTGTTTAAAGCAGAATCTATCTTTCTCTAAAATGGTGACAAACGTTAAGCGAAAGCTTACCACGCACATCCAGATTGAAGTTAGAACCAATCCACTGCTTAAGCAATTCTCAAAGAGATGATTACATATTTTAGCACTGATCTTAAGCATTTTTTTATCTAGAAGATAAAATAGTCTGATCTGTCGGCAATCTATATAGCCGCTTTAGCTCATGGAGATTGTTATATAAATATTGAATAATGCAATGATTAATTTAAACCATTCTTCAACAGTTGTTATATTGTGCGTGACCAAATACATTGCATGTAACGCTGGGTTTCAATCTATTATTAATGCCGATTTCTTTTAAACTTACTAACGACCTGTCAGGTTTAACTTTACTATAACCGACGGAAGGCATCGTAAAACGAACGCTCAAAGAGTCGGCTTCTGGCACTCCTGATTGCGTAAAAAGTAATATCCATTTATGATCCATTTCAAAGGTACGATTCATGTAGAACATGCTGCTTGAAACAAAACTGTGTAGTCATCTTTCGCTCGTAGCAGTGCTTTCCGCACTTCTATTGTTTCTCTAAAATGGTGACACACGTTTAGCGAAAGCGGCTATTGATCGAACGATAGATACATTTTACTGTTTCAAAACAAACAATACCCATATTATTATTGTACACATCACTTTCCATCAAACGATTGTACCAGAATCATTCACATCTGAATATTTTTTAGTCTTCATATTTTAATATACGCATGTTTATCACTAATATATAACAAGAAAGTTCATATCACCCGTGTCATGCGAAAATGGGTCTTATGCCATATGCAGCCAGCCTTGCACCAGACCAGTCTGGCTGCGCATTCACACAGTCTGGTAAAGAGCTAACCTGTCTGTTAATGAGACCACGGAACCATTTGAGACTTTATTGCGGACAGGGCTGCTCCCGACCAGACTGTTCGACTGCATTAGACCCATTTTCGCAAGACGCGGCTCATATTCAAACGCCTCTTTAAAATCAATGCCTAGCTTTCCGTGAGATTGTCCCATCAATCAACATCGACTGCCCAATTACGCGGCCTATTACAGGTCGTTGCACAGGAAGCCGGAAAGTCATTACAATGTATCGAACAATCAGTGTACAGAAAGGTACCACGCTATCAAAGAAACCTAGCAAAACTTCAAACCATGTACGCCGTTGTTCGAGTTCGACTTTGATACGTTACGCTCTTTTTAGTTGTTATCAATAACATTATAATCTGTTTGTTCTTTTTTTTTCCTTCGCTCGATTATGTCGTTTTCACATGTGTTTAGTCGTTTAAAAGGAGACAATGATAACTTAAGCCATTGTATTGTGTGTTTTGTTGTTACGTGTCTATAGAACAAGACAGGGACGCAGTGGGTGTAGGACAAGCTCTGTAACATTCGTCTGATCTTTCTAAATGATACATCGTTGATTTCCCAGGTTATCCCTCATAAAGTCAAACTAATAAGCAATCAATACGCATGACGGAGGGAGAGCTATTCAAACAATCATTATGGCATTGTTTTTCGATTCAATATTTATGTTGTTGTTGATTGGTATATCGATATATTTTCTACCTATGAAACTTTTATGTCAATATATATTCGTGAAGTATTGTATTAACCCATAAAGCGTTCTATACACGATCTGAAAATTACATTTACTAAAACAATTGACCAAAAGTACATTCCTTTAAAGAGGAAATCGTTCGAAATAGACCAACACTTTAGTGGGAACTTATTGTTCAGGTCGTCTGCTCGTAATGAATTTTTTATGATGCAATAAATATTTAAATCATCATGTGTTTGAATTTGTCAAAATAATTACTATTGATGTTCGATTTGAAGATGGTATTGATATGCGTCTGACTTGTTAATTATCACACATCGTTAATTTGTAGCCAAGGGAATGACTGTAACTTGCATTTCCGATGTCTTTGTGAAAGATAACAATCATAATGGTCAACAAGCCAACACTTATGTCCGACTTAAAAGAACTTCAATCGTCGATTATCAGACAATATATCAGTGCGGTATGCAACACGAGTACATAACACAGAATGAGTGATAAAATAACTGATAATTAAAGTGGATTTAATGATTGCCACGTAACAGTCATAAACATCGGCTAATTGTAACACTATATCATAACCGGTGCAATTAAAACAAAAAACAAAACAGGTACGCCTGCATTTAAGGACAACTGGCGCTCTTTCCTCTCGGCGAGGGCATCGGGGATTGAACCTTTAACAAAGATGGCATTTATAGATGGAACATTTTCGCACGCCTACGTCAATGAGCGAATGTGACATATAGGACCTTGGTATTGATAATCATTCTCTTATCTGTCATAATTACCTACGATACACTTGACATTTTTAATTTAAGGAGTCGAAATATATGGGGAAAAGGAACATCCTTGTTTGCACAGGCCATTCTAGTGATGTTTGCACAGATCGAATTTCCCTGCCCAAATGCACTTAAAACCGTTTAATCTGTTTATAGCCGCCTTTGAACGGGAGACTCTTGTGTAACGTACAAACACATCGTGGAAATGAGATCACATTTTGAAGCCAAATAAATCGTGAATATATATAAGCTGCGAAGAATGGAATCACGACTAATGGGTGAAAATGATCGTAACGTCTGTCAAATTGCGGTCCGTATTTCATTATCTGATGGCAAATAAAGTCTGACGAAGGTTGCGTGATAATGGGGCATTACTCCACATTTCCACATCTATCGCTATTAAAATATGTTTGATTAAATTAAAGATAAGACCTAATATCATACCGGATTTAT
The DNA here is from genome assembly GCA_007657795.1 of Dreissena rostriformis. NCBI lineage: Eukaryota > Metazoa > Mollusca > Bivalvia > Myida > Dreissenidae > Dreissena > Dreissena rostriformis. The sequence continues at coordinate 238,209 of VMBQ01000086.1, forward strand.
GAGTGTTCGTAGATACAAATCCCCTAAACTACGCAAACACAACGTGACAACAAGCCAATAGTGGTAGACTTGTTATATGAACTGACCAGGTTATTACATAAGTTCACTTGTTCGTTCTGTATACGGCTGCACGATCGGACAGTTTCATAACATGACCTGACACTACAACAGAAACGAAGCTCCGCGAGTGCGTCCTTTGTCTGAAGTATTTTGAAGTTTAAGAAGTCCTTTCAGCGCCTGAGATTGCAGTATGCAGGACTCAGAGTGTGTCCCAGCACTGCTTTCCTAAATAACTTATTAGACTCACGAAATGTGGAGCTAATTTAGAATTACATCTGCAATTTTGCAATTTCGTACTATTTTTTTACGAAGTGAAATGCTTTTAACGTTGGTGAGGTCTTGTGCTGTGAGTGTGTTGAGTGGGTGAGGACGGAGTGGAAAGTATTGGGTTGGAGTACTCGAAGGCAACCCCACCTGTACGGTAAGGCGACCACCAACCAAACTCACATGCACAGACAGTTAGAACTGAGCCATGGTGGCGTAGGCTCACGAGAAGTTGCTTCTCTACGCTAACTGCGCTAACCGGTCACGGTGGACAGACCTTCTCTACGCTAACTGCGCTAACCGGTCACTGTGGACAGACCTTCTCTACGCTAACTGCGCTAACCGGTCACGGTGGACTCATGAGAAGTTGCTTCTCCTACGCTAACTGCGCTAATCGGTCACGGTGGACTCATGAGAAGTTGCTTCTCTACGCTAACTGCGCCAACCGGTCACGGTGGACTCATGAGAAGTTGCTTCTCTACGCTAACTGCGCTAACTGCGCTAACCGGTCACGGTGGACAGACCCCTTGATTGAAGAGCAATGCTACACAGCGCGGCCTTTAATACGTAATACGTATAAACCATTTAGTGACAAGCTTGAGCTCACAATAATCTATAACTTTAATATGAATAGAAGTGACGTACGTTCCAGATAACAAGAAATACGGGTCCAACATAAGTTTTATCTATCGACCTTTGAGGCTCTCCGTGTTAAATGTTGATTCATAAATACATATCACAAGATTAAACAAACCCAATCGAAGGGGATTAAATTGGAATGAGAGTATTCCAACAGACTTGCTACGAATCAAATATGTAGCGTGTTCTGAGAAAACTGGGCAAAATCTTTCCGCCAAAATTGGATTTTTGCTAATAGGAGACATCATTTAAACGAAACATTTCATAAAAGCGGAAATTGTCGTCCCTGATTAGCCTGTTCGGACTGCACAGGCTTATCTGGAATGACAATTTACGCACAAGCATTATGCCCAGTTTTCTCAGAACGCGACACATATAATGATTGATTGAGATCTAAAATATCTGTTTAATATTGCTCAGCATGTCCGATATTACTAACATCAATAGGAATTTTATAATAACAGATTTTGACAGTAATTCTAGTTATTAAATTAATGTTCAAGCGAACATTTACAACTATGAATGAAATCGGTTATTCACTGGCGACTAGTGTTGGTATTGAATTACAAGAAATTGACGTATAAATGGTGTCCATGAATCAACACAATAATGAAGCTATCATAATCGCGTGATAAATACTACACTACAGTAACTGACGAATAATAACACTTATAAATACTACACTACAGTAACTGATGAATAATAACACTTATAAATACTACACTACAGTAACTGATGAATAATAACACTTATAACAGATTGAAGGTTAGCATGCTTGTTAATAATCCTATACTAAGACCAAAAAACATACCCGCGAATATTCAGTTCCCTTTTTTTCCAGACTGAGACGGAAAATAATATATAAAGTTTTAAGTAGATTTACATGTGGATATGAGGTATATGAAACGATAATTAAAGAGTTTAGCAGCCCTTCAACAGTTAATTACATTTGATTATTTCTAAACCAGCGCCGAAAAAACAACACATGATAGGATCGAACTTTTCATGTAACAGGTGACCACCATAAATGCTCTAAGCTTGTCTGAAGTAGACTCGTACAATAGGCCCGTCTGGCATAGGAGTGAATGGACAAGAATGGGTAAGAATTGGAGAGAATGGAAAGAATGGTAGAGAAGGGAAATAATGTGAGAGAAAGGGAAATAATGTGAAAGAAATGGAAAGAATGGAAAAGAAAGGGAAATAATGTAAGAGAAAGGAAAACAATGGGAGAGAAAGGGAAAGAATGGGAGAGAATAAAAAAAAAAACTGTGCGGTTTTTCTAGTTTTGACACAATTGGCATGTGTTTCAAATACCAAAGACTTAAACCACAAGGTTGTAATGAACCCGAAAATCAAGCTATAAATCACGAAGTAATGAAACTGCATTGGCAGTTACAAGAGACATTAAAACGGGGTTAGAGAGAAAAAACCAGTATCCGACGTATTGAAATGCAATCCTTATTTTATTAAAACGTGCTTCAAGTAATAAAGCGTTGATATGGCAACCCTTTTTTACGTGTAAATAAGATTCATGTTAACAAAGAAATGGACGGATGGATAACATAATAAGAAATTTAAGATTTTCAATTAAAATTTCAAAAGGTATGGAAACTGTTTTGGCGAGCATTTACACCTTGTGTGAAGCAGTATTATTTGTGTTAATTTGTTTGAGCTCATCACATATTTTTAATGCTTATAAATTCTCCTGCATGTTTCCTTTAATAAATAAATATGTGTATGATTTTTTATGAACGATTTATTTCTTCAAGAAAATTAAACATGAAATGATAATTGGATCTTAATAATTAAGTCTCTGTTATCCGCATTAATTTGTTGTTTAATTAGTCTCTTAATTAGCATAAATGAAAAATGATGCTTCAAAATACATAATACTAGTATTAGAAAACATGCAGATTGTTCAGGTCTTTGCTGATTATGCTTTTACATAATACATTAATAAATACCACTTCAGTTCTTCAAATAAAAGAACCTTTTGCTTCACGTGTTCTCAAATAATAATAATAAAAAAAAAAAAAAAAAAAAAAAAAAAAAAAAANAAAAAAAAAAAAAAAAAAAAAAAAAAAAAAAAAAAAAAAATATTGCAATTACACCGATTTAATTGTTTTAAAGAAACATTCTAACTCTGCTGGTCGTCTTGCGACATATGCCTGTATGATTTATATGTTGAACAAATCATAGTCTTCATGTGAAACTAGAAAATATTCACATATGTTTATTAGTTTATATTTCAATTTTTCACGAATCCGTTGATAAATAATAGAGAAATAATGATACATGTAAGCGTTGTTTTCGAAGTGCTTTTAGGTGTAGTTGATCGACCCAGGTGTCCAATTGGCTTTCCTCGGTGACCGCAATCTATTGCAATATCGTTGACAAGAATTAAATATTGACATAAGTCATCTCGCGAAGAATATTTCAAATATTTCAAAAAGCCATTGTTGTATGTTTGAACAGTTTGTTAAATTAGTATGGCAACACAATCAACGTAAACACTGTCGAGACGTATTAACCCATTTATGCGTAGTGGACTCTCCCATCCTTCTAAATTGGATCAATTTATTTCCAAAATTAGGAATGTCTAGTATATTTATTTCTATATTTAGAATATTTCTAACAGAAATTCCTTTACGCAAACAGCGTAGACCCTGATGAGACGCCGCATCATGCGGCGTCTCATCTGGGTCTACGCTGTTTGCCAAGGCCTTTTTTCTAGACGCTAGGCATAAATGGGTTAATGAGATTTATATATTTAGGTATGATCTTACTACTTGATTTTGTTTTTTACTTTATTTTAAACTTTATTATTTCAGCCCGATAACATCCAAATACTAAGGCGTATTGATACAAATCTCAAGTCCAGGGAAGAACTGGTGCTTGGTGTTGTTGTTGTTTTTTTTTAATATTGAGAACGCTCCCAGACTTGCAATCGAGCCCGGAACCTCTTGATCCATAGACGAACATACTACTACTATGCTTCCATGAGTGTGTTGATTGAAGTCCAAATAAGCAATTGTCAATTTAGAGAAAAACATGCAAACGACAATAAAATAACTTCTAAAAGTTGTATTATTGAGGTTTCAACTTAATTAATCCCCCGTGAGAAGAAAGAATTTGATTGTGTGGACAATGCCAAACATAAAATCACTGGCCTTTTAGTCAAACTATTTGTAAATACTAGCTTTGCTTATTTATGATAAATATTATTAAATAACATAATTGTATGTATTTGTTAAAATCTTGTTTGATGTATTGATGGTTAATTTTCTTTGCAACATCGTGTATGTTAAAATTGTCAAATAATCAACCAAAAGCAAGTTCAAAAATCACATTTGCTTTTCGATTTTTGAAAGCCCGAGTAAACACACCGAATTTATCAACCCTCTAATTATATGTTAATAGAGCATAAATTGGTTTGGTGCAAGATTATGCAAACCGTATTAAACATAACACTTAAAAAACGTCGTTTCAACAATGTTTACAATTAATGAATGCCAAATCTCAAACAAAATTTCGTTTACAAATACAACCGGCAAACTTATGTAAACAGAGTCGCTTTCGTGAGAGTTAAGTACTCAGGGATTTCACATGCATCCTATCTCGTTATGCACGGGCACCGCGTGCATTGTGAAAAGGTCGGTGCATATTGATTGATTGCATAAAATGCCCTCAAATCACCGCTTAAGCCAACTTTTACGACTTCGAGCAACGATAAGATGCGAGCTGATTGAATTGATCTTGGCAAGAGTCCCCCAAGAGTCAATCTGTCCTGACGGCCGAACGCTTGATTGAGAATGGAGTCCCGTGTGTGCCTGCTTATAAGCCTGTCACAGCATGGAACACGACTGACATACGAGAATGTTCCTTCTTTCGTACTGCACGATGAGTGTGCATTTTCACGAAGCTGACAACCGATGTAAGTCTGGTCTCATTGACATGTAGCCCAAAGCACAGACATATTAGCATGCATGGGGCGTAGAAGAAAACAGTATGCAGTAGGAAGAACTAGTACCCGACATGCAAACGAATAATAAATTAATGTCGACGCGGTTGGTGTGTTTTGCTATACTTCTAAAGCCATTTTTATATCAGATTATTCTCAAACTGTGTTAACGTATACACGTCCATCACCCACTGAGAGCAGGGAGTTCCTACTGATCCACGCTCGTTGTATGTATTTTATTATTTTCAGAACGGCTTAAATAAATGTACATTCCTAAATACCACTATGTCGTTAAAAACCGGTCAATGAAAAATGATGGTACCATAACCATGAAGATACAGCTATATTTTTGAAGGGCAGTGCTCATGCACCAGTAAACTAATACTAAGACAAACGTCCGTCACCCATCGCGGCAATCGTATTCGAATTACCAACACGTCTTCTCTAATGAGCAATTGACACTGTACTGAGGACATGCTAACAGGTAAAACACGTGCACTGATAATGAGATTCCCACCCGATGCATAAATGTTAATGTTCATTCTTACGTCTTTCCTTTATTCCCGTATTCGCCTAATTCTAACGTAGACAGGTCATTTCACAACATGAACTGAAGCCAAATAACATCTTTGTATTTTAATTAAAAAAATACCAGATGGTCATAATTTGTATTAAACAAGTTATTAGCAATGGATCCTTATAGATTCTAAATCAAATATACTTCTCTATGAGGCGGATTATTTACGTTTATCCTTAACACAATCGTATCCTTCAAATAACTTAAGCAAAATCATCCAGGTATAAGAATCTGTAATTTGTATTCCTGCTTTCAAAATCAATCCGTCATGTAAGTTATTTGAAAATGCATACCAGAGTATGCAATCCAAAAGCAAAACGGTCTAAAGAAACGTATACAAGAACTACAAGTATATTGTCCGAAAATAACAAACAATGTCCTATCCACTGGCTTACAATGAAATATAACTTACCGCCATGTTTTAACTTATATCCTCAATAATTTGACATTATAGATGACACTTCAAAGCACGATCAATGTTATAAGCCGTTTCCACTCCAGTTATCGGCGAATCGTGTTTCAAAATCACTTGTATTTGTGTCGGAACGGTATAAAATCCACGAAGACCTGAAAGTAACCCACATGCCCACACATCTCCAGATCACAAGACGCTATCGTATCAAGCACATTCGAACCTCTGTACACCTGTTATCAGGTACTTGAAATCCTTAAATGATTTACTACTTCAATAACACAACATTCAACGAAAATTCTTCCGCAGTTTCGGTTCTCAAATTCGATTTTAAGCGATGTAAAAAGCCGCACTGGTTAAGGCGCATTTCACAGTCCCGGTACGCTTTCATTGACAAAACGGCAACAATTAATGAAATATTCGAATCCAATCGTCACGCGGGCGTTAAATTCAGATAAAGCACACTCTAAAGTCAAACTTGACTCATTGAATTAAACACAATGAATTTTAGATCTTCCCGGTCGATTAGGCCACGCCATCGAGTGAACAGAGTGACTTGGCCCTGAGTCATCACACGGCACACAATGTTGTGCACTGAGCCAGACCCTTGGTCAGTAGATTCTGGACCACAGGTGCCCACTTGTTTCAATCCGTTTAGTTAATTACGTACACTTAACCGCAAGCACTTAACTCCTATGATTTTTATCATATCTTTATAGGATTTTCAATACCGAGCCACTCATAGCGAATAAATCCGTGGCTTGTGTTAGAAACATTACGTGTTTTTCAATATGAACAGATTCAAACTTTTCATTCAATTTAATCTTAAAGATAGTAGAGTATTGCCGTAAGTTGTCCTTAATGGCAATGTTCGACTATCCAATAAAAAACACGTAACTGGAATAATTAGATCAGAGATAAGTGGTGTTACTATCCCTCTTAAAAGATCTCGGAGCAAAATAGCGAAATTCCTTGAGGTAATCCAATTTGAAAAACTAGTCGTTGAAATACCACCATCTTAATTATCAATCATTTATCCAGAAAAAAATAAAAAAATATTTCACGCAATTTACTTCGAACTAAAATTACGGAATCGTAGCCACCTGTGATCGTTGCTTTATTGAAGATCGAGCAGGATCTACTGAAGAACGAAAGGTAAATTATCTACATCGGCCATGTAGACGGTGTTTATACAGATATATTGGCAGACTGTCAGGTAATGTGAAACACTGCGTATCTGATAAATGACATCATGAACGGTAACAGTTATTTTTCTCCGTGGAATGTTTGACTGTGCGATAATTTGAGAGAATAACATGAAACATGCAGCTTTGAATTATTTATTGAAAAAAGCTAATTTATTTTTTAATAGAAAAAATTGATAGATTATAACTTAAAAATGAAATCTCAGATTAGAACATAAAACGAATTTCACTCATTCTTATAGAATTAATATATACGGCAACAGTATCAATCAGATTGCAATTTCGATTTTCAAACAGTTTTTCCTCATTAATGATGATATGTTAAATACAATGTATAGTATTACTTCACAATTTAGCCTAACTGTAGAATAAGAAAATGGGAACCAAAGATCTATCAATCAACAAAGATCTATCAATACACATTACCGGGTATGTTTATTAATAGATTTTGGTATTAACTGAAGTGTGGTAAGCCACATTTATGTGTTAACTGAGCAAACCGCATTATTACACAAAAGCGGCGGGTCCATAAAACATATATTGTTGTTCCATGCCGGTCTTTGATTGCAACGTAAATGGGGTTTTGAGTAAGTATCAAAAGTCATACAGTAAAATATTACCGTAATTTATGTATTGTTGAAACCTTAAGAAAACCAATTCATGTGCGATTCTACCGTATTTCATTTTCAAATATCTTTCTTATTCCGTACAAATTGTGACATAACTTAACATATTACAATTGCATCGCCCGCAGTTCACAGGTAATCATAACAGACAGTGCTGTTCGCTAATGACGTAAATTTCACAGATTACCTCGAACAGGCTCCGGTAATAAACATTTGGCAGTGAAACCGAACGGCAATTGAGCGCTCACTATTTAAATCTCATTGTCTGATATAAAATCCCCCGAGCTGCTAAAAAACGCATCAATGCATTTTTCAAAAATGCATTACATCTACATCCGGATATTGCCGTCTGGTTCCGAGACAAAGCATCCTGAACCATGAAAATTGCACTGGAACGCTTCCATCAGATGTTTGATACAACCTACTATGTCCAGAACTGTGGAGTTTTTCAACAAAGAAGTTTTTTAATTACCGATTTATCTACTTGCACTAATAACAATAACACCGAGATAACAATCAACAACTTGTATTGGTAAATGCTTTGAGAGGCGTTCTAGTCCTGCATGATATTTTGGCAGGAAAGTTTAAACGGCGTATACATACAAAGGACTGTTGAAGGTTGAAACCCGATTGCATTGTTGAAGGCATCTCATGTACTTCATGTACCTCATGTATCTGGTACGTTTTGCATGCATGGATACGATCGCTTTTCGCACGAAAAGTGTTAACTGCAGCACAAATTACTTGCAACTCCGTAAAATTAGTTTTTCTGTGTTTTTGAACGCCACAGTCAAAACATCAATCAAATGATGCTTGGTTTCTTTTCAAGCGTTGTCATAATCATTGAATATGCCACTGATATAAATTGTAAAATTATACGTAAATATGTCGCCTGGTTCGCAGTCATGGAAACATTGGAAACAATATATACATATTTTATAACATTCTATTTCGTAACTTTTTAATCAGGATTCTCGTCTATACCTTCTATAGACCTTAAGCATTCGTGTATCTAACAAATACCGATACAACCCGAGGCACGCTAATAGCTAATGAAATAAGTAATGGGCGTCACTTCGTCAGAGATAATAATGGTTAGGGCAAGGTACGCGTATATGTAAATATTTAGTTTTCAACTTAATGGAAATGTAATTATCCAAAATAACAAAACTGCAGATTGATTTTAAATCGATACATGTTCGTGTACTATATCGTCCTAACATTTTGCTCACATCAATTAAAATTTTCAATATTAATTATATTTTGATTGATACAAAATATGCACTATAAGTTTCATCGCCGTTTTGTCATTTAACTGAAAAATTAAGTCAGCGTTATAATGAGTTATTGAAATGCAAATTTTCTGAAAACGATTATTTAACTCAGTAAGTTGCGCCCATGCAACCATAATACTACATTATCATAAAGTATGATATTACAGTTATTGTTGGACAGTGATAAAGAGCAAATAAATACGCATCAGCAGTACTGGTAATCAGATTCACCCGTAATTCAAAAGTTAAAATACTTGTACACGTATAGTAAACGCCCTGCCATAACTGTCACAGCACTCGAATGTCAGACAAAAAGACGAATTCAAACGGATAAACGAAGACGTTTCGCCACCTGTTATTAAAAGAACAAATCATTTCAATTCATACATCTTACCACACATGGACTATTGTTGTGCAATATGGTGCTCAGCCACAAGATCAAATTTAAAGAAGGTAATTTCGATACAGAAACGAGCTGCAAAAATAATAATGAATAAACCGTTTTCTTCTCCTTCAATTCCAATTTTCAATAAACTGGGCTGGTTGTCATTTGAAAATAGGTGTACATTTCTTGTTGGGACTATAGTATACAAAGTTTTACATGGCTCAATGCCTCATTATTTTGACGACGTTATTTTTGTATCGAATAACAATACATACTCACTTAGATCCACCACCCACAACGATTTATCATCTGTTGCATTTAAAACCAATTACGGAAAGCGTACTTTTGCCTATTGTGCGAGAAATATTTGGAACTTTATTCCAAATAATGTAAGACAAGCACCTTCACTTATTTCCTTTAAAAGGCACTTTAAAAATCATTTGCTACAAACGCAAAACTTGTTTTGATGTGTATGTGGATTGTATCGATTAAAATACCGCTTTGGGGGGTATTTTTTCCCTTCTGTATGCTTTGTGACTGTCTGTTGATATGAAAGAATGAAATATTTATTATTTATTATTATTGTTATTATTACTATTAATTATTATCATTATTATTATTATTATTATTATTATATTATTATAGTCATGTTGCTTTTGTAATTATTTTAAGGCTGACTGCAGTATGCTAGACATTGTTGAGTTATATTTACATATACTGTGTTTTTGAAGACCACATTGTAAAAAAGAAATGTTATTTTCTTAATGTGATATCTTCGTGAAATAAAGTTATTATTATTATTATTATTATTATAAAGGGCATAAAATGTCCTCCTCTTTAAGTTTTAAAATACATGTTTTCGCGCTCAGCCCCTTATGCGTTCTATTGTAAGATACACAAGCTTTTCAGATGAATGAAAAAGAACGATTATTTTTGTTTCCAATTAATTTGCGAACGCCTGCGACCTAGGCCTACATGGTTGCGTAATCATGAGTCAACGAAATACAACATAAGACTGACAGAGTTGTCCCTCTTACAAAAGTGCATTGGACTGTTAATTAAATGAAATGCATGTTAAAGGGACTTGTCTTGTACACAGATTATCGAATTTTGTCATAGATGTAAAATAATACTGTTAGCATCACAAACGCGAAACGATTGCGCAAGTTGGAATGTTTTTATGTTTTCGTTAAATTCATCTCTTACTATAATAGACCGGATGGCCGAGATATGAATGCAAAAGCCTGTTAATTAAAAGAGCAATGGTTCGAGCCCCTTTCAAGACGAACTTTTTTCTTTAAAAATATTAATTATATAATCTTGTTATTATAACAGGCTCTACAATAAAGGGCATTTTATGCCACAATTTTAACTGCCATAATCTTAAAAAATCCCTCCAATAAGTTAAGATTTGTTAGCTCAAGGAGACATGCATTACGTGTATAATAAGCGAACACGTGGGTGTACATTTAGAACTAAGACATCCCTAAAGTTTACATTTATGCAATTCATAGAGTATATAAATCATTTCTTCAAACAGACCTGTCACAGAATGTGTTATTGTTCTAAGTAGAGTTGTTGTCGGATGCAATAGCATGAATCAGCAGTCATAACTTATCGACATGCTTGCTTTTGAACATTATTTTGCAACATAACATATAGGCTTCCTTGTTATAGAGAGAGAGAGAGAGAGATAGAGAGAGAGAGACGCGCTCTGGGAAAAACAGGCATAATGCATGTGCGGAAAGTGTCGTCACAGATAAGCCTGTGCAGTACGCACAGGCTAATCAGGAACGACACTTTACGCTTTAATGGAATTTTTCAGTTTAATGAAGTATCATCTAAACGAAAATCCAGTATAGGCGGAAAATCGCATATTCAATAAGCCCGGTTTTCCTAGAGCGCTGATTAGCCTTAGACTAGTATACTTACAATAATGCAAGGAACGTTATGTTTAATGTCAAATTATGAGTTATGGATTATTCTGAGAGATCTAGTGACATTTTAATAATCGCATGCACTTAAATGCGTCTTCGTTTTAGTCACATTGTTTTCCACGTGAAATTGTAGACAAGATACTCCAAACATTAGCTAAAAGGCAAAGATAAGCATTTCAGAAATGTAAATAATACCATGAACGCAATAACAATTCGCATTTGTGTGTGCTTTATGACTTACCGTAACAAAAACTGTACCGCAAACGACAATGTAAACAATATCGAAATACAGGTGGCTGTTTTATGGTGTAACGCAACATAAAAGTCACTGGCCGCTTTCATCATCTGTACTTCTATTGATGCTTCTTTAAAAAAAAAAAACACTTAACCATTTTGAATCCCTTAAAATACATACTATAGTAGATTCGTTGTCAATGACTAAATGGTTTTGTACATATTCACCTGACGAGTCTAGTCCATATTAGTCGTTATCAATGGATTCTGATATATTTTAGTATGGTCTAAATCCACACGGTCGACTTCAAGATGCAAAAGCTAACGCGCTATCACTAGCACGGAAAAGCTTTTGATTTTGTTAGGTAGTTTAACCCTTTGAGCGCTGGAACCGGATTTTGAAGGCCTTTGCAAACAGTTTGGATCCAGATGAGACGCCACAGAACGTGGCGTCTCATCAGGATCCAAACTGTTTGCTATTCTGATAGTATTCTTTGAAAAAAATCAAAGAAAATGCTAATTTTAGAAATTTGGCAGACGACATTTTAGCAGACGACAAATTTCCCAGCATGCAAAGGGTTAAACGCTTTGTCGGTAATTGAGTGTTTTTTTTTCTCTAAATTATCGATGACAAGCGCTACAAATGCTTGCTTATTTGCCCGATTGCGAACAACTATTTTGAACATGTTTCTTAGTCATCATTGTTATTTTGATAATTTGAGTAGAATGAATATATTCGTTTTTGATTCATTTTGCAAAACTTACTCTTAAATTACCATTAACGAATGTATTGTATGTGTTATTGTAAGAGGATCAAAATAACACTTTTTTTTTAAACCGAACATTTAGAAAAATTGCATTTAAAAACGTTCAAACTCAAACCGATGTATGTACCTTAGTATGACCATTATTGGTTGCAATGCGATTTAGATGATATAACTGTATTAGCAGTTTTATACTGATCTTATCTTTACTAATGCGTTTTTAACAAAATATTATGTCATTAAAATTGTAATGCACTATTTACAGAATGCGTTTCATCAGTTGATTGATTTTAACTCATTTATGCATAGTGGACTCTCCCATCCTTCTAAATTGGATCAATTAATTTCCAAAAGTAGGGATGTCTAGTATATTTATTTCTATATTTAGAATATTTCTCACAGAAATTCCTTTAAGCAAACAGCGCAGACCCTGATGAGACGCCGCATTATGCGGCGTCTCATCTGGGTCTTCGCTGTTTGCCAATGCCTTTTTTCTAGACGCTAGGCACAAATGATGCATTTTATGGGTTAAACGTAACTCGACTAATTGAATCGTAAACATAATGCGGTATTATTCTGAAGTTGAGGACCTCTTTCGGTTTTATGTCAAGAAAATTACCTGGATGACGCTTTAATGCGCATGCTCGCGACTGATTGTCTACAGCGATAATTGTTGTTATTGACGGATCTGAAGTGTTTCAACAATCGAACTTGTGTAATAACGCCAATCATCTTAAATTAATAAGCTATTGGATTATTTTCGATACAAAATATACACCTGTGTAAGTGAAGAGCAGGTTTTTGAGTTGATTGAAATAGTTTATCGTTTGATGTTTATGCGAGCGCTCGTGATATGAGAAAAAATGATGCATTCCTTTTTAAATTGTATATTTTGCACAAAGATGAATGTCCATGTGACATGTTATTCAATAAAATATTTGCTAGTTACACGTGTATTTACTTAAACGAGTTTAATAAAAGAACCGCCGTTTGAATCAGTCCCGTATTTCTGACTGCTATATTTTCATGTCTTGATTCTATTATTTCAGATTTGGTCAATCTCACCATCAATTGCACCTATTAGGCCAGACATCTGTGTCGCCAAAGTGAAACAATGCAGCTCATGTAATGCATCTGCTCAAGCAAAAGTATTGCATTTCTGTGTGTCTAAGTTTCATAATACAGATATACGAATTAATGTATTTGTAAAGCATGTATTAAACACATCTGACAAGCGGCCTAAACTAGTTTGTGTTATTAAAAAGAGGAAATGGTATATAAAGACACTGTTGTTTTTCTATGTTTTTATGATATGTTTTCACGTATGATTTATTGGTCTATGCATGACGCTGATCAAGAGATTTCACTCTATCGACGCACACATTAAACGTATATGGGAATAATATCATAAATATAACATCGGAAATAAACTTTTGAACTCTACTACTTATTTTGATGTATTTGTGGACACGTAATTGTCCATTTAAATATAGTAACAGATAACCATTACGGTTCTTCCTGTTAACTCGGACCAGAAATAGCATCAACTGTTTTCCTCCTCCATAGATTACTTTTTTATGACTTAAATTAAACCAATGTTAAAACGTGATTCACGCCATTTTAATATATCGTCTCTTAACTGAAGAAAGGCGCATTTGTAGACTTAATAACTTGAAAGGTAACTATTAGAATTTCGGTAAGGCTAATGGGTGAATGTGGGTAAAATTGAAGTACCATACATAATTGAATGGACGAACTTTAGGTTAATTAATTTCTAATTCTACATTCGTCACCGTTTGTCAATGTTTAGAGTATACACAAAATCTGGCATTCAATCGGGCAGAAAGTTTGATTCAATGAATTTATCGACATTGAAGCGGGCGATTGCGGTTAAACATTGCCCTTTAAAATGACGACGACGACCAAAACTATGCTACTGCTGTTGTTGTTGTTGTTGATGATGATATTGCTGCTGCTGATGATGATGATGATGTCGATGATGATGAGAAGGAGGACGACGATGAGAACGACGTCAGGGACGACGATGGCGATATTCATGATGATGACAGCGATAACTGGTTAAATTTAATTGATTCAACTGTAATGCTTATTCCAGCCGATGATGTAGAGATTACATTGAAGAAAAAAGCTAAAGTGTTTTAATTTAAATAAAAAATGAAATACATCAAATAAGCATAGGTCGTAATAACCCATGCATGTCGTGATCATACTTAAAATGAGCTAACAAGCTATAACTATTACCGGGGTATGCCGATTGAAAGAAACGAAAGTAATTATGGCCCGAAACTCACAAAGAAATTGAACATTTACATGTTTCAGACATTGTTAGTACGCGTGTTTTTATCGAAGACAAAGAGAGCAGTATTCAGACTTGTTTAAATCTGAATTACAGTTACGAATCATAGTTTTCTGTTGACTAAGCAAGAAGGCATGAATAGTAATTTTAAACGATATAAACACACATGTAAAAACGCATTACATTATAACCTGCTATATCAAAGTACAGTAAATACATGTTAATACTAATATTTATACGAATAATAACAACAATAATAAAAATGGTAATGATAATAATACAGTATAATAATTATAATACCGTCACTAAGAAGAAAAAGAAGAAGAAAAAGAAGCCGATTATCAACAACAACGAAAACCTGGTAAACAAAATCAAAATCAGTAGAACACTCTTATTACAAAAATCTCAAATCAAACTCACGATCACAGACAACAAGCCCGACGCGTATGTAGCAATGTAAATTCCTAGTATGATATACACAGATGAAACAAAAGGGAAAAAAGCATACTGTAGGTCCCTTGTGCAAATATATAGAGGCATCTTGTATAACGACATTATTAATATTAACACAATATATAGATATATAAGCACTCATCTCTTACCGTTCTATTCGTCCTCTTGCTGGACCCGGCGCCGTGGTTCCTGGAGTGAGTCCCGGGTGTGGGGGCCAGCGTTCCGTCCTCGCACAGAAACACGTAGTCCCCCTCCACGTCGTACACGGGCTCTCGTGCATCGCGAACTGTTGGTGGCATCTGTAGTGGTCGACAGTAGAAAGTTTGCAAAGAGCCAACATATATTAATTAATTAGTCCCTTAATAATCTCTCTTAGTAAGCTCACACGACAAGTAATGTGTGCAAGATTAACAATAAATAGTCATAGTCCTAGTTTGAATTTTTTCTGCTGTATTATTTACACATGTCAACCACTAGAATTTGGTATCCTTTTAGTCTTACAAGCTCCACAAGAAAAAACGCACTGTCCATATACAGGTTCACTGTCACTGAACTAATAAACTTTCGACGATCTATCTATATGTGTTTATACACGAACTATTACCCGTTTTAACGAGCAACATTAACGGATAAATACATCCATTGTGTTTACTTTTAAACTTCATTTCACTTTTATTGGCTATCCATCCTTTGAATCTACCATTCCGCGGTTTTAACACTGTAGGTTAATATCAAACAAATAATCTATCCGGCCGCTATGACAATAACTATCCCTTGTTGACCTGTCCTTTCAAAAAATTACGAAACTATTGTTATCTGGCCAGTCCAACTCTAGCTGTCACTCTCATGTTGTAAAGTTTCTACAATCAATTATCCAGTTTTTTATTTCTCTTATACAAAAAAAATCACCATTCACTGACCAGTAATTAATGCATCAAATTCGACCGTCATTACTTATCTGACAGGTTTTAATAACTATCCATCAATATGTCCGCATGCTCTCAAAACGTTTTTATCATGCGTCTTGTGTCGTGAAGAGTTACTCCTGTGCGAACAATGCGTTCTTTTTGAGCTCAAACTCGTTGTAAAAAAATATCATTAGGTCTAGCTGCAAAGCTTTTGTTACTATTTATACCAATAATGTTTACTCCTGACCTTTGAAGCTTCCCGGATAACATTATAGCCCATTAGTCATATTGTAAAATTCAAATAAAATCTTCGCCTCGGTAGCAAAACAACATAACACATGTGAACTATGACGAAAAACGTGTTTATTTGATGTAATTTACCTCGATTAGGCCAGGCGAACTGAATGTTTATTTCTCTTGGAAGAAACAGAAAAAGCGATTTCTTTCTTTCAGAGTTAATATTTCCTCTAGATTACTGTGGGTATTGAGCAACCATAGTGTCACTGTTGTTGTTGCCGCTTCTGTTGTTGTTTTGTTTTTTGCTTCAGCGGCTGCTACTGTTGCAAAGTGTTTTTTAGGGACTGAAAGGAGGTCAGACTCAGCTTATGCTTTTGTTACGTTTTTGTCAACATGTTATTTTGCCTGTTTTTATTGTCATTTTTACCAGAAAGAAATATTTTTGGCAACATGATTCTGTTTATGTATTATTCAACGGGGTTTCCTGTATATTCGTTTTTACTTCCAATTATATAAAAAATTAACTAGAACCTTGCTATGTTATATCGTGTACGGATCGTTTTGCACGTATACATGTTTTCACATTTTTGAACATGTGATGTGTTTGGATGTATTGGTGTTGCATTACATGAATGTCACTTTAATTGTAAATAACGAATTTTGAAACTGCACAAAAACACACACAAAAAAGAAAACAAATGTTGCCGCAGGACTTGATATATGTGTCGTGTTCTGGGAAAACTGGGCAAAATGCATGTGCGTAAAGTGTCGTCCCAGATTAGCCTGTGCAGTCCGCACAGGCTAATCCGGGACGACACTTTCCGCCTCAATTGGATTTTCGCTAAGAAGGGACATCATTTAAACGAAAAATTCCATAAAAGCGGGAATTGTCGTCCCTGATTAGCCTGTGCGGACTGCACAGGCTAATCTGGGATGACAATTTACGCACAAGCATTATGCCCAGTTTTCTCAGAACACGACACATACCTTTGTTATGAATTCGGTTACCCAACCCAGTCTCGTTGACGGGACAATACAATTATTACATTACAATTTCGAAATAAATAAATTATTTTTTGATTACAAAAAAGGCTGGTATATGATGCATAGTAATTAAAAGGCACCACTTAAATGTAAAGAAGTAACCGTTTATCCATGCATAAATTAGTATCTGTATAAAATACGTGCAATCATGTACGAACGATTTAAACGGAATTGGATTGTAAATGATTTGATATTAAGTGATTTTATTGTTAATTAATGATGTTTTTTTTTTTCAAATCGTTATTTCTTATTTTTCTGCACGACAATACTTACTTACTTATTAGTTATTAAGGTTGATGACCACGTGACTCAAGTGTTGACTGATGACAAAACAGTAAGCAATTCCATCAATTTACGATCTATCAGTTTCATCATTTATTTCATTAAACTATCAATCGGGCTAAAAGAGAGCACCTCTCAAAATTCCAATTTCACCAACCGCAAAGCAATCGTGTTTTTATTTCTGATGGCTTTTTATTGAATTATCGCCATTTAAACATTGCCACACCAGTCGGGTGTCGCTTGAAATTAAACTTTGATGTGGGGACGATGGAACGTAAACAGGTAAATATAACATCTGGTACTTGTACTCAACAAAGTATAAATAGCAATGTCATTGAATTATTGGCGCATTATAACACTTTGTGTTGCTTTGTGTTTTATTTATGTATTTTTCATAGCCTTATTCGAGAATTTTGTTATTTATTGATTGGTATAAAGATTGCTATTTTCTGAAAACACAATTTTCCAAATCTGCCATACATATTGTTTTGTAATTTACATATGATTTACACACGAGTCTCGCTCTGTGAAAAGGGGGCTTAATGCATGTCCGTAAAGTGACGTCCCAGATTAGAATGTGCAGTCCGCACAGGCTAATCGGGACGAGTCTTTCCGCTTATATTGTATTTTTCGTTTAAATGAAGACTCCTCTTGACGAAAATCCAGTTTGGACGGAAAGTGTCGTCCATGATAAATCAATGTGGACTTCACATGCTAATCTGGGACGCACATGCATTAAACCCCCTTTTCACAGAGCGAGGCTCATATGATTACATATACGCGAAGGTCGCTTAACACTTACGGGATACCCCTGTGTACGTGTCACCAGATTGTTCTTGGACGCATTTGTACAGAAAGTCAAGTCTTTGTTTCACCATAAATCTAAGAAAATACAACCTAACATCCTATACGTAATGTGTTTTCGCTTAAAAATAAACAGCGTTGAAATATGATCATGAACAATAGAAGATGATATCTGTTTAGGTTATTTCAAAATGTATGCATTAACATTAGTCATTCACTGTAAGTATCAATTCACTTCCGTTCATGTTTTCGTATTAGTTCTTATTTAATGCCCTGAGCTTTTATGAGTACATTCGTATCCCCGGAGGGTCAATATAGCTGGAAGTTGGATTATTGCAACTAGTTTTCGTATGTTGACCTTACGACCGCCCTCGTATCTATTTGCTCAGTAGGTCATAATCCTACGATTGGTTTGACTAATGATAACTATTTAATAAACACCAAGAAACCCCGTTGAAGCCAATGTAACGTGTTTACACACACTCCGATGCCAAATACGTAAGTGACCAGCTCATGTTTGAACAGACGCAGCCACGCCTTTTGTTGAAAAGGAATTGGAATTTTTCCTCTTTCAACTCATTCTTGGGCTAAATATAGCTAATACCTAATGCGAGTCTGTGTGAGTAAACTTATATACGTTGCTTATTTGCATCGTTGTGTCATACTTTCTTTTAAGTGGTCAATGCTTTAATATGGTGAAATAAAGTTTGACGTATCATATGGACAGATCGGGAGTGAACAGTCAGTTAGTCACCTTTCCAAATCAATTGATTGTTATCGGCTCAGGTTCTTCTTTAAAGCAGCCGGGGTACTCTTAAGTATACCATTATGTTCTCCGGGTACGGGAAATATGCTTGTTGGCACTTGGCCATACTCCGACGTACTTTTTAGAATATTTTCCGTACCCCGGGTATTTTGTAGTATACTCAAGCGTATCCGAGGTACTTTTAAATAGAACCTGAGCCGATAATGAACAATCGAGCCACTTGCTCATTCAAGTTGAGGTCAAATAAATTGCAAACGGGTTTGACGTCTCAAAGGTTCGACGTCCAATGACGTTATATAAACTTTTAAAATTGAATATTTCTGTTTGGTCCTAACTACCGTGCTGGTAGTTCGATGTCCAAACGTATAAGAAATAAATGAACACAAAATCTCATTCTTGATCATATATTAACTTTTTGCCTCTGCATTCTTATACTGTGGGTCTTTGTAGATTGCGATTATTGCCCTAAATTACCGGTAGCTTGCAAGGACGTAGACGGTGTGTTTGCTATCTGTAATTCCTCCACTGAGCAGATGCGAATTATAGGCCTACTACTTCTGGTTTCCGAATTCTTCTTGCTCTTGTTTAAAATATCTGAACGATGGGCCGGGAATGTAAAAGTAGTATTTTAGAATTCGGAAAATCAGACCAAATATTATTTTGTTTTAATTATCATCACTTGTAGCAAAAGTGCATACTGGTAATGTGAAATTCAAGTTTAATCTGATACAAACCTCTTTCACAAACTAAATGATCTATATAACTATTTATTAATTTAAGGGGGTATACGGGGGTATATAGAGTCGGCACACAGTGGCACACCAAATTTCGCCATGCTCTATGATTCATGTAAGGCACTCGGGGAAACAACTCTTTTACACAGTGACATTTAAGGACAGGGGTTACCTCGCTTGCAGGAAATATCGCTGATTCTGTTGACATTGCCGAACATTAAGCCTAGATCTTAAAAGTATTTATTTAAGCATCGTACGTGTCAGTATGCGTATCATGTAATGATCCATTCGTTATTAATATTCTGACTGCTTTTCTTTGATATTATGGTCTTACACATTTTTTTTTTACAAATATGTTAATACTGTTCAGCGATTTGCACTCAGCCCAAACAAAGATCTATAAGTATACATTATATTTATAGATCTTTGGCCCAAAGTGTAAGGTACCACATGTTAAGGGTAGCATTTTCTTTATTTATTGCGCACCAAATTCAATTTTCGTTTTTTTCCTGACTCATAATGCCTCAGATGTAATGTGCTTTTGTATATAAGAATTTCATCGTGAAATGTCAGCTATGATTATTTGTGTCTAAGGCTACATTCAAGTGTTCATACACAACTATTTGAGTTATGATATATTTTGACAGTTTAGTCGGGTACCTGGGTGGTTGTTCGATTAACGCAGTGGTTGGTACACTCAAATGTCAGCCGGCGATCCGTGTTCGATATCCACACCCGGCGCACAAGTGGATGGTTGGTGGTCACCAGATCGGACAACTCCGTTCATGTTTGCGTCTGTTGACCTTAAGGCCGCCCTCGTATCTATTTGCTCAGTGGGTCATAAGCCTACGATTGGTTTGACTAATGATAACCATTAAAAACAAAATACTAAGAAAAACCGTTGAAGCCTATATATGTTGGTGTTGACACACACTTCGACGTGAACACGTAAGTGACCAGCTCATGTTTGAACAGACACAGCCACGCCTTTTGGTGAATAGGAATTACACCATGTATATGTTTTCCTCTTTCGACTCATTATTGGGCTAAATTACCGGTAAGCCAACACCTAATGTGAGTCTGTCTGAGTAAACGTTGATTATTTGCATCGCTGTGTCGCGTTTTCTTTTATGTGTTCGCTGCTTTCAAGCGTCGAATGAACCTTACCAGCTGCGGTAAAATAAATTGAAAATGAGTTTGACGTTTCAAAGTTTCGACAACCAATGACATCATATAAACCCTTTAAATAGAATATTACTGTTTGGTTGTCGATTGCTCACCTACTATACCATCACGTTTGTTGTTCAAACGTATTAGAAATAACAAAACAAAAAAATTGATTGCAACTGTAATATTAAATTCTGGACTCACATAAGAAGAACACAAACACACACTAAAACATACGGCACGGAATGTGTGTTTAATCTTATTCTTGAGCTTATATTAATTAACTAACTTGCCTCTGAACTATAATACTGCATGTTTTTGTACATTGTGGGTTTCTCCTAAGTCAGCTTGTTATCTTGGACGTACCATGTCTGTGTATCTTTGCAATTACACAGTGGGAAGATGCGATGTATACTCCATCTGGTTAATCATTTCTTGATTTTCTTTAAAATATATGTACAATTGGTCGGGAATATAATACATGTACCTGTATTTAAGAATTCGGAAAATCAGACCAAATATTATTTGTTTTAATTATCATCACTTGTAGCAAAAGTACATACTGGTAATGCGAACTTCAAGTTTAATCTGATGCAAACCTCTATCATAACTAAACGATAATATATAACTAGTAATTAAGTTAAGTGGGTAAATAGAATCTTATGGCACACGGTGTCACATCGAATTTTGTCTTGATCCACGATTCATGTAAGGAAATCGGGGAAACAACTCGTAAACACAATGACAGTTAAGGTCAGGATCGAGCTACCTCGCTTGTAAGAAATGTCTATGATCATGTTGAAAATACAAGACATTGATGAAAATTGAACTAAGATCTTAAAAGTATTTTAAGCATCTTGAATATGTCAGTGTGCGTATCATATTATAACCTGCTTCGTAATTAGTTACATGACTGCCTTTTGATAAACAATTGGCTTACACAATGGTTGGTGGTCACCAGATCGGACAACTCCAGGCATTCCGGCGAAAATATTACTATTGACATATTTGAATTTTCACAATATGACAATCTTGTTTGAGGGGTTAACTGGCAATTAATGACCGAGAACGGTCTCCGTCATGTTAATTTCAATTGCCACATGCAATCATCAGTCCTTCTGTTTCCGTTTTGGGGCACATTAGGAATTGATTAATCCCATACTGATTGAATATGTCAGGAATGCGCTGCTAGGCATATATTATAGGCTTATAACCATTTGAACATTTATTTAAATGCACTTCATTTGCAGTCGTTGCTTTTTGTCGATACAAACAGTCAAACAACAGTTTTACGTTTTTAACGCTAATTGCAAAATCCTTAAAACCTGCAGGCTAAATTGGTAATTCGCAATGTGATATAAACTATTATTATCTAGTCTTGCAAATCACAAAATCATCTGATAAAAGAACACAACTATATATCAAACGTATGTACTAAGGCATTACATTGTCGTGGAATTTAGGAGAACAGAGAACGGTTAGTCCCGAAAAAGTGGTACTCGCCACTAACAATTAGTGAAGTTTAGCCCACACTCATCCAAAATGGCTGACGGAGAAGATGTCCAAAGCCCTAAATCCAGTATTATAAACGATTATAAATTTGTTTGACACAATATTAATTATTTGTTTGTTGAATAAATATGTACAATATTTTGTCTCTATAAATTTATGTTATAAATCTAAAATACGCTGATAATTGTATCCAAAAACAATTCGGACACTGACTTCCGCAAACAAGTTGGAAAACAAATTCGGATAAAATTAATCATTTATAAATATTGTTATGTTTATGGTGATTTGTCTTGCGCTTTTCTGTTATAGCAATATAGTATAAGTCACAGTTCATTGTTAAGGCATACACTCACTATACAATTAAACTAATGTGCTAAAGTGTGTTACTCAATTTCCAGTTAACACTGAAGATGACATGGCAACAGTCACAGTGAAGCTGGAGATACCAAACTTCACCATTAAGAAGAAATTTATGGGTAAAACTGTGCCTAAACCAGGGGAATCACAGGCAGATATAAACTTTAAATCTATGTAAGGCTCTTATTTGTACTATTTTATATAAACTATTATAAATGACTCGCCCATGGCCATGTTCATTATAAAGTTGCCCCATGTGTGTGTGTGACAATTTGCCCCCATCAGATGTAGTGGATGAAATTTATTATATTGAGGTTCACTTAATGGACAGTGTTTGTTGTTTTTTGGCATATGGTGGCCCATTCTAAATAACATTAGTGTGTATTCATCCAAATTAATTGACTGTTGGTAATTTCCCAATTGCAAGATTAAAAACATTAAACTTTTTAAATAAATCCATATGTTTTGTTCAGCTCCCAATCAAGATCTTATGAATTAAACACTTAAATTCTCAATTTGATAGTATTTAGAAGCAAAAATACAACTTCTTAATTTCCCTCTTTTTTTCTGTACAACACATTTTTTCAAATCCAAGGACCCTGTCCCCATTCTCAAAATAATAAATAATACAATATGCAAAAGAAATGGTTAGATATAATCACTTTGAATATTATATGTGTATGGTATATCTTGCATATTTTTCATTTAGTAAATAAATTAACCCCAAAATTAATTATGTAGTTCTTAAGATGCCGTTGTAAAATGTATTTGGTATTGATAACGGGTTCTCAGACTGTTAAACTTTCTGATTGTCAGGGGATTTGAATTTCAAGCCAGTGTCACGAAAAAAGGTGTGACCGAAAAATACCATTACAAGGTGAATAAGCTTCCAGGAGAGATAGACATTGATAATTGTCAAACAAAGGTAATTACTTCATACTTAAAAATTGGACAATAATTTAATACAACAAATTGCATAGGGTTTGAATAATTTTACACTTAAAATTTACAAAATTACACTTAAAATATATTAGCATTTCTTTCTGATCGAAAATTATGTGTGATTAACGCTATAATATCTGCAAATACTGGTATGTTTTTTGTCATCTATGAATTACTGCCATGCCAGGGCTTAAAAAGAATTAGTCTAAAATGCACAACAATCCAAACAAAATAGGCTTCTTTACTAATTTTTTTTTTTATTTAACTATGTTATTAAACATTATTCACATGTCATTTTCTTATTTCAAATACCAGAATACAAGTTTGCAAGTTATTTTGTCTAATTTGATCATGACATTTCAGTACAGAGAAGGCCTTGTAACATTGATCCTCGCTAAAAAGGAAGAAAGTTCCTGGGCTGTGATGTTGAGCAAGAATGGGCTGGACCAGGCTCCAGATGAGTGACCAACACATCAACATAGTCTGTAGAAACAAGAATTATTGTGATTCCTTCTGATGTAATTGAATTAATTTCTTCTTTAAGGGACCTTTTCACATTTTGGTAAATTGACAAATTTGAAAAAAATGTTTCTGATTTGCAAATTTTCGTTGTAGTTATATTATATATTTGTGAAGAAACAGTAATACTGAACATTTACCATGCTCTAAAATAGCAATTTTATGCATCTTTTGACGATTTAAAAACCTGAAAGTTTAAAAGAATTGCAACGTGAAATTTTGAATAATTTAGAGAATTCTGTTTTTATCGTTATAGTTTGTGACACTACCAGGAAAGTATAAAATACACACCTCACTGAATAAGCATGGATGGCTGAGTGGTCTAGTGTTAGACTTTTACTCCAGGGTTACTCCAGGGGTCAATGGTTTTAGCCCAGTTGTAGATTACTTCTTTTTCTTTCTTTAATTTTATTCCCTTTTTTTTACTGGAGTTTTTTGGTTCCAATGTTAACATTTATCAATTTAAAGCATTTAATGACAAACAAACTTCAATACATGCCAAAATCTGTGAAAAGGTCCCTTCAAAGTTCTTTAAAATTACATTATAATCAATATAAACAATTGTGTACATTATTATTTTTCAATAATCCCTACACTTTGGAGAATGTTTGCTGATACGGAAGAAAATATCAAATAATCTTGTTGCCCAGTGAGAAATATGGTAGACCTGATAGGGTTTTGCATGTTTTTGTGGTAAAAGGGTACTACTATCAGAAATTAATACTTCCCATGTGGAAAAAATACAACTTTTGCTATTTCTTGGTGCTTTTGTTTGAAATAGAAGGTGGCATATTAATGTTGAAACTTAAGGTTTTTTGAGATAATTGATCTTCATGAGACACTAAGTGTATTTTCAAATATTTGACTTTGTATTTTATGGTTGATTGTTTATATACATAATTCATTGTATATACTGCTGATTTGTTGGATCTTCTCAGCACAATTTTACTTTTATGAGCTACACTTTTATTATTTATTTGTTATGAGCACCATTGCTGTTACGCAATCTAATACAATGTCATCAATTCCATGACACATACTCGAAAAAAACTAGAAATTTTTAATCATCCCAAAGCTAATCAAGGCAGTGAGTAAAATTAGATTGTACAACAATGCGGACAATAAATTGCATTGATAATTTATGAACTGATAATGTTCTAATTTATAAAAATGTTGTACATTAAATTAATGTTCTGTTATAAGGGTTAAGGATCTGATGATATTGTGGAGTTCACAGTTGAAAATTCATAGAATTAAACAAGCCAATCAGTTGATTTCTTTTTGGCAAATATATTTTTAAGGGACATGTTAACAGATTGTCAAAATAACAATTTTTCATCACAGCGTTAGTCACAGATTCAAAATAGAGAAAAGATCACTGCTCATCAGGGAGAAAAATAACACTTATAATGTAGACTCATTTTGAAAATACAATTGAGTTAATTAGTCATCATAATTAGTTTTTTTTTAATTATAAAGCGTGACAAAAGCAAAATCATTTTTTATCCCACTTTTACAGCGATTTCGGTTGATTATAGCCCCGTTGATTAAATTTCTGCTATAATACACGGCACGAAATGACGTCATAATTTCGACAAAATGACATATATCAAGCGCAAATAACAAGTTAAACTTATTTTGTTTAAATAAAAAGGTTTACTGAATAAAAAGTGGGATAAATAGAATAATAGGTAAGTCTTGATTATAGATCAGGTTTATCATGCTCGGCACGAAAACGAAAAAGCACTTGCCAAAGCTCGTGCTTTTTGTTTTCTAAGCCTCGCATGATAAACCTGATCTATAATCAACACTAACCTATTATTCTCTATATAATTAAGAGTGTTTCTGCTGTTTTTCTTATTTTTTGTGAGAATACGTGGATTGCTTATATATACATGTAATATAAAATGCATGTTGAAATGTAATAGCCCAGATGGCTGAGTTCTTAAAGAGATATTAATCCAATGGTTTGTGGTTTAAGTCCAGGTGGGATAAACATTTTTTCTTTTTTTTTCTTTTTTTAATTCTGTTTTTTACTGGAGCTCTTTAGTTCAGATGTTTTTATGTATTAATTTAATCCATGTTAACTTCCAATCATGCAAAAATCTGAGAGCAAGTCCTTTTGAAATACATTTTGTTAGAAGACAACTTATAATGCCACCTCTGGTGTTGTGAAATACTACTAAATAACTTTATTTAGTAAACTTGTATTTTTGGTGAAAAGTTGAGAATTTATATACAGCTTAATATTGTTTACATCAATTCTAAAGATGTCACATTTTGGCAAGGATTTTCATACTTTTGACAACTAAAAAAAATTCAGTGGAAAAAGAAAGTTAAGCTGTGTTGTGAGCTATAAATCTTTTAGAATTGTATCACATTATAAAAAGATATTAGCAAAGCATTTGTTATAGGTGTGTTACCGTTAGGACCATGTGTAAACGCCATTGATTCTACATCCTAGTAATGAAAACATGCAATCTATGTGCAAACTTGAAAAAATGATATATTTTATGAATGTAGAAGTTCACACATTAAATACTGAGCCTTTTATGGTTATATTGTTTCAAAGTAATCAAAACTCGGTTACTTCTCTGTGTTTTTCTCTATGGTACAATCTGCTGCAGCTTCAATATGTGTGGTTATTGTTTGTCTTCAATATTTATCATGTGATTTTTGTAGCATGTTAATATGATATTTATTTACATGAAGTATTATAGGTTATAAAACACTTAAGTGTTGATGAGTTTACTCTTCACTATACTATTTCAACCAGTATGCATTTGATTATTAAAAAGTTTTATTTTTAAAATCATGACTTTTCTATAGCATTGAACAACAGATCTGTTATAAAAACAAAATGTCAGTAAATAGAAATCTGTCTGAGGGACAGATTGAATGTAGTACTTTTACTCGGCAATGACAGTATTCAAACATTACATTCTACTAAAATGCAATAGCAGGACAAACACATCGATATTGAGAACTTCATATCTGATTAATGCATTTTGTGGCTGAAAGAATTGTTTGCATTATCTGTAAAATATTACAGTTTCCAACTTTAATAGTATTTGCTATAAGTATGCAATTTTGGGGAAATTTCAAAGGAAGTGATGCATTTATAATACTTTTGCTGAAACTTGCATTAGCTTTTATATACAAGGTGCAATGGTAGATTGATAATCATGTATGCTTTTTGATATTCTATTACTGAAATGAATCTTTTTGTTATGTTTTTAGTTAAGTCCATTTTGTGTATTTATTTTGACATATTTTTTTTTGTCTGGATTAAACATGAGACGTTTTATCATAGTTTACACTAAATACTTGTTCTTGTTTATAAATTATCAATAACTTAATGTTTTATGGAAAATTATAATGTTTTCTCAACTGAGATACACTGGCCAATGTTAAGTGTCTAATTCCGTTTTATAAATATAAGTCACTTTGATTAAATAAGAAAGGTCAGTATTTTTATTTCTTTTCATCCCCAATGAAAAGTGTTATTTATGTAGTTTTCTTTCTTTCATTTATATAAACCTAATTCTAGGTGGTTGTGTTTGTAGAGGAGTTTAGTGTTGTGTACTGTATTGCTCTGTGTGTATTTAAATCATAATCTACCTCTATACATCTGTAATTTTAAGTATTATGATCTGCTTTTAATAATTCACGTATAATCGTTGAACCTTTTCTTTAGAGAACGTTTCAGATCAAATTAACCTGACATAAAATGCAGTAACAAAAAACGTTTGTTTTATGAGTAAAAAAGATTAATTCTTTTGTGCCATGGTGTAATTATAATGTTTTGATTACTCTTGGGGCAAGTTTAGTTCTTTTTGAATGCTTTGAGCTTTAATAAGTACATACCTACAGCTCAAACCCGGATGGTAAATATCTAGGAGTTGGATTATTGCAACTTGGGCAAGTTGTTTTGAGATAAAAAATATCGTCAAATGTTTCTTGTTATTTTGTGTTCGTACCAACTTTGGATTTTATAATTTGTTTAACATGTATTTCAAATAGGTTGTAGGTGATCTTTTGTATGTTAAAGAGTTATGCATTTATTGTATGATTTATTGTTTCATCTGTTTGCTTTTTAAGCATATATGTTTTACTATTTTACAAATATATTATCATGTAGTTAATATGTGTTATTATAATCACGCGACTATGAGTTCATTGTATGATAAATGAAAGTGTGACGTTTGAAGAATGACCACACTTCGATGTTTAACTGTTACCATCATTTACAAAAATAGCGATGGGCCAATGTGTGAAAATACATTCATTTATTTACATAAATGTAAGACAGTAAGCTATTTTATCCAAATTGGAATAGTAGCAAATATACATATGTCTACAAAATATGTTTAATGCACTCTTACCTGCTAATATGAACTTATTTTATTTTACCAAGTTTAATGTCACGTTTGTAATCATTTTTCTACGCAAATTTGTTTCATGAAAACAATCTTTTCTAACCATTTATCATATCACAGTGGTCACTGTTCAGTAGCCTACTATCATCTCGTACCCAGGTGAACTCGTACCCATTCAGTACTTTTCTCACACTACAACGGCTCCTGATCCAGATGCACTTCCTGTTCAACTCCGAACCGGAACTTCGAAGTCCCCTCCACTTCCCAGATGGCGGTTTTCCCCTCGATTTTGTATCCCTCCCGTTTGGCATCTCGCAGTATCTGAGAAATGTCCCCTTCAGACGAGTGGATGAAGGAATTATTTTCTCGCAGATTTGTGAATGTCACAAGCACCATTCCGCGAATGCCCACAGTCAATTTGAATTTCCCCGAAAACTCTTTCTCTTTTACCTCCATTTTTGCAATTGCTTTGGTATTCGCTGGCACCTTTATGTTACTGTTTACAGCCCACGTGATCACCGTCTCTGTCGTATGCTCGTCCGTGCGGTCAACATTCACCTCGCGACCGAACCCGGCGGTCACAGCCGCCACTTCCTCCGGAAGTCCTATTTTCAGGTCTACGTGGAAGCCCTGCGAGTAACCCTTGGAAATGCACGTGGTCGCCGTGCAGACGGTCGTTCGTTCTGTGGTGAACGAGTGCTCCTGCTCGCAGTTTGTATTGTTAAGGAATGTCGACGTGAACACTATTTTAGAATTCGGCTGATCCACCATCCTTCCGTCGGAATACTCCGGCTTGCTGGGCGTGAATTTCACGCGAGTCCAGTTCACCTCCATTTTTACGTCCTCGAACTTGAGTTTCTTGTAGTCTGCGCCCCGGGTCTTCAGGAAGCTGTTCCAGGCCCAGTTGAGAACGATCTCCTCCACGTCAGTAACGTTAGCCATCTGCGCGTCTGTTGCCTGCAAAACATACGGGTCAATTTAACTTACCATTAAAAATCCCCTGCACTTCTAATCACCAATATGCCTTAGTAAGGCATTTTGGTGATTAGAAGTTCATGGGATTTTTAATGGTTTACATGTGCTGGATAATACAAGTTCACTTGTGCCCCGTGTTGTGATGGCATTTTTTAAGCATATGCAGACAGGTACTAGTATTCTAAGGGCATGTAAAATATTCATATTCCTCGATGCTTCGTCAGCACACCAGTTTAACAATACTAGTAACACAATGCAGCACAGACCTGCAACGCCCTTGAGTTGCATCGAAATCGTGCACCACAATAAGATGTGATAGGATTACTTGTCCAATATTTTGGGAAATCACAAGTTAACAGTTCTCTTATCTCCAACTGATAAATACGACCAGAAATACCTCTAATGTTTATCATACATTGATTGCTAAGTGGCTATTAAAATATTCGGACTGACGTTTACAACGTCAGCGTCAATGGAGAAGTATAGTAAACGTCAACGCTGACGCGGCTGTACTAACTTTACTTGCCCAGTATCCGTCGATGTACTTGTAACATGTAACAAAACAATCAAACATAACTAAAAAGATGTTTGCTCGTAACACGCAGACACAAACTAGTTACACTTTAGTAAGTCGTAAAATAATCGGAGATCCGTGAACAACAATATACTACATACTCGTTTTTTGCGTGAATATGATTTTGAATATAGAGACGAACAAGGTCTATTATAGACTGATACCGTCGTTTCTGTCAAGCATTGAATTCTCCGTGTATAATAATGGATCAGTATCTACGTGTTACTTTGGTTTGAATATATTTTTTTGTCCAACTAAATCCGAACAAGGAAAATGATTGGTAAACCCTCACATTTCATATTAACCTGCTTGTTTGCACGGCATACAATTAGTTTATTATTATTATCATCGATTTTTTGAAATACTAAAAATTAAATCTTGTTTACCAAACATATTTTGTTAACGTATTTTGTAAACTAATGAGCACATGAAGCGATTCGGATACAATCTAGTTTGATCCTAAAATTGTTTTGTTCCTATTATAGGTGAGTGCGCAGACTTCAAGAGAAAAGCGTGCCGTCGGCATCGATTGTTTATCAATAATTTATCAGCCCAAAGCTATATGTTTACTTCGATGATTAAACATCTGGTTAGCTTCAAATACTGGTAAACATTTTCATAAAGTCTGGTCAGCATGCGTGGCTACAATTTACTTATGTTTAACACATGGTTGGTTGGTAATTGATAAATTATTGCATCTCTGAGGACGCTTTTCGCCACTATAGCCAGTCATCGACTTAGATTTAATATGTATTTGTCAAATTTATTAGAAACATTGGTCTTGAAATATTATTATATATACACAGACAACATCACACCAGACGAACATATTTGATTTTTTTTTCAAACTTTAATATTACATGTACACTGTTACTAGTAAAGGTGCGTCAAGTATCTTATTTCATTGCATGTATTTGTTCGCATGAAGCCGATTCCATTCGCGAGACATACAATGATGCTAGTAGACAGCCAAAAAAACGTACACTCTAGGGTAAGATTCTGTTTCCAGATATGATTCCAATTCTCCTGGATGACATTATCTCAAAATGATGAGCGCTCTGCTTCAGTAATCAAGTAGAATATTGTATGCCCAATTAATTCACATGACATTTCGATCAGGAGTGTTGCTTCTGATGGCAAGACATTGTATCCGACGGTATTTGTGTATACACGCAAGTGTAAACGACGGGAAAATGAAACATCATATTTTTTTTTAATCAATCATTCATGAAACACATTAGAGAGCAAGTCACATGTAGTTCAAATTCGTCATGCATACCAAATGACTGGTAGCATCCGAACGCATTTGCAATAAAAAAATGTTAATTAGACATCGATATGTTACCAAACAGGTTTTTAATTAGACCCTCGTAAGATGAAACTTGTGAAAAACAACTTGCTACAGTCTGAATACACATTAACTTTATATTCACAAGGGTATCACATTTCACCTGTTCAAGGATGTGTCATAAAATCTCAATTAAGATTATTTGCATGCATGTGGTCAAACGAAGGTCTGACTTGGAAAAGCTATTTCAAATGTAAACTTGGAGTAATACGCCTTTGAACGTCTGATTGGTTGTGCTCACGTGTTGAATTTAGTTATGGAAAACGAAAATTGATATTCCTGAAGCGACGTGTCCAGCGAATATTTAAAATATTCTCGTTGTGCAATTGAGAGAACAGAATAACAATTTCAACGTGAGCAGCACCAAAAGAAAATCAATGGACCAAATAATAGCTCCATAATTTCTCATTATGTCTCCGGGGATTTGCGGGAAAATCTAGCCATCGCGTATTTCCTATTGTTCCTCACCGTACAACTGTCAAAATCAATCTATTTATAAGGCAATCATGCCTTGTTTCGCTCTCATTCGCTTCCAGTTTTTCGTATAAATGGGACTGATGTATTGCTCCATCAAATTCCATTTGTCTTACTCGCAAACCTTGGATTTCTCAGACCTGATTGCAGAAAGCACTAAAACTAATACAACTGTATCCATTGCAAGAATATTTTCGGTTTTACCTACTTCAATAAATAAAAATAATCGAATTTAGATATTTGCGCTGACACTTTAAAAGAACAATGACCTTTTGATTTAATAGTGTGATATTTATATAAGTTTTGGAACAGGTTGAAACTATAGCATTGTTTTATTGACCTATCACAACGTACCAGAAAGCATCGCGGTCAGCAATCTTGATGTGTTTCAAAACTTTTACGAATACCAACAATCAAACGCTTTTTTAAGTAAGAGAAATGACTAATATACATGCAATTTTTATTTCGGCTGTGCTTTTTTGGTTTCTTAGAGTCTTCTACAACACACGTACATTAACTACTTTTGGATACAAAATCAATGTTTGAGAGACTCTAGTATGGTGTTCTTACATGCGGCATTTTATGTGTTCTCACACTTAAAGTTGTAGGGGAATGCAATTACAAAATAAAGAAGCTGAACTTCTATGCTGCTTGATATTTTATTATGATTTTTTTTAAACAATTTTTAATGTATAGAAGTTAATGAAATATAGTTATTATAATAGCAATTCTCAACATTATTTATAATCAATCATTGAAGGAGAAACTTGTTTATTTCTTCTAAATATATGTCAAAGCGCACCACAGATGCGGCTAATGATCGGTTTACCCATTAAGCCAAGCTTCGCCCTGTTTGCACGCAATCCTCTTTCCTTTATATGTATGTAATTGTAGAAGGCATTATCTGCATGTGTAAAGCCCTAACATTTATATCCATTTATTTCCAATACCTATATTTAAATCGTCATCAATCTTCAAATACACAACAATCGGTTGTTTTGTGGTAGATAAATATGGGGAACTTTGCTAATAACCCTCGTAAGACTGATTGGTAAATGATTGGTTTGTAGTCCGGTTACAGGGCAAATAGGCATTTATGTATTTGTATGATGATTGAACTAAACATTCCACGTTCACCATGAACAATACCAGTGCACAGTACATGTGACCATATAACACAGATACCCCAAAAATGCACTTTTGTTTTCATTTACACCATTGACCTCTAAGTGCATTATTGCCCATTTAAGTAGGGACATGGGTGACACGTCGTCTTATGTTGGTTAACATTTGTGCCAAGTTGTTTTAAAATCCATCAATAAATGACAAAGCTATGTCTGAGACAGGAGTTTTCAATCTGTTGTATGGCCAAATTTATTTGACCTCTAAGTGTGACATCGACCTTTGAGGTTAGGAGACGAGTGTTACACACGACACGTCGTCTTGCAATTGTTTACATTCATGCCAAGTGATTGTTAAATCCATCAATAAATGACAAAGTTTTGGATAAGAAGGAGATTTCGGACTGACATCCGGACATGATCGCACAAACGCACTGGCATATTCCGTTTTCTTTGAAGGCGCTCGGGAATGGCGTGGGATGCAAACGCGCAATTGACTGTCTGTGACAATGCAAATATTGAAAGTCACAAAACAATGGAGAAATCATTGGTCTTTGTGTACGATCATAAATTATTGGCTTCAAAACACTAAAAAGTACATACATTTCGATAAACGTCTTTAAGGACATTTCAAAAAGGTATATGTATTTGCACTATCGTTTCAACGGTAAACCCGGCTTAGGTAACTAGCATCAAAACATTTTTTTTGTTTATACATGTACGAGTTATTTCAAGAGTGTAAGGATCAAAAGTACTACATACTCTAAGTTTTTTTTTAAAGAATGGATGGGTTGAAATACGTTCATTCCACTCGGCTTCATCTGCCAGCTGTAATGGCGCCGTTCTGCGTGTATCAAGACATCTGTTCGAACCACTCAAGTGCGTTCTTACCGCCGTATATTTTCTCCCTATACTTCTTATAAGAATTCTCTGGTTTTCATTTCCGTGGAATGCTACTGTAATCAAAAAAGCGTTCGGCACGAGCCAAACAGTTGTTCCTGTCGTTTACATCTTCATTCTAGACCGGGTATTCCATAATTAATCCGTCTTTCACTAGCGCAGGAAAGATATTGTGAACAGCTTTATACTAAAATATGATTTTTTTTCTTAGCGGGTGTGCGTTCTTCATTTCTTTTGCATTTGCAAGTGCGTTTGCGCGGTGAATAAAAAAGTGGCAACAACAATTTGCATCCAAACCTAAATGCTTAAGGTACATTTGTATTTTGACAAGTCATCCATTTAGTAATTTATAAAATATTATTGATATATGCATGTAAATCAAAGAATCCGCGCAGATTATTAAGGGTGAACTAATTATTTGTATACATGTTTCTAATTGCAAACTGTAAATGCTAAACTAACCATTAAAAAGTGCGCTTTTGTTGAACCTGATGTTTACTGAAAACTAGCAAGAACTTAATAAGTTGGAGACAATTTAAGCGTTTCGTCGGACTTTAAAGGAAAACTCTGGGATCTGGAAAAAAACAAAATCTTAGACGCACAATTAGCAGGTCTCGGCCAGATTGGTTCTCTGACATGATCAAATCCTTTAAAACGTCTTTTGCATGGTTTCTTTAATTTTGAGAGACACAATGCATTCTAGTTTTTTTATTTTTTGGCAAACCAAGGTGTGAAGTTCAGACTGGATAGGAACTATGTGGAGCGTCTTTCTTTTTGCACTCAGGAGATCAAAACCCACGCCTTCCATCAATATACAATTAGCTTAATATTTCATAAACGTCTAACAATCGTCTTAGTTTTACAGATACGAATATTGACAGTTCGGGTAGACGACTTAACTTAGCTGAATTTGCAAGTCCATTTGATTATACTAATGTAAATTAGACAAATATTCAGCAGCGGTTCTAAATTCAATTATCACTAAATCGAAGGTCTCCACCTAGAAGTTCAATACACATGATCGCTTCCAC
Source organism: Dreissena rostriformis (assembly GCA_007657795.1). Taxonomy (NCBI): domain Eukaryota; kingdom Metazoa; phylum Mollusca; class Bivalvia; order Myida; family Dreissenidae; genus Dreissena; species Dreissena rostriformis. Next base: position 273,391 of record VMBQ01000086.1, read on the forward strand.
AACCCGTCGCGTGGTTGTTAGATCCAGGGATCATGCGGATATCTACTTGTTCCATGTGATCAATACGATGACAAAACTCCCTGTTATCTCGATGGCCATTTGCATAGTAATTTCACGACAAATATTGGACCACTTGACATCCTTAAGTATGCGTTCACATAGTCCTACAGCTCCAAGCTGAGATGTTAAACATAGTTTGAATACTTGTTTTTGTAAATGTACTAGATTTATGATAACATGTTACCAACATTCATTTTTTTTTAAATAGACATTACTATTCTTCCTAAAACAATAATTATATATAATATCATTTTAATGAAAACGTCTTTATTCAATACGTTATAATACGGTATTTATATTCCTTTACTTGATAGGGCTGAACATAACAGTTTAAGTTTCTCCGATTATTTTACACCGTCATATAAACTACGTTTTGTCTTTTCGTTTTCACCAGCGTTATCAAAAACTAAATCAAATTCATGTTTAGGTAAAACTAATATGTTAAAATGCTATCAACACAATCGGCGCTTAAGGGAATTCCGATATACCATTATGTACGCAAACACATGGATAGATATTTATAAAAGATATTAAAACGTAGTATACAAATTTCGAAACCATCAGTACATTAGTTGATATATCTGTTCAAGCGAGCAACACAGACAATACCTACCGTTTACTTGAATAAAAGACCTTTCAATAACCTATTAAATCACGGAAAAATATTTTCACGCCGATTTTTCGCATAATAGTTTTCTTTGCTGAATTGATTTAAATACGTAATTGCTTGCAATCTTAAATTTGAATATGTATTGATTACCTATAGGAATAGATTTGCACAAGAAAAGATAACATAGTGAAGACACTGAAATATAATTAACATCTATAAAACGTATACATACACAACATACTGATACAATGCTTACATATTTAACCTGAAATTATTAATAATGCCTAGCACATAAATTATGATGATTGTACACACAACAAAATCTCAAATGAATTTTCATTCTCGATCAAATATAAGGATTGTATTTTATATTATAAATCGGGAAACAGATTTCATCCGAAATAAACATCTTATAAGCATAAATGTGTCGCGTTCTGAGAAAACTGGGCATAATGCGAGTGCGTAAATTGTCATCCCAGATGGGACGACAATTTCCGCTTTTATGGAATTTTTCGTTTAAATGATGTCTCTTCTTAGCGAAAATCCAGTTTAGGCGGAAAGTGTCGTCCCTGATTAGCCTGTGCGGACTGCACAGGCTAATATGGGACGACACTTTACGCACATGCTTTATGACCAGTTTTCTCAGAACACGACACAAATAAAACCAATACACATAAGGATACTCAAACGGCAATAAAACAGCCCACATGTTAAGAACAATGAGTCGAGTGTTTGAACATCTAACTAATACACGCATTTGATAACTGTCAACACAATAAAACATTGTTTCATAAACATGTATATGCCTTTAGATTATACCTTTGTCGAATTGTTTACTACGCCTAAATTAACTCTTAACATCTGGAAACATTTACAAGTCTTTAACTTAGGAATAACGACACTAATCGCAAACCATGAATGAAAGGCGTTCTTCACATGTTGAATGCAATTCTTATGTGTTCTAGACGTAAGAATTGCACGTCTTCATCTTCTCTTCTATCGTAACTCTTTTAGAGTGGTTTTGTACATATATATAATGATTTTGTACTGCTTTACTGTGTTTTTATGTACAAAAGAGAGACGTTAATAAACTTTCCTGTCTGTCTGTCTTTACCACAAATTAAGTGCTACAATTGTTTCTGTTTTTAAAGATTTTGAAAGTTATTGCATGTTAATTGAGAGTTTAATCAAATGTTGCTTGGTTAAATTCGATAATCATGTTTTAGAACAATCAAATATTTCCTCTTCGTTTATAATATTATACCTTCAATACTAAGCGTAACTGGCAGAGTTTTATACGGAAAAAAACGGTGTCAGAACATGATGAGAATAGAGCAAAACGTGCACTAACAATTGTGTCGTGTTCTGAGAAAACTGGGCTTTATGCTTGTGCGTAAATTGTCATCCCAGATTAGCCTGTGCAGTTCGCACAGGCTAATCAGGGACGACAATTTCCGCTTTTATGGAATTTTTCGTTTACATGATGTCTCTTCTTAGCGAAAATCTAGTTTAGGCGGAAAGTGTCGTCCCGGATTAGCCTGTGCGGACTGCACAGGCTAATCTGGGATGACACTTTACGCACATGCATTATGCCCGTTTTTTTCAGATCGCGACGATGATGAGAATAGAGCAAAACGTGCACTAACAATTGTTCTTATCTCCAACAGAGAACTGCTGAAATGGTCTGTGAAATGTGTGCTGATAGCTCCGCATATGAGTCTTCCAGAGACGTGATTCCTATCTAATATGTGGTGACAGCATGGTATCGGTTGTGATCAGAGAATAAAGATAAATGAATGATTTTCCATACAAATGTTTGTCCACAATAATGATTGTCAATACAGAACGGACGTGAACTTTAAGATAAACAGAAGATGTTCTTAAAAACGAAGATGAAAGCATATAAGTGAATTAATAAGAATCACTTCGGTGTGTGTGTGGGGGGGGGGGGGNGGGGCACATGGGTAAACTATTTTCAATGTTTTCAAGCACGCGTGATAACAAGGGACAATGAGATTAGTCAATCTATCAAATACAAAACATACGAAATGAAGAAAACAAAATCAACACACGGCGCTTATTTACAATAGCAATACATGTACACTTATATCAAATATCACAATGAACCCCGACATTTTACATGTTCAACTCGCTGCTAATATATTTAGCATGAAACCTTTAAAATGTCGCTTGACATACATGCTATATTCAACTGTTGTACACAAGTTGAATTAAAATGTCAGGTTTTATTTAAATACAACTCACATACTCAAATATAGCGTTGTACAACTAAAAAGAGAAATATTTTGGTTCAATACTTACAAGTCTTCGTGATTCAACAACAATTTTACGAGTCTAACTTTCGTCTAACTGATTGAATATTGTGACACATATATACATCTCCCATCTATTTTAAATTTACTAAAAAAAAAATGAGACAGGACAGACACTTGCCACAAACAGACGGAAATAATTACTTACAATCTCCAGATGAACAATCTGTATACATGTGCTCAAGTGGAAACGGTTTCGTGTTGTTTTGTTTTATGACTGTGAAACCAACACTCACTATACATGTAATTGTTATACTAAAGTATATTGCATGTATGTGTCAGCTTATGCTCAAGTAGAAATGGATTCGGTTGTATAGTTGTAATTGTGAAACAAAAACCCACAGTCGATAAGCATGAAATTTATATGAGCCGCGCTCTGTGAAAAGAGGGTTTTATGCATCTGCGTAAAGTGTCGTCTCAGATTAGCCAGTGCAGTCCGCACAGGCTTATCAGGTAGGACACTTTCCACCTTAACTAGAAGTTTGCTAAGAAGAGACTTTCTGTAAACGAAAAATATCATACAAGCGGAAAGTGTCGTCCCTACATAGCCTGTGCGGACTGCACAGGCTAATATGGGTCGATACTTTACGCACATACATTAAACCACCTTTTTACAGAGCGTGGCTCTTATATATTGCATGTATGTGTCAGCTCATGCTCAAGTAGAAACGGCCTCGGTTGTATTGTTGTAATAGTTAAACAAAAACTCCCAGTCGATAAGCATGTCATGTATGTACATGTATACGATTATCAGCATCAATTAAACCGCGATTCACATGCGTGAGATGACAGATCACCGAGTCGGTCGGATGTCCTGACTATTTGGCGCATCCTGATCAAAAGTCACTTATCAACCGGGCTGCTGTCAGCTTGAACGAATGGTTATGAACTCACCATACAACGAGAGCAATTAATTTCCACTTTCTAGTACGTGCTTTTACTGTGCGTAAGTGTGCTACAGCGTTGGTCCACTTGGTTTGTGATATCCATAATACATACTTGAATTGGGTCGTTTACTTTTTAGAATATTAGTTACTTAGGAAAATGTAACTAGTATGTTTATGGGGTCGCATTTTTGTGAAGCGCGTGAATTATTAACTGAGAGGATTTTTGACATTTCTGACATTCCTCTATTATTTGTTATTACTTTAGCTGTCGTCTACAAAAAGTATTGCATCTTTACTTACGGAATGTAGATGATTTAAAAACAAACAAACTTAAATACGTATTTAAAGTAATATGATCGTGGGCACTAAGAAAAATATAAGTATTACATATCCAGCCATCTTTATGGTATCGCACGCAATTTGAATCTGAATAGAATTTATTCAACCGGGTACAATTAGCGTTATTATCTTCTTTAAACAAAATCCTTCTCCTTTTTTTCTTTATGTTATTTTCTGTCAACCATTTCAAGCAGTGAATCATATTTCCAGTCGGATCAATACAAATACCACGCGAACGCACCTGGCGGATCGATTTTTGTTCATATTTCAGAAATAACATTTGTAAAAAAAATCCTAGGACTACGACAAATTAAAATATTATAGTACGGTAAACTAACAGATATATAGAAGAGAACAAAACTAAGAAAAAAATGCTTACCTAGCGATTGTATGTAAGAGTCCCTTGAATCACTGTTATAAACTATTTAAGTAGTAGAAGCAATATTGTTGGAGCACTGCGCACTGTTCACCACTCACCGCCTTACGTCGCTTCTCCAATGATCAATACGCCGTATGTACAGATTGTCGACATCTGATTGGCTCGCGGCGTCACGTGCCGCTTAAGTGAGTGTGTCGTTAATAATTAATTAGAGGCTTATTTACATCACCTGGGTGCATCGCAAAGCATTGAATTATTATTAGTATTAACGTTTTCGTTTTTATTTTGCGTGGGCCTTATTTATGATTCAATAAAACTTTATTGAGTAAACTTGGTTGTATCTGCCAGAGACGTACTACGTCTCTGTATCTGCGAAGAGAATAAATTTAACGGACGTGTACAATTCACAATTATAAGATTGACAAATCATATATACCTGGGCGAAAAATGATTATTTTATTTTATTTAGGCCCATGTGGACATATTTTAGTACAAACAATATAATAACTACAGTGATAGACATATATACATGATTATAACAAACACCTGAAATTATGAGTAAGCGAGGTTGCACAACTTTTTAAATAATAATTACATAAGTAGTGTCAATAAATAATTTACAGCAGCAGATACATCTTTAAGCCGTAATAATTAGTTAAAGAGGGGTACTCATAATTATCAATACAAATTGCATTATTTTTAACGTACATTTACTCTACAAACAAAACCTAAAGAGAGTAAAACAAGAACTCACACACAATACTGATTATGCATCTAAAGCAAATAGTCGGCAGCATACATAGACTGACGACAAGCATAACATTTAAAATGATTTATCATACTTATCACTACATAATGCATTATTTTAAACACATTTACTCTACAAACAAAACTAATAAGGCACGAAAACAAGAACTCGCACAAAAAATACTCATTATATAGGATTTCAGTCACATACAAAAATAAAACAACACACACACACATTTACATTTTTCAGCTAGTTAATGGGTAAAAATACATCAAATGGGCGCATACATGTTCGTTGATCTAACTAAAAATGCGGCATGGACAAAAGCGCTTAGTTTTCTTAACACAGATTCACTATCGGAAGACATTAATTCTATAAATTTCTGNAAAAAAAAAAAAAAAACAAAAAAAACAACAACACACATTTACATTTTTCAGCTAGTTAATGGGTTAATATATATTACATATAATGTCTTACCAAAAGCGGTAGCAGACAGATAAGCATCTATAGAGATGCAACCATGTTGATTGCTCGATGCTTAATGGTCCAATTTGACATATCACATATTTAGACATGATTTATTATTATAAATAACACAAACTGCATGTATTTGGAACACTTTTATTTTGTTTGGTGTAATTAGTACATATATTGTTCGTTTGTTATTTGATCACACATTCTAAGTGTATTGCTATACGTTGCTATAGTACAAAAATTCACATATGTTAACGTTTTAGTTTAGTTCAGGTCCTACTTAATTGTAAGGTCTCATCCAGCATATATTGTTAAACTATTAATTCTGTTCCAGTATAAAAATAAATTTGAAGTCTTTATGCCATCACGAGTGTTTATGCAAACGTATCTTGCGTTTTAGTATGCCTATTGTTTTCAGGAACTTATCATCTGGGTCCAGCTGTTCTAACCCGATTACGAGTGATATTACCGGTATCGAAGTGTGTTGCATCTCCAGTTTTTTTAATCTGTATTTAACGGGTCTTTATGGCTTTTTCCAATGGACAGTACTTAAACTCTCTAATACGTACTAAATACATACCCGACAATTTAGCATTCTCCAAATGAATCTAGTTTTGCAAATATGTGTCGCGTTCTGAGAAAACTGGGCATAATGCTTGTGCGTAAATTGTCATCCCAGATTAGCATGTGCAGTCCGCACAGCCTAATCAGAGACGAACATTTCCGCTTTTATGGAATTTTTCGTTTAAATGATGTCTCTTCTTAGGGAAAATCCAGTTTAGGCGGAAAGTGTCCTACCTGATAAGCCAGTGCGGACTGCACAGGCTAATCTTGGACGACACTTTACGCACATGCATTTTGCCCAGTTTTCTCAAAACACGACACAATTATCGCATAATAAATAGTAACATTGATATCTAGACGTGTATCCGTGGCATACGTATGCCCGCACTTTCCACTTTTGTCTCAAAGCTCCAATATGAAACAATCCGAATCAACATACTTTGGTGCGAAAATTGTAATGCCGATAAATTTGAACCGCGCTCTGTGAAAAGGGGGTTTAATGAATGTGCGTTAAGTGTCGTCCCAGTTTAGCCTTAACGAAAAATACAATAAAAGGGCAAAGTGTCGCCCCTGATTAGCCTGTGCGGACTGCACATTGTAATCTGGGACGTCACTTTACGCACATGCATTAAACCCCCTTTTCATAGAGCGAGGCTAATATGTGTTTAGGAGTGCCACTCTAGAAGCATTCTTTTCTTTATTTACGTACGACACAAATTAAAAACTTTATTATTTACTAAAGAGGGCCATAACTCCTTTACAAAAGATTACATTTTTTTTTTATAGATTCGCAAGTTAACATGCTAGTTTAAAAGTTTAAAAAGTTCCATCACTCTAGCAGCAGTTATTTAACTTATAAATGTACTTTGAAGTCCCTCATTTGACATAATGAGTACTCTAAGCAATACTTTACAAAATTCCGTCGGACGGATGGAAGGAAGGACGGAAGAACCGACGGACAAGGGCAAATCCATCTGAAAGTGGGGGCATTGAATATGTTTCGTGACTGCACGTTTGAAAAAAAATGTTTTAAAAGCCGTGGCTGATTGTGACAATGCGCTTCAAATGTTCCACCGGTATGCACATGTTTGCTTTTCAGACCCATTCTAAAAGTTAAAGTAGCATACCACTGGTAACATTGGAACTTTGAAGTAAATCAGCTAATTAGACTCTGCATCTATAATGCGTAATAGGAATTTCAGTGATGATAGCAACGTTGTCATTCAAATGAACAGGTGCGCTTTTATTGAACACTTTGAAAACATGACTGAGTGCTGTAATGAATACTTTTCTTGTCAGTGTAAGCTATTTTAAAAGTCCAATGTTGTCTTAGCATATGTGTATCATAGTATGAAGACGACCAATGAAACCGGCCTGTGATTGCGATTACCGAGGCTACCTTTACTTGCACAACAGACAAACCACAGTTTCCAAGACAAACTAAATACTAGTTTGCAATTTACGTAACTTTAAATATAAGTCGAAGTCTTTTCAAAGATACATGTATATAAATAAATGGCATTGATATGTGGATGGTCTCTTATAGTTTTTGGTTACTGTTCTATGCTATGGGCAAGAGTTAAATGTCCAAGATAAAATGAAGCTTATATAGACCGCCCCTAGATTTTTATAAAATATTTTGGAGATTGTTTATCATTGTTAATCAATTAAGCATTCAGTCTATCTATCTCTGTTTACTGCCAAGCGCTCTTTCGGGTATTATAGGCAGGGAAAATATGCGCGTCAGGAACATTAGTGAGAGTGAGGAGCAAAAAGGACCCAACAAAGAATATTGTTGGGTAGTGAGCCTTAAAGCTTGAAATCTCCAGAAGAATGGAGAGAAATCAAGTAGTTAAAAGAGTTGGGTGGTGAAAGTGACAGATAAAAGTGAGGGTTAAAAACCTCATTTAAGAGACTAGTACCGCACATTTACCACTGCCCTCTTAAATTTCGCAAGATCCGGTATCAGCTGAGAGCTTGTCCCATAGTGTGATGCTGTGTGGGAAAAAGGAGTAATATTGGTAGAGTGATCCTGTCTGTACCTTTTGTAGATAAAGTGGGTGCAAGTGTCTAGTGACGCGGATTGGTGCTTGTATATATTGTGGGAGAGGTATGGCAACAAGGTTGTGATAGATTTTGTAGAACATGATGAGTTTGCTGTCATTTCTACGATCTGCGAGCGATCTCAAGCCTAGATGTTGTACCATGGCCGAGACACTGGAAAAGGGAGAGTAATCTCGCTGCACCCAGCGTGCAGCCCGGTTTTGCACGCTTTCCACTTGATTGATGGCAGTTTTGGTCCATGGGCTCAAGACAGTGGAAGCGTACTCAACTTGCGGTCGGACCAGAGACTTGTATGCGAGTGCTCGTACCTTTTTATTTTGTGTTGTAATGTTCCTTTTAATGAAGCCTAGTGATTTGTTTACATTTTTTGTGTGATTCTGTCAATGTGTGTCTTATAGCTGAGGTCAGAAGAGAGACCGAGTCCAAGATATTTAGCATCAGAGACACACTCAAGAGCTTTGCCATGGAGAAAGTATCTGTGTTTAATGACGTTGTGGTTCCTTGTGATGTGTAGGACCTGGCATTTGGATGGGTTAAATTCCATGTCCCACTCTTGTTCCCATTCCTGTAGCTTGTCAAGGTCTGGTTGCAGGGATCATGGGATGCACAATCTGAAATAGAGTTGACACTACAGTAAATAGCCGTATCATCTGCAAAACGGCGAACGTCGGATTTGGTGACGGAAGAAGGGAGTTTGGTCCAATGACAGAGCCTTGGGGGACACCAGAGGTTAGTTATATGGGACTTCTGTGGAGCACTCACCATCCAATACAACTGTCTGACCTCTACCAAAGAGGAAGGAACGGGTCCAGCCTAGAACCTGAGAGGAGACGCCATATTCTTGGAGGAGATAGAGGAGTTTCAGATGGTTCACCTTGTAAAAGGCCATACTGAAGTCAAGAAGGATGAGATCAGTTTGGCGGCCTGCTGCTGGGTTGTTGACAAGCTGGTCCGTTAACTCAATCAGTTGTGTCTCACAGGAGCGTCGGTCTCGAAAGCCATGCTGGAGTTCATACAGAATGGTGTGGATGTTGAAGTGCTTGGAAAGGTCAGAAGCAACTACATGTTCTAGGATTTTACAGAGGATACAGGTCAGAGAGATCGGACGATATAGTTTGCCGGGTTACTGGTGTCTCCTTTCTTATAGACAGTCAGTAACTGTTGCATTACATTTTAATTAATAATTTAGTGATTTTGGTTACTAGATGTTAGTTATCATTCGTTCAGTGTGTGTTTATGTGCATTGTATGATATTATTGATTCTGAATAAATCTCAGCAAAATGGTGATGGCGATAATTCTTTTCTTACCGTACCGTATGATACATTCCCCGCCAAATGGAATGTATTTCCACACAATAGTTACGAGGTTGCCAATTGGCTGACACTTCGTCATCAACCAATCGTAAAAGCTTTTGGAAAAGCTGCGTAAAACGTCCATTTTGTCCCTCGTGTTTCGCTGCCAAGGTATCGTTATGCAAAAAATTGATTTAAAATTGTTCAGGATTCTGTTTATCATTCGAATGATTGTTTGTTATTAGCATCATTGATTACCAACATATTTGTAACCATCCTATAATAATCAGAGTGATACGTATTAAAATGTCGATGAAAATGTGTAGTAACGTAATTTTTAAGGAATTAAGATGATTAAATCCTAAAATAGACTGGTAATAAGTAAGTGTAGAAGGAATTTTGCTTTAACTGTATTGATAGCATTAAATAATTAAACGAATGTTTGTTTTACAAATAGTAATCTTCGTGGTGGATTAGTTAAAAGGGCCAATTGGGAATTAAATTAGTCTTCAGGAAAAGTGACGACTTTCTCATGAACATAAGTCATAAATTTGAGGTTATTTGAATAACTTAAATAATACAAATACTAATAGAAAACCACCAGGAAAGCATACATCCATTTATAATGCTGTGATTTATTTCCAATTATTTGTGATACGTGAAGCTCTTGAAATAATTTAAGCTGACATTTGGTGGTTTAAGAGCTTTAGAAAAGAATATTTGTGTAGATACCCGTTAAAATTTTGCAAATAATTTTGAAATTGTAAATATGGGTTACTAGTACCCTTCACAAAATCGAATAGGGGTACTGGTCAGCATTGCATCTTGAGATAAAGTAATCTTTGAAAGTTATCAGATCTCCCAACATTTGTATCACTATCAGATTTGTCAAGGTGTCTTTCACCGTGTTATTGCAAATAATGTTGCAGTGCCCTGAAACTGACTTTCGTTATATGTGTAACATTATTAAGAGCATGTGACAAGCATTTTTGACCCTGGCTGAGATGTTCTTCTTTTAAAATTTGCATTCTTACCCCTGGAATTGATAGAAATGGCTTCTCCTAACCAGAAACAGTTACATGTACCAATATCTTGGATATCAGATTTTACAAGAAAGAATGACTGGAAAATTGGATTAAGAATTGTGTTATATAAAATGTATGATCAATAAAATAACTTGTCTTCATTATTTTTTAGGGCACAAGGCGAATAAAAGTTGAAATGGCTGACCCAGATTCGTAAGTCTCCTGTTTTCGTAATATTTGATTCAATCCTCCCACGTTAAGGGAATAGGGGGCCTACAGAAGTTCATTTCAGTCTAAACATTGTCATGGTTTCTAGACAATGTGTTGACAGCCGCTTGGTCTATGAACATTTTTATTATTTTCCAGACAATATTACATAGAAGGCAAACAGGATAACCTGTATGTATTATTGTATGTCCTTTAACATCATGGGCTAAAGCTGTCAATTTGGTCCATTTCTTTCAAATAAATGCCTTAGTTTTGTGACCATTTCATTATATGCAGTCCATGTTTATTTGTCCTTTATTTAAGACTTCTAGTCATAACTTCATGGGGACTCGTTCTGCTGTTTTCAGGAAAGTACATGATGATGCTGGTGAAGCTGGAAGTGAGGACAATCAAACCAGCGAGGAGCCTAGCAGTGAGTATCTCAAGTAAAACAGAAACACTTACAAATTATGAATGAGAAGTATGGTAAGGGATAAATGGGAAGATCAAGGGTGAAACAGACCTGCTCCTTTTTGCTTGCCTTCCCCCATCCTGCCTCTCTCGAATGGTCAACACAAAAAAATGAGATTTAAAAAAAACAACTCGTGAGACTTAGGTCAAAACAATTTTCCTAATGATATCTCAGTCGAGTTTGAAACTGGGTGAGGTGGATTAAAAATAAATCACTTGGTCAACTTTATGAAAAGCTTGTGAGCACTGAGAAGTCATTTTTTTGCCCTTTAATCTTGAAATATGCTCAAATTGTAGATCAAAATTGGGGCAAGAATTTGTTGCATTTTTATGCCCCCAGTAGGGTGGCATATAGCAGTTGAACTGTCTGTCCGTCCGTCCGAGAAAACTTTAACGTTGGCCATAACTTTTGCACTATTGAAGCAGGGCCCTCAATCCATTTTAGGGGAAGCGGGTCGCTACCCATAGCAGGGGGAATTTTCGCGGCGTTTCCCTTTTTGGGGGATTTTTTACTTANGGGGGGAATGAGGCCGAATTTCGGCCTCAGATTTGACAGATTGAGGGCCCTGATTGAAGATAGCAACTTGATATTTGGCATGCACGTGTATCTCATGGAGCTGCACATTGAGTGGTGAAAGGTCAAGGTCATCCTTCAAGGTCAAAGGTCAAAAAAATACAATCCAAGGAAAGTAATAAGCTTTAAAAGGTAGATAATTTCTTAACCTGCCAAATGATATATTGAAATTTTATTTCAAAGCGGCCCAATATGGGGCATTGTGTTTCTGACAAACACATCTCTTGTTTTGTATGTGGTGGGATATTCAGAACAAGTCAACAAAACATTAAGTTTGACTTGTTTAATCTGCATAAAATAGATCTACTGGCAGTCTTCACAGCAATTTTGTAAGCCACTAGCCCGAATCATGCTTAATTTGAAAGAGATAAAAAATCAATATTCCAACAATAAATAATTAATTTATAGTAGCCCGAATCATATTTCATCAGCACAGGGCTGTCGGGCTTCTGTTAGCGTGAGGACTGTACTGGTTTCCACAAAAATATTAAAGGAATTAATTAATAGATGAGGGAATTCAGAAAATCTCCCATTTTTATTTTTGTAAAAACATCTGGAATATTTGTGAGAAAGTACAATTTGTATAGTTCTGTTAAACAGTAAAACACGATGAAACAAAATTAAGGCCGGTGAATTTCGCATTTCGGTAGGACATTCTTGTCTGTTTATTTAGGTGGTCCTTCCCTATGTTTAAGTTATGTTCATTTGTGTCGAAAGTGAGTGCTGTAGGTTAAAGTGTTTGTTGGTGAAAAGGGGAATTCGGTCTCTGGCCAAGCCACATTACTTTGTGTATTGGTCATTTAAAGTGTGTAACCTTCATCTTTCCATTTAAGTTGTGCAGTTCTCTGTAACTATCAAAAGTGTATGATATATTTAACTGTGAGGAATGGGTAGTATTGGCTTTGCTGAAGAAATTTCTGATTATCTTCATGTAGGGCTGTAACGAATACACTAGGTGACGAATACGATACGTATCAGGAATACAGGGTGGCGAATACGAATATTTATTCGCGAATATGAATTTCAATGAACAAAAGTGATACTGACAACTGAAATGACAGTATATAGTATGAAACTATGAGTATTTGTCAATATGATTAATTGAGTATCATTACATACTGAAAATATGAAAAATAACACTTTGAAATAACAAAACACTGACAAGAACTGCTTAAACTTTGAACACAGTTTTTAAACTTTTGAGAAAACATGACTAGTACCCATACAAGCCTTGAGTAGAACAATTAAGAGTCAACAGTTGACACATTAGTGACTGTAGCATTCCCTTTGCTAGGCTCCATGTTTGTTGAGAAGTTGCACAATCATTGTCGTAAAGATAAACAAAAAAGAAATTCCATCTGCTAATCCTTTGTGTGTATGTTTGAGAATCAAATCACTCGTATTTACCTAAATAAACATTAAACAATCATCGAAAGATTTTTCAATTCAATGTAAATATTCAACCGGTGCCCGCCATTGTAGTTGCTAATATCACTGTGTAACATAGTGGGTGGGGTAAACATAATGAAAAACGCCGGAATAAGGAGCAGAACATTTAAATATAGGGGTTTATTGTATGAACCTTCATTTCTAAGGTAAGATAAGATGATTAAACTTTCAAACTCGAAACCACGTTGTTTGTATTCGTCAAATATTCGGTTCGGGAGGTGGCAAATAATGAATACGATTCGTCCACAGCCGTATTTGAGTAATTCGAATATTCGAATGTATCGTTACAGCCCTATCTTCATGGAAGATTAGTAATTGACTGTTAAATATGGCAAAAAAAAACACTTAATAAGCAAGTGCAGTATTCCTAGTGGACTGACGTGTTCCTGTGTGTTGCTGCAGGTCAGGGTGATGTGTCGGGGGAGCCGGCCGTGCTGGCTAGTCAGCTGATGAGAGATCCACAGATGTTGGCAGCCCTGCAGGACAAGCTAGGCAGCATGGTTGGACATAACTCTGGATACATTGAGAGGTAATCAGAACCACTCTGCCATTGGTGTTCTTGCGAGGTCGAGAAATTGTTATTTTATGGCATTATTTGTACAGATGTGGGAAACAAATTGGTCAACTTGCAATTTAAGTATTCATGGGACAAATCTTAATCCCCCCTACTGTATTCACTTAAAAACATTACTGTATTTTTCTGTATTGCTCAATGCTGGTTCTTCATACAAAAATAAAATATATATTTAGTTGTGTTTGTTAAATTTTGCACCTGAGATCTGTCTTTGCCTTGTAGACATTTGACATTTGCACATGTGCTATAGTAATAGGAGTATAGGTTCTGTGACTGCTTTTAGTATTCATAGGGTAAAACTCTCCGTACAAAATATGCAAGAAGAATTTGAACTCCAGTCATCTACTTTGTTGTACTGTTAAACTGGTTAGATTCCTTAAATATCTTACTGTCTATGAAATGGTCAGTGCTTTTCACAGGCCATTTAACGGTACCTCCCCGGGGCGCTTGAATTTCGAAATCAGAGTCCACGGGACGCCTGAAATTTTCCGATCAGTGTATTTTGGCTGTTACTGCAACAGTAGCAAAAACAAGCCATTCTTAAGATCAAAGCGATACCGACTTCGCCGACAATTAAGAAAGCCGATTTAAGATCCTTTGTCTATCGCTTTAATCAACTTAAGTCCGCCTAAAGGCGGAGCGTCGTTGTATTGGAAAATACCTTAAAAATCTATATGGCCAATGAGAGCGCACGCTTTTTATGAGCGACAGATTTTGTAGGCATACAAAACATGCAGTTTATTCGTGCAGACGACTCGTGGCGTTAATGTAATTGTCACAGAAATATTACCCAATTATTTAGAAGGCAATGATGGCAACCGGCTGTAATCCTTGTGGACATTGTGCATTTCATGCATTATACTGTCAAAACATTTACTCGACTTGTAAAGCGTTTTAACAAATTATCGTTGAGTTCACTTTTTAGTGTTAATGTTTTGTTGAAATCTCAAATGAGCATAACTAAATTTGTAATCCGAAACACACTCCCAAACGTTAATGTGAACACGTTTGTAATCTGTAACACACTTCCGAATGTAAATGTTATTAAAACGCGATGTTAACAGATTGTTGCTTCAAATATTAACAGTGCACATTTATTTTATGTGTTGAACCATTGTTAATAACATTGTACAACGTCGCATAGAAAGCGTGGGTGTATTGAGCGTTGTATTAAAACGCACACAGCACGTCAGGGGATTTACGCATGTTCAGTTGGAATATTTCATCAAATTATAAATAGTCACTTATGACGAAAATCATTTGATACTTTAGAAAATTAGAAATTCGTGAGAACTTTTATCATCAATATTTACCAGAATTTGGTTTCAAAAATGGAATACACAGGATTATCGGGTAATGAAAAGAAACTTGAAAAGAAGTAAGTTTGCAGTAACAGAATCGGGTTGATACGAATGTATTGGGGAATGTTCGAGTCGGGATTTTACTATCTATGCGGGACAGTTTTAAAACAATTAAAATTATATCTCTATAACAGGAGTTTATTTTTTTTA
The DNA here is from genome assembly GCA_007657795.1 of Dreissena rostriformis. Lineage (NCBI taxonomy): Eukaryota > Metazoa > Mollusca > Bivalvia > Myida > Dreissenidae > Dreissena > Dreissena rostriformis. Next base: position 288,954 of record VMBQ01000086.1, read on the forward strand.
AGAGTCATCGTGCACCAAATGACGTCTTTTGATGCTGTTTTTCTTAGAGTTGAGTTATAATGCACCACAGAACGTCAATTGACACGTTAAATTTAAAAAAAATCAACGTCTGGAGTGGACACCCCTCCCGAACCACCCCTTTCAGCACCGGGGCGGCTGAAAAAAATCCTGTGGAAAGCACTGATGGTCATTTATATACATTTGATTAATTATTTTTTATGTTAAACAAAAAAATGGTTATTAATATCAAGTTTACAGAGTATGAATCAAACTTCCAATTGAGATCTACTTTCTAATTGGTTGAATCAAATATGGCGCTACCATCTTAGCCAATGCATTCAAGATATTTTTCCATATTGAAGAGTATACTCTTTGTTTTCCAAAATGGCATTATCTGATCTCAAAAAAGTTTGGATTGCAAATTAATGCAATCTTGCAAAAGAACAAAATTTTAAAACGCTATTGGTTAATGACAAAAATAAGTTGCTTTCATGCTGTCTGCAGACAGAGTCGTCATACAATTCATTATTTGTGACGATTTATGTTGTTCTTTGACAGAACCTTAAAAAGTGACATTGTCACAAATTTGATGGCAAAAAAAATATACATGAATTTCCAAAATTTGTAATTAAATTTAAAGCTAAAAGAGTATAGTTGGCTTGTATATGATTTTGAAATATCAAACATGTGTATACTATATCTATTTGTTTAATGCACAGAAGTAGTTGAAAAACATTAACTTCAGGTTGATTAGTGTCTAAAAAATATTGATAATGTCCCTAGTTTTCATGAGCTGTGAGAGATATGTCCCACCTTTTTGATACCTGGCCAGAACAGTGGCCGTATCACTAGCAGTCAAGTGTAACACAATTCGGTACTTGGCAAAGGAATAGCCGTTTGTCTTGAACTAAATCGTCAAAAATCATCATAAAAACATGTAAAAAACCTTATTTCAATACATCCTCTTTCCTTACCATTTTTCAGATGACTAGCATATAGTGTGAAGTATTGCTATGTATGTTAACAATTTTTTTAAATTTTGTTCTGCACATATAGTCTCCCAAAGGTCGTGAAGAGAAGAATTAAAGCTCTGAAGAAGATACAGTTTGAAGCGACCAAAATAGAAGCAGAGTTCTATCGAGAGGTGCATAGACTGGAGTGCCAATATGCTGCAAAATACTTACCACTATTTGAGAAGGTAAAGTACTCATTTCTGTTAGTGTAAAAAGTTTGAGTTCAATTAAATCTGGTTAACAGCTATGTTGGTATTGTGTAAGTTTGTTGAAACATGCTTATTTTCAAACTGTGAACGTAAGTAATTGTGAGATATTTGGATGAGCATTCTACTCTTTTTTTTCAGAGAACGACGGTGGTGACGGGTGGGTATGAGCCAAATGATGACGAAGCAGACTGGCCAAGTGACGACGAAAAAGAGGATGAGCTAGCTGTAAGGCTTCAATCGCCAATATTGGGTCACTGTGCACTGTTTCTAGTAGTTGACATTAATTGGGGTTTATTAAAATGTGTGCGCTACCCTCTACCTTTATTGCGGGGCATATAGATTTTCCCTCATCTGTCCATCCTCCTGTCACTTTTTTGTGTGCTGCATGACTAAAAGAGTATTGAAGCACGCGAGCTTGAGCATCTCTATATTTTGGTTGAGATATTTTTGACATAGCTGGAGTTATGGCCCCTTTTCTAGCATTTTGGTTTTTAACTTACTTGTTGACATAACTCAACAAGTATTGCTGCTACAGGGCGGAAACTTTTCATAAATATTAACCATACATTTTTCACTTGCGTCGCGCTTCATTAAAAAAGTATTGCTGCTGGAGAGTTGAAACTTTACAAACATATAAAAAGCATATAACTTGCGCACCTCTATTTTTTGTAAGGATGGTATCTACATAATCAGAGTTATGGCCCCCTTTTTAGCACACACAAATTATAACAAATTTCGCTTGTGTTGCACACAAGTCAAAAAGTATTGCTGCTATAGGACTGAAAGTTTACAAACGTAGTTACCAGCATGTGCAATTATGCACCTCCAAATAGTGCTTTGGATATTTTTGACTCAACTGGACTTGTGACCCATTAAAAAAATCAATGTCACCGGTCTCTTAAAGTTTTTCTGCTAGAGGGCTGAAACTTAACAAACATAAAATCCAGCATGTGAAGTTGCGCTCCTCCATATTTTGGATAAGAGGTTTTATGCACAATAGGAGCTGTGGACGCTTTTTAGCTAAAAATTACATTATTTAAGTTAACTCACATGTATTGCTGCAAGAGGATTGAAATTATACGAACATATTAACCTGCAAAGTGAGCGTGGGCACCTCCATATTTTTGCTCAGTTTTTTTCTTACAAAGTGGAGTTTCTATGCAGAAGTGGAATGAGGAGGCATCCATTTCCTACACAAACATTTCTAGTTATACCCCCATTACCATTGGTAATGGGGGCTATATAGGAGTTACTTTGTCGGTCCCAAAATTTCATCCGATCTTCACCAAGCTTGGTCAGAAGTTGTATCTAGATGATGTCTAGGTCAAGTTTGGATATGGGTAAAAAACTAGGTCACGGGGTCACTAAGTACTTTTTAAACCGAAAGTTTGTCCGGAGCATAACTATGTCATTTATCGTTAGATTTTAAAATCATTTGGCACATTTGTTCACCATTATTGGACGGTGTGTTGCGCGAAAGAATTACTTGGATATCTCCAAGGTCATGGTCACACTTTGAGTTCAAAGGTCAAAAATGGCCAATTGCAGGGTTAGAAGTTTTCCGGTTTGCGCCGGACTTCCGGTTTTTCAGGGCACCAAAAGGTCAAAAGACGCTTTGTAATTGATATTGCCGAATGTGTTTAGTTGAAAGAGCGGCATTTTCGGTAAATTAATAAAAGCAGGTGCCCGGAAGAGTAATCGTTCTTTTCATTGTAATCAGCGAGCAAAATAAAGGGAGAGAATCGTTTACGACATTGTCAAATCATTTACGGGAAATGAGCGCTAACGTAAAAAAAGTTACTTTTCTAAATAAAACAAATCAAAAATGAAGTTTCTTGATCGGAATTCGAGCACAAAGGTGCTAGAATATGATGTAAAGAATAAATGGCGATGGGAGTCGTTGGCTGAAATAGCGAATGTGGAATTAAATTTGGCGTATAAAAAAAAAAACGGACATCCCTGGTGTGTGTTTTTGTGTAAAAAACAACAACAACAATAAGTTATAATAATAAATCGTCAGGAAAAAGGCAATTAAAGCCCATGCGACCGACAAGGCACACAAACGCAATGTCAAATTGATGGAAATTAACATGCAGTGTTTCAGCATGTTAACCACATTATGTGTATTTGATGAAACTTAAATTGATCAATATATCTTAAAACCATTACATTTCAATTATACCTTGGCACAGTAATTTTGTTTCTGTAAGAAAAATTTACCTTTTCATTTTGTTTCATGTATGTGAATTAAGGATCATGTGCATTAAATGTATTGCCTTATATACGTTGATTGAATTTTTTGGTTTCAATTTATTTTAAAATGAAAATACATTAACTCACCTTTATAGAGTGAACTTGCAAAACATGTGTGATTTTGAAGATATGAATTAATTTCTAAGCTATTGTTTTTATTTGTCAAGTCTCAGGAGCTTACGGGGGCCTCCAGCCCCCTGGGCCCCCAGCCAGGGCTTTGCCCTGTACCCACCGGGGGTCCTAGCGGCACCCAGGCCCCCAGCAAAAAAATTCAGGTTTTTCAGTTTTGCCAACTTTTAACCCTGCAATCGCCATAAATGAGCTTGTCCAGGCCATAACTATGTCGTTCATTGTGAGATTTTAAAATCATTTTGCACATTTGTTCACCATCATTGGGTGGTATGTCGCGAAAGAATTACGTCAATATCTCCAAGGTCAAGGTAACTACGAGTTCAAAGGTAAAAAATGGCCATAAATTAGCTTGTCCGGGCCATAACTATGTCCTTCATTGTGAGATTTTAAAATCATTTGGCAAATTTGTTCACCATCATTGGACGGTGTGTCGCACGAAGAATTACGCTGATATCTCCAAGGTCAAGGTCACACTTTGAGTTCAAAGGTCAAAAATGGCCATAAATGAGCTTGTCCGGGCCATTACTATGTCATTCATTGAGATTTTAAAATTACTCTACATTAATTTTGTTCACATTCATTGAATGGCATGTCATGCGAAAGAATTCAGTATGTGGGGGTATACGTCACGTCTGTGACAAAGCTCTAGTTCATAGGTGTGTGGGTTGCAAAACTATTGTAAACCTGGAGATAACTCACTTCTAATAAACATTTATGGGGACACTGCTATATTATGTGTTGTAACTATACATGCTTCAGTACACTTCAATTGTTTCCTTCTTTACTTATGAGGCATGTGTCCAATATCTTTTCTCAAAGACATGTTTTGGCATGGAATTTTTAGAGAATTGTGCAACTTTGTAGCAGTCTGTTTTGTATGAAGACTTGTGATGATCATTCCTTGGACCTTAAATTTGACTGTGTATTGGATGAATTTTTGATGTGACTTGATCCCTTTATAATATACAAGTTGTTCCTTTATTTTTAGAATGAGAAAACTGAACTGGCTTTAGAAGACGCAAAGGTATTGCCAAATGTTGTTTACTTTTAAAGTAGTATTAGAGGGACTTGTTTGTATACATAATTTAATGAAATCCATTTTCAATAAATAATTCATTAATAGATAGTCTTTTAAAGCCAGAACAGTTTTGCAAATATTTATGACCTTGGTACTTTAGGGTATTAACTAAATATGTAATGCTGATTGTTTATCAAATATTTTCACAATTCAATTGTATCATGTTTATTTATTATAGGAGAAATAGTAATAATTTCAATGATCTGTAACATTCTACTTAATATATTTTTAGTAAACTGCTGCAAACATTGTATTTTTTTCTCAAATATATTCCAAAGGTTTTGTTATAAACACATAATAACAATATTGCAAACTATTATCTTCTTTTTGTAGGAAAAAAGTATAATGACAAGTACAAAGTAATTAAAGAGAAAGGTTTGAGCTACATTTTCAAGTTGGTCATGTTTTTACGTTTCCAGGATGAGGTAGAAAAGAAGGCAAACATTGAAGACAAGAAAGAGGAAAATGCAGAGTCCGAAGGTAACATCACATTCTCACTGAGTATGAACACGTTATGAAATCCAACACATGTGCTTTGCAAAAAAACCCAACAACGCACATCTTAGAAATTTTTGCAATGCTTAAAAATGTGTATCCTATTGATCAATAAGGCCCCCCCCCCCCCCCCNCCCCCCCCCCCCCTTTAAAATAAGGTGGCATATAACATTTGCATTGTAAGACTGCAAATGCTAACAATCATTAGACAACGTGTCATGCGTAACAACTGCTTTCCAACCTCAGAGCTCTACTTAGAGTTCAAAGGTTAAATTTGGCCATAAAACAGCTTAAACATTTCTGTCTCGGTCATAATTCTGCCATATATTGATGGATTTTAAAATAAATCTGCACAAATGCAAACCATAATATGATATGTACTTTGGTCTCTATCACTAGTTTCCGTTGTTCATGTTCAGTGCTCCAGATAAGCCTCAACAGAAGGGCATTCTTTACATGTTCATAATTATTCTTCTATATTTAAAAAAAGATATGTATCTAGTTGTGTGTGTTAATTTTTGCACCAGAGATCTGTCTTTGCCTTGTAGACATTTGGCATTTGCACAGGTGATATAGTATTCGGAGTATAGGTTCTGTGACTGCTTTTAGTACTCATAGGGTACAACTCTTTATACAAAATATGCTAGAAGAATTTTGACCCCCTGTCACCCCAAGGTCTCACCCTCCCCCTAAGACCCCTGTCATGCCCTTTTTTGATCGGATCACATTATTATACAGGTTTGATTTGACGTTTCAATAAATTTTCACAGTGAAAACATTTTATTTATTATAGAAACAGTGTTTTACATGAATATATATGTTGTATGAAATGTTTATACATAGTACACCTTCTATATTGACAGTAAGCCACTGGGATAAAATGACCATGTGGGCTAAAGTGCCCTTCAAAAAAGAGCACCCTTTCCTTTGTAAATCTTAGCTGGAGCATTGATGTTAGATATGATAGTAATTGCAATCTAATATTTAAACAACCTGAATGTGTATTTTGAATTTTTTGCCAGGAAAAGAAAAGGATGAAAACACGAAGGGAATTCCTGGCTTTTGGCTGACGATCTTTAAAAATGTGGACATGTTGTCTGACATGATACAGCCAGCAGATGAACCAATACTCAATCATCTACAAGACATCAAAGTAGAATTCAAAGAAAAAGATCCAATGGTGAGATCTTTACTCAGGAAGTTGTATAATTCCTTAAATATTGAAATGTAACCATCATTGTGTACATTGAAATGCAGCCTCAATGTTTTGTCTTTTTGAATGTTGTTTATTGAATATGTGCATGTCTAAGGTATGGATGCATATTTAAGAGGTATACTGATTTACCAATTAAAGTATACCACGTAATATTATATTACTATTTTATTACTATTTTTTCGAAAACATCGTTTGTAGATAAGTTAAAACATGTATTTATGATTAATTCTTTAGATGTTCATAATTATGCTTCTATATTTAAACATATATACTAAGTTGGATGTGTTAAGTTTTTGCACCTGAGATCTGTCTTTGACTTGTAGACATTTGACATTTGCACATGTGCTATAGTAATAGGAGTTTAGGTTTTTTGACTGCTTTTAGTATTCATAGGGTAAAACTCTCCATACAAAATATGCAAGAAGAAATTTGACCCCCTGTCATTAACATCGCTGTATCATATTTAAAAAAATTTAATCCTTACATCAACCAATGGGAAAGACGTCGGACCTCGGACAAATCCGATAAAATTTGACGAGGTCCGATAATATTTCCCAAATTGTCGGACCTCGTGTCCGACAAAAAAAAACACGATATGTAAAACTTTTATTAAAAACCAACACGAAAGTAGGAATATTAAAAAAAAAAAAAATCTAATTTATGTTTATTTTACTTCGATAGATTATTTAACTTTAAAATAAATTTTACCAACCAGTCGAACTGGCTGTCTTTGCTGGTGACGTAACAAACTCCAAGCGCGATTCTTACTTGCTACGGAATTTCTTATCGGGATCACAAAATTACAGCTCCCGCGAATAAAATTCGTAGCGAGTCAAGTCGAGATATGAAACGAATATTAATACAAAATAAACGCTAATCACTTTCTTACTGATATCATGATATGGCAGGAAAGTGCGCGGCATTTAAAAATTAAACAACTTTTAATAAAGGGTATAAACGGCGAAAAATACTTGTCTCGGCACGGACGTCGCCATCTTGACTTCGTTTACTTTAGATCAAGTTTTTCCAAATGTCTTCATAGAACGGGTTTTAATTAAGTTGTTATTTTATTGTATTTAGAATTGTTAAACATTGTGAACGTCATAATTATACGTCATAATAATAAAAAATAAACTCTACACAAGTTATTTTCTATTCTTTGGAAAAGAAAAACGAGGTCCGATAAAATCTGGCGAGGTCCGACAAATTTTAAAAGTTATCGGACCTCGTGTCCGACAAGATTTTTTCGTCTTTCCCATTGGTTGCTTACATATTGAAATGTTATCAGCATTGTGTAGATTGTTATGCAACCTCAATGTTGTTTTAGTGTCAATGTTGTCTGTTTAACCCTTTGAGCGCTGGAACCGGATTTTGAAGGCCTTTTCAAACAGTTTGGATCCAGATGAGACGCCACAGAACGTGGCGTCTCATCAGGATCCAAACTGTTTGCTATTCTGATAGTATTCTTTGAAAAAAATCGAAGAAAATGCTTATTTTAGAAATTCAGCAGACGACATTTTAGCAGACGACAAATTTCCCAGCATGCAAAGGGTTAATATGTGCATGCAAATAGAATGGATACCTGTTTTAGATCTTATATTCCACTTAATTGGAGTCAATTAAATCCCAGTTTGGTTTGTTTCAGGGGTTTACCTTACAGTTCATATTTGAGCCCAATGATTATTTTGAGAACAAGCAAATCACAAAGGAATACGTCATGAGATCTGAACCTGAAGAAGGTGATCCCTTCTCGTTTGAGGGGCCAGAAATAATCAAATGTATCGGGTACGTTGCCACCTTTATCTCGTTGTTTATTATCTTTATCAAAGCTTCTTGTTATTTATTATGTTGATAAAATGCCAGTTTTGATGAACTCAAAGCTTTGATTTGAATGCCAAATTGTTTTTGCTGTAAATAGGTTTTCGGAAGCAAAGATGATCTCTGATATCTTGTACGATATAATGTTGTTCAACATAATTTAATAAAGTTGCAAATTCAGCATTCTGTTTGTTTCTTAAAAACATTACTGTTTTTCTAAATTCTGGTTCTTCATTCAAAAATAAAATAGTTGTGTGTGTTAATTTTTGCACCTGAGATCTGTCTATGCCTTGTAGACATTTGACATTTGCACAGGTGCTAAAGTATTCGGAGTATAGGTTCTGTGACTGCTTTTAGTATTCATAGGGTAAAACTCTCCATACAAAATATGTAAGAAGAATTTTGAACCCCCTGTCATTTATTTCCCTGTACCATATTTCAGAACAAAAATTGCTTCTATATTTATTTATTTTTATCCCCCATTTGAAGAAGAGGGGTGGGGTATGTTGTTTTGCTTGATGTCGGTCTGTCGAAAGACCAGTTTGTTTCAGATCAATAACTTGTGAATGGATTGACCAATTGGCTTGATACTTTCTATGTGCATTGGCCTTTGCTAGTTGATGACCCCTATTGAAATTGGGGTCACTAGGTCAAAGGTCACTGTCACTCTCGGAGTGAAAATTGTGTCCAATCAATAACTTGTGAATGGAGGGATCGATTGACTTGATACTTTGATTTGCGTTGGCCTTGGACTGAAGATGGCCCCTATTGAAATTGGGGTCAAAAGGTCAAAGGTCACTCATAATAATTGTGAAAATCATTTCCAATCAATAACTTGTCAATGAATCGACCGATTGGCTTGATACTTCACATGTGCAATGGCCTTGGATAGTAGATGACCCCTATTGAAATTGGGGTCACGAGTTCAAAGGTCAAGGTCACTGTGATATAAAGTGTTTAATTGGTTTCTTTTGGATATGTCATCAAAGGATCGAGTGATTTGCAGTTGCATTGACATTGAACAGTAGATAATCCCTTTTGAAATTTAGTTAAGTTTTGTTTAGAAAAATCCTACATGTATGGCAAGGCCCTGGGATGTGGCATCAGTTTCCAAATGCAGAGCTCTTGTTATATTTTTAGTTGCGTGTGTTAACTTCTGCACCTGAGATCTGTCTTTGTCTTGTAGACATTTGACATTTGCACAGGTGCTATAGTATTCGGAGTATAGGTTCTTTGACTGCTTTTAGTATTCATAGGGTAAAACTCTCCATACAAAATATGTAAAAAGAATTTTGAACCCCAGTTATCGACAATGCCGTATTGTAAAATATCTATTTGATAATGCAGGTGCAAAATCGACTGGAAGAAAGGAAAGAACGTGACAGTTAAAACAGTTAAGAAGAAGCAGAAGCATAAGGCCAGTGGTACAACCAGAACAATACAGAAAACAGTCCAAAATGATTCCTTCTTCAATTTCTTTAGTCCGCCTACACGTAAGTGCTGTCCGTTGTGGTTCGAGATCATCACACGGATGTGTACAATAAATGAACACATTGCGTATAGTTTTGTTTAATTGAAGGTATAACTCTTATATACAGTAGATTCCACTTAATTGAATATCGGATAATCGAATAATCTGGTTAATTGAAAAGAAATTGAAAACACCAAACCATTTGCATCTCTTCCCATTGTTAAAACATCGCTTAATCTGATAGGAAATATGGCCTATTCCGGTTAATTAAATAGCCAATTATCGATTGCACACTATAATCCAGCGTAGAATCGCATAAATCTCCAAGGAAACGCATCGTATAGACGATTTTGACAGACACGCTCCATTATCCGCAAAAAGTCGCTTTCGCTTATTTGAATCCCTTTTGTTGAAACATCGCAGTCTGCACAATATGTCAGTAGAACCGCTAAGCGTGTTTTCACAACACCCAACACTTAATCCAGTTTCGTCCCGATTTTCTGTTTCATCAGTATACAGTACAATAACTGTTTCAATAATGACTTATGTAAACAACCGTAACGATAAAGATACAGTGTGTTTGATTTCCAATTAATTTTGAGAAAATGACAATTCCAAATCATTCGCGATATCATTCGGTTAAAATTTACCACAAAACATTTAACGGAAATTTAATACACGCACACTTTCCATGCGTTTAAGGTGACGTTGTACATGTAGGGAATAATTTGCGCGCACTTTTCTCGAGAGAAAGGATTAAAACACACTGTAAATTTGCAGTTTATTTGAAGAATGTGATAACGTCGAGTACAAATTGAATTGGGAAGAGTGTTTCGGATTACAAATTTAATTATGCGCATTTGAGAATTCAACAAAACGCGGAATACGGACCAATTTCTAGGATGCTCATACTTCGGAACGATGCGTTTTTTTCCAGATTTTTCCTAGAAAAAAAGAAATGTTCATAACATTGAAAATATGACTGATTCCGTATAATTGAATACTCTGGATAATTGAATATTCGGATGTGAAAAATGGGCTATTCAATTAAGCGGAATCTACTGTATTCATGAACATAAGAAAGCAGATTTTCATATGCATGCTCAAGCAGCCATTTTGAGCCAACTTACATTTTCACATTGATCATGGTCAATACTGCAATATTTTTAGCTATCACTTTTCAGCATGTATGTTGTGTTATTATTATTCAAATATTCCAGTGAACTACATGCACACAACTAAATTAGAATTTAGGTAATATTAGTAAGTCAACACTTATTAAAGTAAAATTGTTTTGGTCAAGGGTAGCCTTGCTTCTTTGCATACACTTGGGTTCATATAAACCATGATCAATTTCAGCAGCTGCTTTCCCAAAAACTAGCGTCCAATAATGCACTGTTTGTTATACATTTTCCATGTAATGAAATGCTGTTCCCCTACAGCTCCCGAGGATGAGGAGATGGATGAAGACACGGAAGCACTTCTAGCTGCCGATTTTGAAATAGGACACTTCATTCGAGAACGCATAGTACCTCGCGCTGTCCTGTACTTCACTGGAGAGGCATTGGAAGCAGATGATGATGTAATTATGCTAGTAGTTTATATTTCGTATTCTGTAAAACATTGATTGTTTTTATACACTGGAATCACCTTGTTGGTCAGTTGGTCTGTCACACTGCAAATTTGTACATTGTGTCGCGAACAAGTATCTAAGTTTTCTGCCTATCAACATGAAACTATAAATGTACATTAAACTTAAAAAATGTGTTGTTTATGCATACTATGAAGAAGTGTAAGATCTTATTTTCATGAACAGTGCAATATTGTTTGGAGAGTTATTTGCCCTTGAACTTTGCCAATTTTACATTTTAACATTAATGTGCATGTTTACTTTGGGTTGTGAACCAGTCTTGTCTGTTTTCCAAGGAAAGAAAAAAAGCCTTTGCTTATCACGTCTGACCTGTCAACCTTGATTGCAACTAAGTGGATTAGTGGGCTAAAACAATTACCAGGAAGATTTACATGATATGAAATATTCAGACGAATATCAATGTTATCACTCTTATTTTTTGTGTGTTCAGTATGACGAGGGAGACGAGGAGGACGGAGTAGAGGAAGGAGAGTATGATGAGGATGCTGATCCAGACTACAGTCCAGGGGTGAGTACACGTTGGGGGACTGGGTTGGCCTCACCCTCGCTTGTGGGGCTTGAGAATAAGGCATTGTATGTCTTCTTTCTGTTGTCAAACAATTACTCAGGTTTAAATTTTTAAACCTAAACATGTTTTGATTTAAATTAAAAATGACATGAACAATACTATGCTGATGTTAAGTTGGTAACCTTCCTTTCTGTTATGTTAACATTTCGAATTTGTTGTGAAATTTTGAGTTTCTGAATTCTGTAGCCAGTTAAAGTTCCTATAGGATGTTGCTTGGAAAATAAACGTCAACTTTTGCAACAGGTTAGATACAGATACCTGAACCAAGCTTTTCTTGACCGGGTGGCGACACTTGCCCTTGGTAGAGAGTCTCATATCTCTAGTGCCCCTTTTGATACCCGACTGCCCCCCAGGCCTAGTTCAGGCACATCCATTCGGAAAGACATGACCACGCAGACACAGCTATCCCGTCGACCGCTTACAGCACCATCGAATCAAGAACCAACATTGGCGTCAGAGACCAGATCTAGGAGTGAAATTTTGCCATCGTCAGATGTTGTTACTGGTCCTGTACAGGAAACATTGGGATCAGGGACGAGATCAAAAACTGTTAATTTTCAACCGTCGACTATGGTTGCTGGTGTCGCTGGGCAGAAAGTTGTTGGTAGTAAAAGACCAGAAGGTGTTCAACCTGTTACAGCGTTTTTAAGAGAAGGTACAGAGATTTTCTTACCAAACGCATTGGAATCTGAAGGTATTCAAAGTAGCGAGCAAATAAGTAAATCTACAAGGGTGGGACAAAAATCACAAATGGCTATGACTAGGGAGAAGACGTTTGTTCGTGTAAACCGTCCAAGGGTATTGTCTGTGAAGAGTCCGAGAGGATTAGTTAAGGGAAACACCAGGCATAAGAAAGTTATGGAAGAAATTAAAGAAGATCCTAACAATGGATGTGATTCATCAGACAACAGTAAACCAGAAGAATCGATAAAAATAAAAGAACCTTTTAGTGGCTACAAAAAAAATGATGATCCAAGAAACATTGTTGGATCCTCTAAAAAATACTCATCAGGTGGAAGCAAAGTAGGCAGACCAAAGCAGAAAGGAAATCAGAGAGCCGTGACAAATCAGGCTCAGATAAATGAAGGCTTTCAGGTTGACGAAAGTTCAACAATTGATAACACTGGAAATCATCCTGGTCATAAAACACAGCATGGTAGAAAACATACAGATGTAAGAGGTACTCAATCAGCCAATGTTGACAAAAGTTCCAAATCAATGGCTTTTGCCATTCTTAAGAAACTGATTGGAAGAGGAAGGTCAAAGGCTCACCAGCCTGGTAAGGTTCCTGATGTCCGCAAATCTCAAGTAAGAAAGTATAAATTCGATCAATCTCCAATCAAGGATAATATAAATCCTTTAGCACAGGACCCTGAAGCAAATTCGACGGAAAATAAACAGCATATTTCAATAACTCTTCCAGGATATTCTAATATGGATGGCAGGGGTCACCAGCCTTCAAGAAGACAACCTAGTAGGAGATCTGGAAAGGCAGTAGTGGCAGAGACAGACTTTATACAGAAAAGATGGCAAGATATATCGCACATTTATGAACAGGCTGGGAAGCCCATCTCAGCCCCTGTTCGAGTGAGAAAACCACATGGAGTCTCTCAACCCAGCAAAAACTTGGCTGACCAGGAAAGATCAACTGCAAGCGCCAAACCAGTCCTGCAGCAGTTAAAATCGGATGGAGGAATCTATCTGTCCGGAGCAGCGGATTCTGGTTCTGAACCAGTTCAAAGGAAGGAGGAAAAACTTTCCCAGAGTTTCAAGGGGATCAAATTAGTGAATGCTATGATCTCTACCAGTATGGAGGCATCATCACATCCGAGTGGGGAAACAGCAGATGTAATATCCATAAGATCTGGTTCATCTTGGAGCAACGCAGAGGGTGTCCACACGAAGTACAAAGACAGCCCATATCTCCGTGACAACCCATTGTTGTCGTCTGGAAAGCCAAGGCGACGACGGCCAGTCAGTTCAGATTTCTCTGACAGTCGGGCTATGAAAGGGGCACTTGAGCAACCTGTGGCTAGGGGTAGTCCTGCCAGAGATGAGGACCAAAACTATCTAGATGATAATTGAGGAAAACCATTGTATATGCATTTTGTTATAACCAATGTGTGCAAGTCCATATTCCTTTCCAGCAAATCTAAACAGCTTAAATGTGTTCCTCTACTTATTGTTTAATTCCTTACATAATTATAATACAGATTTTTTGCCTTAACATTGTGAATGGTGCCTAACTTTGAATTTTTTGGGAAAATACATGTGTAGTTAAAAAAAAATTAATATCAGGATTTATTGGTTGAAGTATTTGAAAGAAAACCAAAACTTGCACAAACCTTAAGTCTCTCTTTGAAGGAAGGCACATTTTTTCAGTAACTTCACACATTGGTTACTAACAAAGTCATTGCAGTGGAGTAAATGCATAAAATAATTCACCTTAAAAATTATAAAGTTATGTTTGACATGTTTCAATTAGATGTGCTATGATGTGCCGTGTCTTGTATGCCTAACATTTTTCAAACATGTAAATGTGTTTCTTTCTGTAGGGCTCCAAATAGAATGCACACAGTAGTGTTTTAGACTGGATATCATGTGCTAGGTATTCAGTGTAACCTCTTGCTGTGTCCCACCTTGCATTGCCTTTGACTTTGTGTGGCACTGACTACAAACGTATGGTGCTCTGTAAGGTGTATAATTAGCATTATGTTAATGCTTCATCTGTGAAAAAGTCACAAATCCAAAATGGAAAGAAGCTTTTGAAAGTCTCCTTACTTTTGCGGCTATAAAGAGAATATTTAACATTATTAAATATGTTTAATATTCCACAGGAAAATTGACAGTTGAAATTAATTTTGCCCAACAGTTTTTTTTATCCTCAAGAGTCTGTGTTCGAAATAGTAAATGCAAACAAATAATAGCGAGGCTTTTAAGCCAAAACCTTTTCTTGTTAAATTGACCTTGAATAATATTAACTTTCTTCGTCGGAAAGTCAAGCAGACTATGCAGATTTGACTTTTTGTTTGTTGTTGAACAACGAAAGGCTTGTCGCGTTCATGTACAAAAGAATGGAAACATCAGCGACTTTTACTGTTGTACCAAATGAGTCCTGTTCTGAGAAAACTGGGCATAATGCATGTGCATAGAGTGTCGTCCCAGATTAGCCTGTGCAGTCCGCACAGGCTAATCAGGGACGACTCTTTCCGCCTCAACTGGATTTTCACCAAGAAGAGACTTCATTTGAAGGAAAAATTCCATAATCACGGAAATTGTCGTCCCTGATTAGCTTCACAGGCTAATCTGGGATGACAATTTATGCACAAGCATTATGCCCAGTTTTCTCAGAACACGATACAAATAATCAATGTCTAGATTTCTATTCTGAATGTGACCTCAATGTAGTCAAAGTCACACATAGTTTTATCCCTATATGTACATGTCTGTGGATAAATATAAATATATGCATTATTAATCAGTCTCTTCCTATGGGTTTTATTTAATAATCAGAATGCACACTAGTCCTGAAAGCTTGCTAAAATTGGAAGCACTGTATAGTCACTTGTAATGTGTTCTCTTATTTGGTGTGTGTGGATTACAAAATTGTTTTGTAGATGCATTTCTGTTTGGAGCCTTATGGTGATGCATGCTTTATTTCTGTGCATACATTTGGTTTGCCTAAGGTCTTTACCTTAAGACTTAATTTTGTTCAAGTATTGAATAATTGTTAAATTTATTTGGAAAAAAAGAGATTTGTAATTAGAATTTAATTGCATGTACACATATAAGGATATAAAAGAGATAAAAGTATAATATAATAATTTCAAGATATTGACAGATAGGAAGGAGTATAGTTAATAGTAAAACAATAATACTGTTGAAAAAAAGTTTTTGACAACATGCATGAAGCATTTGAGTACAAGTTTCAGCAATATACTGACTACCGGTAATCTGTTTGTTTTCTCATTTCAGAAAGATAAGCCTGCAGAATGCAAACAGCAGTGATTTGTGGTGCCAGCTTTCTTTTGTCTTCATTGGTTACCATAGAAACACCATTTCCATGGAGCTTGTGAGTTGTTGCTAGTCCTTCCAGTGTCTATACATTCGACCTTGCTACATTGTGATATGAACCCAGCCGATGTCTTAGTGAAGCAGTTTGGATTTCATTCACTTGCCATTGTACACCTCTGTCCTTATGTAATGACCAGTTATTGCTGACTCTTAAATTGTAAACTATTCAACATAGTCTCTATTTTATTCAAATCAATTATTTAAAGACATGTATATTGGACTTGTTTGTGGTGTTGAATGAATGCTTATTCATTGCAAAAGAGAAAAATGGCTTGTTTGGTAATATATGCCGTAATAAATGATTTCATTAAAATTTTGTATTGATTTGTAAAAAACCTAAATTTTGAAATCTTAGTTATTTAATTCCTCTACATATTACTCACTGTACTGTAATAGTACATAAGAAGCAAAAGAAAATATTGAGTGTAATACACTGCTTTGATACTAACAAGGACATTTACTTTTGAAAGAACACATAACAGTCATGAGGTCTGGAAACAGGAAGCATGCGACTAGGAATTATAATAATAATAGGATATATTCTTTGTTTGTTAAGTACTTGTTTACCTTAAAGACCTTGAGTAAGTAATGTTCAAGAAATGTTGCCATTACTAGTAAGTATCGTTAGCTATGTGGTTCATTATTTAACTTAAACAAAATTGCTTAGGTATTTTGAATTATCAATGGAAATTGCATCAGTGTTTTAAGTGTACTTTGGTTAATATTTTGCAGTAACCGTATTCGAACACGATATACTATTAATTATTTTAAAGTGTTCATATGCATGCAAGTAATGAAACACATTTATTTCTGGCATTAAATCTCGAGAATTATATGTGCTAACAGAAAGTGCTAAATAGCGTTATGTTCTGAAGACCTTCATTTTCATTAATCATCTACCTGAATTTGCACATGTTTTTGAGTTTATCGTTTAAGTTTTGTTTTGTGTTGTTGTCTGATGAATTTTCAATATTTTTCTTTTTGAATTCTGTGTTCATCTTGTTAACACTTGACAGATTTTTTTTTTGCGATAACGTATAGTGTCGTCCACAAAAAGATGTTTTGATACTGTTGCATCATACAAATGATTTGTTTTTCCTTTCGGAACAATTGATGTTTTTTGAAGTTATAAAACTTAAATAAAACATTAGTGAATAATAATTAAAATTGCCTTTTTGGGAGAAGTGCAAAGTATATTTTGAAATGCTGTTACAATCACGTAAATTTTGTCCGGTTTCTTGATTTGATATGTATAGGTTTGCCTGTGACCTTTGTGCTCAGCTAAAAGCAAACTATACAGTCATGAAAAAAATTAAATGCAAGTTATCATTTATAGAAACATGTTTTTGTTTACCATTGTTTGATTGTAAAACTGTTATGAACAAAAATAAAACTTGCCTATACATATCATTACTTTGTTATTCTGCTGGATTTTCTCATCACAAAAGTTTTTGTAATTAATTATCAGTGTTCTAATAACTTTCTATTTCACGGAAGCAACAGTCCTTGACTCACAACACGTTCACAGTGTGTTTCTTCCCTACGTTTTCGGTAATAAATATTGTTAAAAGAATTGTTGTGCAATGTTAAAGTTTGTTTTGGTCATGTAATCTTTGCTTTTTACTTTGTAATGTAGTAGTAGTGATGTAAGTGTATATGACAACTTAACGAATGTTGTATGGGTATTTAAAACTGTAATGCAAATAAAGAAGCTGAAATCACTGCAACTTGTTTTGTTGTGGCCACTTGGCAAAATTTGTGTCTTGTTCTGAGAAAACTGGGCATAATGCATGTGCATAAAGTGTTGCCCAGATTAGCCTGTGCAGTCAGCACAGGCTAATCAGAGAGACACTTTCCGCCTAAACTGGATTTTCGCTAAGAAGAGACATTGTTTAAATGAAAAATTCCATAAAAGCGGAAATTGTCGTCCCTGATTAGCCTGATTTACGCACAAGCATTATTCCCAGTTTTCTCAGAACGCGACACATTTGATGATACAGTGATTCCTTTTACCTATAATGTATTTACTGAGCGTTTGCATTGATATAACTCAATTATTTGACAAACGTTTACCTGCTGGTGGAATGTGACCGAGGCGCAGTGAGAGACGTAGACATTTACTGACGACATTTACTGACGGGTAGAGCTATTAATAAATTTATCCCTGTGCACATGCTTTAAGAAAATGTGTTTATAAATATACGTAGGTCACTTAGTAGATAAAGTGAAACAATGTGCATAAAAGCAGAACCAAAGCAACTGATGAGACATATTTATCGAAGCAATCCATAACAAATTGTATGTTGTAATTTTGGTGGAAAGATACATGTCACGCGAGTTCTGTGGCTTTATTTTGAGTAAACTCTGAATTGCAGTTACAAAATACAAATTCTACTATATACTACCAACCACAACGCTGAATGGTCATTGGTTCCAAGCATAACGGCTTTTGGTTAAGTGGGGTCTTAAACTAGATTGACGGGGCAACATCTAAAGGAAACCTTATTAACGCCCTTTTAAGCTCACCTGAGCACAACGTGCTCATGGTGAGCTATTGTGATCGCCTTTTGTCGGTCGTGCGTCATCAATATTTACCTTGTTCACACTTTAGAGGCCACATTTATTGTCCAATCTTCATGAAACTTGTTCCGAACCTGTGTCCCAATGATATCTTGGACGAGTTCGAAAATGGTTTCGGTTGGTTGAAAAACATGGCCGCCAGGGGCGTGGCAGTTTTCCTTATATGGCTATAGTAAACCTTGCTAACACTCTAGAAGTCACATTTTTGGTCCAATGCTCATGAAACTTGGTCAGAATATTTGTTCTTATGATATCTGGGCTGAGTTCGAAAATGGTTGCGATCCGTTGAAAAATATGGCCACAAGGGGGCAGGGCATTTTTCCTTAAATGGCTATAGTAAAACCTTGTTTACACTCAGTAAAAGTCTCTAGAAGTCACATTTATTATCCAATCTTTATGAAACTTGATCAGAACATTTGTTCTAACAAAAGCTTGGCTGAGTTTGAAAATTTGAAAACGGTTATGGTTCGTTAAATACATGGCTGCGNGTTTGAAAATGGCTATGACTCGTTGAAAAACATGGCCGCGGGGGGGGGGGGGGGCAGTTGTCCTTATATGGCTTTAGTGAAAACTTGTTGACACTATATTAGCCACATTTATTGGCCAATCTTCATGAAACTTGGTCAGAACATTTGTCCCAATGAAATTTTGGCAGAGATTGAAACTGGGTCATATGAGCTCAAAAACTAGGTCACAAGGTCAAATATAAAAAAAACATGTTAAAAGTCACTTTTTTGGTCCAAAATAATCTTCATGAATCAGCTTGCATTTTTTCAGAATAGTCTAGTTCCTTTGGCATTCAGGTGAGCCCCTTAGGGCCTGATGGCCCTCTTGTTTTATTTCAAAGCGGCGCATTAGGGTGCATTGTGTTTCTGACAAACACATCTCTTGTTTAATGTGAATCTTTACAATGTCTAGGACAAGTAGGAATTTGTTTCAAGTGAGGTTAAAACTTGTTTCCACCCTGGCTAGAAGCCACATGTATGACTCAATCTTTATGAGACGTGGTTATAATGTTATCTTGAAATATTTAGACCAAATTCGAGTCTGAGTCAGTTGATGTTAAAAACAAGGTCATCGAAACAAATCTTAGTCCAAACCCTGGAATTCGTCTGCGTATCATTCGAGCAGCTTATTCACGCTCTGTGAGATTTCTAATTCAAATTTTGAGTGGTTTATATGAAGAGCGCATGTTCAAAGTGCAAAATGACCCCCATTTAAGTTGTCTGACTAATGCGCACAAAAACTGAAACCCGAAATGCGAAAAAGACCCATCCATTACGGATCAGTGATTCTGATAAGTCTTGGTAAGCCATATTTACACGAATCGATTGTAAAGATACGACACATTTACGAAAAAATATGTAATTTAGTCAATTAAGTTTTTAGAAAATTAAAGTAACTAGAGAAGTTTTTGGTTAAGGAGGGTATATCCGTGAGTACATGCATGCTGCTTTATCACATTCATCTGTTGCCTATGCGTTACGAAACATGAAAACTGCATTTTTTAATGTGAGCTTGTTTTGACGACTGTGCTTGTGCGTATTCCGAAGGTGCATCGAGTGATGACTAAGGCAAAGTATCAGCACCACTGCCTTATCTATGTAAAAGTAAATCGTTAGAACTGTTACAGTGTACACGTAGTTTTACGGTGTTCGCTGGGGCCACTTGTGATACCGCTTTGTTGACCGCCGACCTCCGGACTACACTGGCAAAACCGCCATGCGAGTGCTGCCGCGATATCACGATGCAATCATGTGAAACAACAATAAGGGATCGCGGCACTAAAATCGAAATTTCGCATCGTAATCTTGTGTCCTCGCACAGTGTTTTCGTTCATCTATACGCAAAGCTCGAAAATGAAAGAACGCGATGCGAGATTGTGGTATTTATCTGGAGATCTCGCATCGTATTTTGGCAACATTGAGATCTCGCTTCGCATTATCGCACTTTCGCATAGTAATTTCACAACCGCACATCGTGATTTTGGCACTTTCAAACTGTGGATGACAAGGGCATTCAGTAACGGTTGATGATTACGGTGTACTTCATGTTCTTCTTGTTGCAAAATGATGTAACCCTGTACCACATGACACATTTTCAATTGTCCCAAAATTCAAGCGGATGCAGGCGCAAAAGATTTTTTTTTTATAAATTAGGTCATCCTCTGTACCGTAACATAACACATACACCATAACGCAAATAATAGTTCTTTGCATTTTATTTTATCATGATCATAGCATTTTTCAAGTCCACACCATATCTCTTATTAACCCTTTGAGCGCTGGAACCGGATTTTGAAGGCTTTTGCAAACAGTTTGGATCCAGATGAGACGCCACAGAACGTGGCGTCTCATCAGGATCCAAACTGTTTGCTATTCTGAAAGTATTCTTTGAACAAAATCGAAGAAAATGCTAATTTTAGAAATTCAGCAGACGACATTTTAGCAGACGACAAATTACCAAGCATGCAAAGGGTTAACTTACAACATTTCTAGAACCTGCGTGAGGAGCGCAGAGGCTCCTTACAACTTCAACAACGATATGTCTGTTCTCTCGTATGTTAGATCCTTCTACTGTCCATACACATGTTTTGAAATGTTATATATAGTGGACATTGTAAATAATGACACACAGATAAGGTGACGGCTGTCCAGATGATTGACTTAAACACGAGTTGAATTACCTGATACTGGGAGGTTTTATATATATTTGAGGTCGGCTGACATATCTTGTGTATTTACTTAGCCAGTACAAAATGTCATTACAACATCTGCTTGTCATGAAACACCTATTAAAAAGCTATTTGCTAAGTAACCCACCGGGCAGACTAATTACATGTTGACAATGTAAACATGAACATATCGTTAGTGTTCTTTCCTATACATTATGTTACACCTCTAATGTCTACTGTTCGTATTACTTATTCCATATGTATATACATGGCAAAGAAGATTAGAGAGAATAGGGAATGAGTTAAATTTTGATATTGAAGGGGTTTTACTGGGTCAAAACATGTTATCGCCACTAACGTTTATTGCTGGAAATAAGTTAGAGCCAATGTTTGTCAAATACTAATATTGATTTAAATAATAATTTATATTGACACATTTTAAGTCTAAATAAACATTGTAACCAGGAAGTAACATAAACTCCTTTATCGTGTTTAGAATGATACATTATAATAGTTAATAATAGAAGATATTTATCTTACAATACTTTGTTTCACTCCTTAATGTATGTCAACATTGTTGACAGTTTAAGTGTGTCGTAAAAGAACCTCTTCTCGAACCTCACCTCTTTTCGAACCCTTCATTTGTTTACATTTTATGCGCCTGCAAAACTGAACAATATTTGCTTAAGAATTGTGAACTGAAATGTTAAACACTTAAGGGTTCGTAAGCGGATACTCTTTGTTTTGGCGGCCATGACAGTTTTACATGATACGGTGGTGCTGGAAGCTTGCGCAAATCTGTTATCAAAAGATGATTTACATGACAATAAAACTTGAAAGGTATGTAGAAACAAATTATATATCACATTAAATACAAATATGTTTCACTTTTTCATTGTTTTTATTTGACATGTCAAAAATTAAGAGGTTCGAAAGATGGCTCATCCATGATATATGACAATGTCAAAATAATAACACTATACTCGCAGATTGCTTTATCCTCCTTCCAAAACAAGTAGTTTTTTGTTGGAAATAAGAACTCTCTGTCCCTATTCCTGTTAAAATTCACCATGATTAAGGACAGATAGTGCTTTAAAATTATGGAAGGCTTTCTTTCATGCTGTTATAAAACTGTTCGCTGATCCGAATGGGATACAACTCTTATTCGACTTACATACATATATATAAAAAAAGGTGAAATACAATACAACGCTGAACAGATAATTCGTGTTTCTTTAAATCAATAAATAACAATAGTAATAGTAAATCAATTGCTACGCCTTATCACAATACGGGTAAACCGGTCATGATACGTTTTGTTTTATATCATAACGGACTATAGAAATGAGCATAACAATTCATGTAAACGATAAATTGACACGAATACAACCGTATTGATAATCACTCGGGCAATAATTAAACAGGAGGCCACGAACAGCCGTGTCTCGACTATGTATTTTTTTTAAATGACTTAACAACTCGCTGTGTGCTCTGCATAATGTGCAAGTAAGATTTTATTTTATATGATAGCTATAAAATTATGCTATTAATTTACGATACGTTTATTGCGAATGAAATGCGTATTATTGTAAATATATATGACTAAGTTTATGGGTGATTTATCTGTAATTGGCCATATAGTGTTCGAATTAGTTAGACCCCTTAATAAAGCATGTGAACTGGAAGTTGTTAGAGAAGGCATGTGGAATATAGTCGAACGACCTCTCTGTTAGTGAATGCCACAAGTTACGTGGTTCATATTGCGAATAAAGGATAATCAATTCACATATTTTTTTTATATCGAAAATATATAAGTTACATTTTATGTAGCTTTGATAATACGAGCGTAGGCTTACCGCTATTAAAATGATTTGTAAATAGAAATTCGCAATTGAAACTGCAAGCGCTTGTCGAATCAGAGTTAATACAAATAAGCAATTAGACATTTTAGCTTGAATATGTTAAACTCTCATGACCAAAATTTAAAAACATACACTCTTTTATATTGTTTTTAGATATTTAACTTTGTCCAGAAAAGAGTTTCTGAAAAAGTAGTTCAAACATGGCGGATACAGAGGCTTAGTATTCAAATATTGTTCACGTTTTTCACAATGTCAATAATGCTTGCCAAAATAACATTCAACGTGTCGGAATAATTAAAAAGAAATGTTTTAGCACATCGTAGTTAATTAGAGGTAAACTACACTAGTCAAATGGACATCTCTGTGTGAATGTAATTAAAGTATTTCCAAATCATGCCCCTGGGCTCAAAATTGGTCACACGCGTGGGGTCACATGATTTTGATAAACATTCAGCCATATAACTTTAAAGTCTTCTCTAAAACTACCAGAAACAGATGTGTGATATTTGGCATCCTCTACAAGGTATATTCAAATACTGCAACTGCTGTCAAAAGTGGCTGTGCCTCACGTGACCCACGTGCTTGAATTTTACTTGTGTAACTAAATTATTTTTTAAAGAACATCCCTTAAACAGCATGACACAGAGGTGTTATATTTGGAATGAAGCAGCTTAAAGAAGACTCCTGTCCAGTTTGTTTATATTATACCCGGGTGTCAAAATTGCACTGTTCGTGTGGCAAGGGTTCAACGCTCTATATTGACTTTTATAAAAAAAATATAACCTTAACTCTCTGAGGCCAACTTCTTTGACAGTCATTTGTTTGTCTGTTTGTTTGTAAGGAAGTTTCGCTGTTGTCAACAGTATTTAAGTCACGGTGGTCAAGCATTTCACACATGTAATGATGCCGGTACAGTACATTTAACGTGATACGCTTTATTCGCTTAAACTCGAGTTCAGTACAGAAATTGAATCATTCTTGTTAAAGGGACTTGTTCACAGATTTTGGCATGTTTTGAAGTTTGTCATTTAATGCTTTAAACTGATAAATTTAAACAGCGGAACTAAAAAGCTCCAGTATACAGCAAGAAGAAAAAGTACAGAAAGAAAACAAAAGTAATACACACCGGGAATCGAACCACTGACCCTTGGAGTAAAATCTAGCAATCCTTGTAATGTCACAACATATAACGATTACAACAGAACTCTCCAAATTATTCATTCGTTTCGCGCTTGTAACGCTATATAAATTTCAGGTTTTAAAATCGTCAAAAGATGCATACAATGGATATTTTAGAGCATGGTAAATATTCAATATTTCCGTTTTCTCGCAAATATCATAATTACAACGAAAATTTGCAGATCTGAAACATTTTTTTTTTTCAATTTTGTCAATTTATCAAAACGTGAACAAGTCCCTTTAAGTAAATCATGTAAGAAAAATCATCCGAGCTTTTCAACAATTATTCATATACATTAATAAGTATGCTTAGTTTTTATTCTCCAAAATATAAACATTGATTGAGCAATTGTTTTGCCTTTCAATTTTCCATCTGCATTATTATAAATGGATGTATGTAAAAAGTGCTCTAAGCTACGCCGCACAAATACAACAAACAAACTACAACTCTCTGCCATAGAGCACGATCGTTTAATACTGCATTACGTTGTCATGTCTTTTCATTATTTCATGATCACTATTATACCGCCTGATGTCAGACGAAGACTGACAATTCATTTATAAAATTGATTTATGAAGATTTAAATATTAAGATGGCAAGCTTCAAGAATGTTTTCGCAGACGCGGAAATGACCAACTGGTTGAAAGCATGGCTTGGACTCAATATAACCAAGGCTGGCTTACTGAATTTTGTAGAAAACGAAATGAAGGCACTAACAAAAAATCTATATCGAAGGGTCGAATTCAATAAAAACCTTCCTTCGACTAAATGTACTTCATGTTTCACTGCTAATATGTTGAAGTGTCCATTCAAAGACTTCTGTAAACGAAACGGCAATACATGTAGAACACATGCCGATCCTACAAAACAATGCAGACAATGTCCAAACAGAATATGTGACGAAATTCGTGATGAAATTATAAAGAACCATCGATTCAATGGTCCATCTTGGAAGAATACTTCAGCGGAAAAATGGACATGTTACCACTGGGAAGTGGCAAAATGTTTTATGCCTTTAGATGGGTATACTGAAGTGAGTTCTATACAAGATACCGATTTCAACGGAATAATTAATGTTCTACTGAACTGTTTACACTTTGACACAAAGTTTTCGTTCAAAATAGGGTCTGGTCAGCCGACTCAATCCTGTTTTTTAACACAGGTAAACATTCCACATTTTTTATATAGTCTTTGAAAACGTATTAAAAGATAAGGGTATGTGTATACTAGGTATATTCAGTAAATATTTTAACATTTATGCGTAGAGGTAGAGTCTTTGTTGATTAAGATTCGCTTTAAAAATAATGTACATTAATTTAATTCATTTATAGATAAATCGGTACTCGACGTAAGCTCGACCAGTATGGTTTTGTATTAAAGTGTATCAGAAAGAAAAACTTAAGTATTGCTTTGTGTAAAACAACAACAACAACAAAAACATCAACAACAACACATAAAACGTCCTTTTTTGCGTAAGTCAGCATTCAAAACCAAAATATCGAGAAAACGGGTACTTCTTTCATTTTTAAATATGTTATACAATTTTAAACACTTCTTTTAACAGGCTCGTGAAATAGGAAAAGCAGTCCGGCATACCTCTACGTGCAAAGTGACAAGTGCTGACCTCCAGAAATTCTTCATAATTTGTATTGGTATATATCGGTGCACAAGAAGCAGTTGATAAATTAAAACAGGTAACTTATTTTACAAAGAAAACGTTATTTTGGTTATTTGTCGTTTATTCATATGTATGTTTGAAAAGTACTAATGTTAATATACACCTTATGTATTTGTTAATTTGTTTTATAACAACAGCTACAGACTGACAGTCTGAACATTGCATCAGAGGAAATGGTACGGTTGCTTAATGACGCACAAGAGGTATTAATACAGGCTATGCAGGTGACACAGGAATTAAAGCTTGAAATGAAGAGCTCTTTAGAAAAACTAGACGGACAAACACAGTTGTTATATAGCCGTGTAGACGAATGTGAACAGAAAATTGAGCATATCCAAACCAGTATTGATATGGGGAAAAAGACGAATTCAAAAGATACAGACTACAATCAAGATGTTCTTGGTATGGCAAACGTTTAATTATTTATTTACTTTGTCTCTTCCTTCAACAACTGGATGTTAAATTAAAGCGAGAATATACGATCACCTGATTTGTATCGATTTGCATAGTAAAAAACTTTACAACATATATCTTCTCTGACACCGCAGCGGTCAGGGGTTTAATATTTGGCGTGTCACATCGTCTATTGGTCTTCTACTCATGTGTTAGAATAATACCCCTGTTTTAAAAACAGGAAATACCTGGGGTTTGTGGGTGAATTGTTTTGTATTGATATCGTATTTGGTATGTGACACCAGGTTGTGATCCTCTTCAAATATTGTGCAAAACATACTCCTATGTTTGAAACTGACCACACACCATTACACAGCTAAAAGATCTAATACACATTGGACAACTTGACAGAAATTGTACAAGAGACGTTTCGGAATATTGCCAGTTCTGCAACAAATTTTGGTTTATGCCTCGAATTTCATTGGGTTTAACGATCTGACTTATAAGTGGTTCGCCGAAGCTTTTGGTGTCTGTTTCTTTGAACGCGAATTTAACTAGCATCTGACAAACCATCTTAAAAGTGGTATCCTGAGCGGTACCTTCTTGCAACAACCAATTTACCCACTTCCATTGACTGGCTGCTGTACACAGATTGGGCGTATTCGACTGTACTTACAATCCCCCAACAAGTGTTCACTTGGTGAACAAACATATAACTCTTGTTAAATCACATGACGAAGTATGAAAGGGAGTGAGAGCAGAATATTGTTCAATTGTGCCTGTGTTCTGCTACATGTTATGTTCAGAAATATTTTATTAAAAATAAATAAAATTCGTTATAATATTAAACAGTGCCAGAGTTTAGGACATTTTCAAGTACTATAATATAAGGATTGTACATTTCATTTGAAGCCCTTTATGAAATCACTAGCATCTGGCTTAGTATGAAATTTCAACGCGATTTAGAAATATAGCTTAAATGCAAAAAAAAAACGTTGATAATGTTGGAATGCGAAATAACCATTGATAAAGATTGAGTGTGAAATAACCGTTGATAAAGATTGGGGGTGAAATAACCATTGATAAAGATTGAGGGTGAAATAACCGTTGATAGAGATTGAGTGTGAAATTACCGTTGATAAAGATTGAATAAGAAATGACCGTTGATACAAATTAAATGGGAAATGACCATTGATAAAAAAATTGAATGTGAAATTACCGTTGATACAAATTGAATATGAAATTACCTTCATGTAATGTACACAAAGCTGCTGCCACTGGAGTGTTTATACCGGCCAGAACGCATTATCGGCCGAGTATGTTACCAATTAAAAGTTTATTTAAAACATACATTTTAACATGTTGAATGTCGGTGGACACTACCTTACACTTGGTTTTTATGGAGTAATCAAATACAATGCATAACGAAAAACATGTACAAAAAACGTATTTTTGCAAGTAAATAAATGTAGGTTATGTATTCGCATTGACGTTGCCATTTATATACTGCTTAAGTATTTATATATTAATGCTTTGCAGTGAACTTTAGATATTTGAAGGAAATTATACATAACATGATGTTTATTTAACTAACACTATTTATGTCGAGCTTCTCGCGGAAAACTCGATATAGCTTCAACAGTGAAGGGGTGTATATTCGCGATAGTTCGCACTGTAACACCATACAACACACCAAAATAGTCATCATGTGTAGATAGTGTGCCGCATGTAACACTCCATAGCTCAAGGGTTCAGGTCATACTTATGTGTCAGATGCAATGTAAAGGTATTATACTGATAGTCATGACAAACACGTCATACTTTATAATGTCATTATACATTAACTTACCACAAATATTCGACATGTGGAGAAGGCATTTCGTGTGCAAGACTCGTATCCATTTCTCAAATGCAAGGTCACATTTAGATGTCACGTGGAATATTTGGGCATAACACAGATTGTCCTGAGCGTAACTTCATTACTCAGCATGCTAACTAAAACAAAATGGCCTTAAAGTTTCACCATCTGAATACAGAATATCGGATGTTAGAGCCATATCCCTTGCTCAAAGGTCAAGGGAACACGTAGAGATAGATAGGTACCACTCATGCAATTGTACAATAACTGACCGATATGAACTCATGTGCAGATGGCGTGTTGCGTGTGATCCCTGTTGCCTTAGCTGACATATCAAATCTTAAGGTAGTATTGAGAGATCATATGAGGTATTGTTCAGTTCGTCTAGACTCCAACTTCATTATTTAACATGCAGCGAATGTTGGAATGGCAATATCCACACTATAATGTAGTAACAAAAAAGAAGTAAATGGGATTTTGAAATAAACTTTTCTTAAGTACTATGAATATCGCTTTTAAACTTTGCCAAACTGTTTAAAGATAGCCCACACCAACACAACAGCCATTTTTGCTGCACATCCGCTTTACAAGGCTTACATAGAAATCAATTACCTGGATTATTATGAGCGAGCCTAGTGGATTATCTTCCCCTATCCGGCGTTTACCCGTATGGGTGACACTGCAGTCACATAGATCGATGGCACTTTCCAATTGTTTTCTTCCACATGTTACAACAGCTGATTAAGAAAGATTTCTTAAGATTTATTTATACTTTTTACCATAACATTGCAATTATGGATCAAACATATAGAAGCCATTAGTGCTACTCGGGACAAAGTTAAGAAAGAAAAATGCAAAATTATCTGAAGTGCGTTATTATATTCTTTGTCCATGTAGTTACTAGACATATAAAGCTGGAATTTGGCACATCTTCATAAGAAGGTTGCTTCTTTATGACAGTGCTGTAATAACATAATTTAATGTCATCGATTTTTATAAATATTCCAACTTACAAATAGCTAACAACAAATGCTCTCCATGAGGTGATGGCGTGTCGCCTGTCCCGCGCTCTAAAGTAAAGGTCACAGTTTACGGTAACAAGGCCAATTTGGGCATAATACAGACTGCAAAGCGAAGCATAATTGAGATGCAGATAGTTTACCTTTATCAATGTAACATATTTGATAAACAACAAGGCAATTTGTTTTTCTGTTTATTATGCATTTCACTTTCAGAATTTCGACGACGCTTGATGCTGTATTACCTAGACAACCTACGGCACGTACGTGTGTCTCCATTGATGCCAAACCATGACAAATCTTTAATGGAAATATATGTTACACCAGCAATACATCGAATCGACACGGCAAAGGACGGCAAGAAATGGAAAGCTGTTCAGGTTTTCAAATACAAGGACATTTTCCAAACAGGTCAGAAAAAGCACGTATTTTTGCAAGGAGAGCCTGGCAAGGGGAAAACCACATTTGCATCTAAATTAGTTTTAGACTGGTGCAATAAAGGCACAACGGAATTGAATGTTAAAGAAACTCTCTTTGATGATGTAGAAACGCTGCATGAGTATAAGTTTGTCTTTCGCATTGCATTACGAGAGGCTAAGTATCAACGTAAAGTGACAGAGATAATAAAAACACAAATAATTGAAATGATATATGCCGAAAAAGATGTGGATGCAGCATACATACTACTTCAACATATTTTTGAAAAGGAAAAATGCCTTGTTGTTCAAGACGGTTTGGACGAATGGTGTGATCCAGACAAGGAACTCGTCCGGCCATTTTTAGCTCATGCATTCCAGTGTGTTGAGTTTATTACTACACGGCCATGGAAAATGTCTGACGAACGTTTGACAAATTCTCAGATCGATTGCCTTTTAGAATTGGAAGGCGTGACCGATACATCAGTGCTCAGTAAAAATATTTTAGGATGTCTTCTTAGTGAAGACCTAGACAGCAAGCACGAACTTTTTAAGACTTATGTGCGTGAAAATAATCTTGAAGATTTGGTATTGACTCCAATGATGCTAACACATATTGTGTGTTTGTGAGTAGAGGGAACAATTTTTACAGGATCAGCCTGTGAAAAATACTGCCTTATTCTGGATAGTCTTCTTAAAACAAACAGCAGCAAAGGATGCTATTTTCCGATTCCCCCATTCAAATGTTTCGAAAATACGAATTATCAGCAACCAAATTATTATCATATACAATGTATTTCAAGGGCAGCATTTTATCTGCTGTGTTCTCTTGAAAGAGATTGTTCTTTAGTGTTTAGCGATAAAGTATTATTACAATACCTTTCTCATTTCTAAAGTGTTCATTTTTTTATGTGGACTTAATATAACTGCTGCAAATCGATTAACTTCCACGATGAACTCGCACTATAGAGAGTATTTAAACAAATACGACGTGAAGGATTTTCAAGACATTTTTATCACGGGTTATTTGGAAGCCAAATCCAACAACTTCAAAGGTCAGGACATACATCTGCAACTTCATCATTTTAACTTCAATATTGTTGAGAAGAAAAAATGTGCTTTAGAATCCCTACTGTCAAACAATATGTGCAATGTTCAATCACTTGTGTTCAGTACATACGAGAATCGTGACATTAATTTCTATGAAATACTGTCATCGTCGGCACATTGTATGAAATATTTGATTATAGAAAGAAATTTTCTCTTCAAAACAACAACATATAATCTTAACTCTACTCCATTGGATCTGTCTTCGTTGCAACATTTACAGGAGCTCAGTGTATGGGAACCTGTGGAACTGCTACCTCTGTCTGGATTTGCGGACATGAAATCGCTTAAATTGAACTGCAAGTGTTATGGATTGGACTTGTCATCATTTGAAAATCTACGTTTTCTTAAGCTTGGTGAACATGTGACCTTGGTACAAAATGCTCTATCTGAGCTCCATAACCTGGAGTTTCTAGTATTAGAATGTCAGTACGACGGGTTAGATTTGACGTCTTGTAAGAAACTAGAGTGGATTTATGTTGATAAGCGTGTTACATTATTACCAAATTCACTTCACGACCTTCGAAATTTGAAACTTCTTGGTTTGAGATGCATTTATGATGGGCTGGACTTGTCATCGTGTACAAACCTAACGGACATCTATATCGGTGAACAAGTTACACTATTACCATTTGCTCTAGGTGACGGATTAGATTTATCATCGTGTCGAAGTCTCAAAAGTCTTCATGTTGGTGAATATGTGACATTGTTACCAAATACGCTGCACGAACTGCACTTTATGGAACGTATACATTTAGAGTGTCAATATGATGGGCTGGACTTGTCACAGTATCGCAACGTAGTGACATTGAATCTCTGTAAAAAAGTTACTTTATTACCGTGTGTATTACGTGACCTACGTGACATGAAATGTATTGCGTTAAGTTGCAAATGTGATGGCTTGGATGTATCGTCTTGCCACAATGTGACTACAATTATAATTGGTAAACTGGTGAAAGTTTTACCGAATTCATTGTGTGATCTTCCGAACCTTAAACATCTTTCACTAAATTGCAGATATGATGAGTTGGATTTGTCATCGTGTCACAGTCTAACAAACATTAAGCTCGGTAAGCAAGTAACAATGCAACCAAATACATTACGTGATATGCAACACTTAAAGAATCTTTCTTTAAGATGCAAATGTGATGGGCTGGAATTGGGAACGTGTCGAAATATAATTAAACTACATCTCGGTGAAAATGTAACATTATTACCGAATGCTCTTCGTGATCTTTATGACTTGAAACATCTTACACTCAGATGCAAATGTGAAGGGGTTGACTTGTCATCTTGTCAGAGTTTGTTGAGTCTTAAGATCGGTAAACTAGTTACTTTGCTGCCGAATACACTGGATAATATTCTTGGACACGTTTCGTTGGTAGAGAACAGCGATAGCGACACCGAAGTTGAAGACTCCGACGTTGAAGACATCAGCGAAGAGGGTGCTTTTGATGATGGCATAATGAAGATATTTCGTTATTATTTTGATCCTTTTGATATATTTCTTTTTGATTCTGACGTCGTATTTCAATCAATGTTGAAGGAGTTCTGCAGCTTTAGGTGAAAAAGAACCTCATACACGTATTGCGGCTTTATCCCTAATATGCATGCCGATGCCCAGAATATTCAATTATATGATGCAACGTCTCTAAAAGCGTTTTAAACGTAGGTGATATGTTATTGATACTTGTTTTAGTTACATTTCATTATGTCTCTGAAAGATACAAGTCTGTTGCTTTTTTTTATATCTAACCATTCAGTAGTTGAATGGTAGTTATATTGCATTTTTTCTCTTTTATTTCTATTGAATGTGAAATTTGGTGCGATGAAGTTAATTGTTTACTTTCAGTTAAATATTTCGTACCGATAAATAACTCTGGACCAAGAGTGAGGTTTGGGGCTCTCTAAAACCGATTAAAAAATTCCTTACCATAAATAAAGGGACACATTATAAAAGATTTCTCTCCTGCCTATGCAGTTTTAGCCTCACTTTGTATATATTTGAAACCCACCGTTTCCGGAATATAACAAACGTGTTTGACATATTCAACTTTTTTGGTACACATGCGTTATATCATAGAATATAGACCCATTTATATATACGATTTTTGCAAAATGTTGACAGAAAAAAGCATGTTTTACCGGAGATAAATAAAATAAGGCTACATAGGTTAATTTGTTTTATGATACACATGTGTTATGTCATAAAATATAGGTTTAATTGTTATTTTGGTTACAAAAGGCTAACAATTATCGGAGTTATGGCCCCTTTTCAACGTAATCTTTGCTTAATATGTGTTCCCAGATGTAAACGCAAGAATGACTGGACAATTTTGTTGACCCAACGTTTACGAATTTTGACCCCAGTTTGACTAACATTCACAGAAAACATTTTCCCCGATGTTTACTGAAATGCCGTAACTTTTAATTCATTTTCTTACAGCATCATACAATTTCGCAAGATCGATTTTAAGACCCCTTTTCATCTTTAAATCCACTAAGCATATTTACGGATGATTACGCAAAAAGTACACATAACAATCCCAAAAATATCGCGACATACATATACATAATGTTCAATAATGTTAAATATCCACAATTTTTAAGTTGATATAAAGAAAACTGAGAGACAAGTTCGCGACACTAAGTACCTATGTGCAGCGTGACATAACAACCTACTGGCCGACACGGTGATTCAAGTATACCCAAACAACCTTCGTTTGCGGGGGTATAATTATAAAGACCATAAATACATGTAGATATAAGCGAAGTAATCGGGCATTTTTCACATTAAATTACGGCTTCGGCTTGAGATGCATGACGTTGATATGGAATTTTTATCACATGCTATACCTTGTTTTCAATGTAATACAGACATTACGTATTTTTTTATATTACACATGTGTAATACAACATTTTTAAGCGTTTTCATCGGCTACATAATCAATAACTAACGCTCGATTGGTCATTGTCGGCTCGGGTACTACTTACATGTACCCCGGGTACTCTTAAGTATACTTAAATGTACCCCGGGTACGGTAAATATACTTAAACGTACCCGGTCGATATTAGACTGTACAGGAGTTGTGTTCCCGCCCAAAATCCGATGTCGTTAAACGCGATTCCGATTACCGTAAAACGATATTGTTTATCTTAAACAAACTTCTCTTTTAAAAAACTGCATCAACATGCTCTTTGAGTATGAGTTTCGATAATATAGAGGCCATTTAACAGAAAATTGACATAAATGTGAACATAATTAATTTAAAAAATAAATAGCCGACAACGACCGATTTAGAGTTAAAACTCCCGGGTACGTTTTAGTGTATTTACCGTACCCGGGGTACATGTAAGTATACTTGAGAGTACCCAGGGTACATGTAAGTAGTACCCGAGCCGACAATTACCAATCGAGCAACAGGAGCATAACTAACCAATCGCATGGCTCTATTTTGGTGAAATGACGTCGTCAACATGAAATGACGTCACGATAGTAAACAACTTTTAGATCTATTAGCATTTGTTTGGTCAATTAAGATGTATTTTATTTAGTTTAAAAGCATGTGATAAAAAAGATCTGGCACTCATTGTCATATCATACCATATTTTATTAAACTCGTCCAGGAAATTCGTCAGTAAGCTCGCCAAAGGCTCGCTTACTAACACAATTCCTTGACTCGTTTAATAAAATATGGTATGATATGAAAACTCATGTCAGATCCTATATGTACTTTATGATGCTTGGTTTTGAAATATAAAAGGATAGATGAAGCCCGAGATGAAGCCTGGTGTTTTTATTTACTGCATGCATCGTCCCTTAGAACATTGCAGTTCTGTTGGTGAATATTAAACCATTGAGTTGCAATTAAATCAAATTGAGATGCCACGAAGTTTATGTTTATTTACACTTGTGTTTTTTGTGATTATTTTTGGGGTTCACCGTGCATTTTGTAAGTGGTGTAAACATCCAATACTTTGCATTAACCGTTCGAAAACGATGGTCCAAGCCGAAGCATGTTTTATATTTAATGTTGTTTTGCATGTATTGTCCTGTATTGTTATGACAATTGGTATCTTGCCATTAATAAACGACTAGCGGTTGTCAACGAGAATGTCGCTCCTGATTATACTTCTGGAGTTATAGTATTACTGTAATTGTACGTATTTGATTTTCTTATATAGGGTTTTGAGGACGATATTGATGTAGTTAGCAAATATATAATTAAAACAATATATTAAAAATACATAAAAATATATCATGTTCACGTTATTTACTATGACGTTAGGGATTTAAAAAGAGTTATACTATTTAAATCTCTACGCGGAGGTTTCGTTTGTAAAGACTGCTTATCTCCTTTATAATACTTCATTATTTAACAGGTAATTTTGTACAGTTCATTATTATGCCATCTAAACTTTAACTGTAAGGTTTCGTATATAGTTTGTACTTTAATGAATGTATGATGTGTCTGATTATACATAATATGGGTGTTCGTATATTTCACGAGGAACAAAATATTCCACTCTGGAACTTCTAGCTCCGTTAGGAAAAAGCGTTTGAACACGGTATTACAAAAGTATTTGAAATTTAATTTCTAATTTCATTCTTCCACTGAACATTATTTCAATTAATTATATTTATAACCTTTGCATCTTTTGATTATAAAAATGTATCCTTTTCATATCTTAAGATGATAGGCATCGTGGGACGGCGGAGGTGCCGATTGGGTCTATGAAAATGATAAAAAGAAATTTAGATGATAAGCAACCACATTCAAGATATAAACCTCGCTCTGGGAAAACGGGGTTTTATTCGCGTGTGTAAAGTGTCTTCCCAGATTAGCACAGGCTAAACTGGATTTTCGCTAAGAAGAGACTTTCTTTAAATGAAAAATACCATAACAGTGTGGTCCCTGATATACATGAGCGCACTGCACAGGCTAATCTGGAACGACACTTTACGCACATGCACTAAGCCCTTTTTTCTCAGAGAGAGACTCAATTATATTGTGTGGGAGATTCATATCGCTGGAGACATCAGTAACTTGGAGCCCACGCTTTAGCTGTTATATTGGGTATGGTTAGTTAATAAGATAATCAGCCATATTTAAGATATATTTTGTGGGAGATTCATATATAGCATCATTCACTTGGAACCCATTTGTGTGGGAGATTCATATCGCTGGAACCAACGATTTAGTTTAATATTGGGGGTGGATACGCATCAGTCCATAATTATAATCGGGCTGGTGTTAGCACGCAAGGTTGAAAACAACGTTTGCAGTCGAAACTTTCCTAACCATGATAAATATGTGAGTGCAAAACAAGTGTTAATTTGGAGTTCGCATTTGATTTTCAAGTTAATTCAATGACGAGCACAGACGTAGGTTTTCATAGTAAGTTTTAATGTTGTTAGATGTTACATTTTTTATCTTATCGGAAAGAAATTTTATATAAAAAATAGAAAAGGAATAATAAGACAAGCGAAATGAAATAAAATACATGTCGGTATGGCGAGTTAGACATGAACAAATAACATATTTATAAACCACACGCGCACAAAAAAAGAAGTATAAACCTTTTACTAACACATGCATCATTCCGTATTAATAATATCACCTGGAAAAACATTAATGCTTCTCCCAAAATATAGAAATACGCGTCAAGTAATTTCGTTCGGTATGTACACGGGGATCTTGGTTTAAATATTAGATAATTCTCGTTGTTAGTTCCTCCTGCAATTGATTTTTATGTAAAAATAGTTCCACTTTTACTTTAAACGATCAATTTATTTGCACTGTGAAATATCGCACTGAAAATAAAATTAAACTATAAATGGCGCCGCAGATGCCGACGCGTATCCCCACGCCGCATAGATGTTATATTAAAAGGCAATTTTGGGTGGGCAAGGCCTATGTTGGTGGGGCCCCGGGGTGGGTTATGTGGCATGGATGGTCGAGATAGACCGTGTTGTCATAAGAGATGTTCAGTATTAATGTGAAGTCAATTGGTGACTAAATGAAGAAGTTATGCAAAAAAACAATGGGTACGAAAAAAAATGTGGGTAGAAAAAAAATTGGGTAAGAAAAATAATTTGGGTACGAAAACAAATTGGGTACCAACAAAAAATTGGGTACGAAAAAAATATTGGTCACGAAAAAATTTGGGTCGGAAAAAAATGGGTAGGAAACAACATTTGGGTAGGAAAAAA
This sequence comes from Dreissena rostriformis, assembly GCA_007657795.1. Lineage (NCBI taxonomy): Eukaryota > Metazoa > Mollusca > Bivalvia > Myida > Dreissenidae > Dreissena > Dreissena rostriformis. The sequence goes on from VMBQ01000086.1 coordinate 325,913, forward strand.
ATTTGGGTAGGAAAAAAAATTTGGGTACGGAAACAAATTTGGGTACGAAAAAAAAATTTGGGTACGAAAAAATATTTGGGTACGAAAAAAACAAATCAGAAAAAAATTGGGTAAGAAAAAAAAATTGGGTACGAATTTTTGTTTAGGTACGAAAAAAAAATTGGGTACGAAAAAAAATGGGGGTACGGGGAAGTAGTACCCGTGGACCAAATTCCAAATAGTGCACCGTCGCACATATGCTCATTGCTACCTTGTGTGTTAGTTTCAAGGTTCTAGTTCTAATAGTGTAGGAGAAGATATATATAGTGGCCAGGTTTTACTATAGCCATATAAGGAAAACTGCCCCGCCCCCATTACGGTCAGATCAAAATTCCAAATAGTGCACCGTCGCACTGTTGCTCAAAGCTACCATGGTGTGTAAGTTTAAAGGTTCTAGTGCTAAAAGTATAGGAGGAGATAGTGGCCAGGACGGACGGACGGACAGACAGCGGAGATCAATACAATATCCCCACGCTTTTAAAGCGTGGGGATAATAGACACAAAACATGATAACAGTTTGTATTGCTAAAAAATAAGCGCATATATGACTTAAACAGAGTATACACATCGCACATACTCCTGTCACCAACCTATTGCTGTCTGGAACATGTCATATTGATGAAGCAAAGATGAAGACACTCCGGATTGAGAGCGGTGCAGCATAATAAGTATGTCATTAAACTGCGTATTCTGCATTATTTGTTCATTTTATATCATCAATGCATACTTGTTGTACATGTTAAGAACAGCCCCACCCCTTCAAAAGATGTAACCTGATCATCGCTACATATCCATCAGTCAACACAGACGAAGGGGCGACCCCTTTTTAAGAGAAATTATTTAAGATGGCGTACCGGTATTCGCACTGGTTTCTTTACGTTCCTCTTCCCTTAGCGACTCGGGTATCCCGGCTCAATTCCACTCCGTCACATATAAGTTTGATTGATTGTCATCAAAGCGGGCAAATGAGATTACGGCGTGTACTTCGGTTTACCCGACAGCACAGAGACAAAAAAACATTGAACAGTTGTTTGAGTACACATGCTTTACTTCAAATTTAACTTTAATACAAATAGTCTGTACAGATGCCAATATGGCAATATTGTCAGGACATATTCAGGGGCCTCATACAAGGCAGCCTTAGTGTAAACTACTGCGATTGAATCGTTTATTACACGATGTTAATAAAGCTTGTGTGATGTTTTTTCGTAAGCAAGTATATACATGTGAAATTCACACGGCGGAAATCGTAGGTGTGTTGTATTTGTTGCAATTTTCGGGGGGAGAAAGTTCATAAGTTCACAACACAGTATATACACTCTACATTTTATTTGCACACTAAGATAATAAATATTTACACCAATACCAACTAAACTCCCTGTATCTTTACATCTCTACGTTCAACTCTACTCTCCCACAGCTTCTCACTGTCCCTGGCTTTTTATTCAATCTGCCTACCCTCCCATATTTGGATGTGTGGATTGACACTGATAGGCCCTAACATTTAATTACTATTTATTATGGCAACTGTAGAAATATTGGACAACCAGACTTTGCCAAGCAACGGAACATACCAGTCTTACTTATTTATATAACATAGTGTTACTGTAGATATTAACAAAATGACGTCGCGGGCGGGCCGTTATTCGTATCTAGCGGGCCAATATAAATTATATTTTGTGTGATTTTTTTATATCTGAAAAGAATCGGATCGCGCGACTTCAACTGAACAAAATGGCGTCCACATTCAGTGTTATCCAACGGTGATTAATACAATTAAGCCACACATCAACGAAATAATTAAAATGATAATTAAACGTAGCACACAATTGAAATAATGAACAAATAGCGATTGCAACTGAACGTTTAACTGTACTGTTGATTAGATTCATGACACTATTTGGGCTTTAAGTTTAACAGGAGTCATCCAACCAGAGCTCTAGATAAGGATTGAGTCTAAAGGATATTTTACCCCCTGATATTATTGTTAAAAGGTATTTTACTTCTTAGTTTCAGCCATAGAGGGTATTTAGGAATATTGAGGGGTATTTTCGTTTTCCATAGAAAACTGGCATAGTACATGACGTGATTTATCTAGAAATATATTTATTATTTGTTATTAATTTAAGCAAACAGAATAAATTGTAAATGATGATATGAACAGACAACTTACATGTGTTGTATCTCTGTCTTTATTGGTTCATGTAGTACAATTAAACTAAGTTATGGCACTGCCTGTGCAATTGAAAATAAAGTAACACTACCTGTGGTATATGTAGGTTAACTTAAAACCTCTTAAACGTTATAACTTGAACAAGTTCTTTTCATAGTCACTCATCTGAACTTGTCTTCACTTTCTTGGCTCGGGGCTTATAACCCTGAAACAATCTTTTCTTTCTCCTCTTTTTATCTTTCAGCCAGACCAGTACTGCATTAGATGGGTCATATGATCCCACAGGGACCTGGTGCATGTTCATGGCAATCAGCAGGTCAAGATGAGATCTCTTCTTTGAGAGAGCTTCGAAACTTATTTTTCAGTCTGTTTTTTGTGTGTGCTGAAACTTCTTTCACATTCCACACTGGTAACTACCATACACAGGCCTATCTTGCACAGCTTGGCAAACTCGGGTAACCCGGTGCTCTCATGAATCTGGATAACTCTATGGCAGAGTGCTTTTGTTGAAAGATCTTTGTAGCAACCCATTATCATCCCATTCAATCTTGGCCATTCATCAAGCAACTTGTTTTTGTCTACTAACTTGCTAATCTTCGTTTTCTCTTCTTCAGTGCCAGTTTCTAAATCTCTCCTAACAACAGTGACCTCCTTATCTTCACCATACAACTCACTCAAAGTCTTCAAAGCAGCTACACTCTCACTTGATTCGGAACTGTTGACTATTTGTGGATTCAGGACAAGGCTGAAGTTCCTGAACACCTTACTGTCACCCTTTCTTAACATATGTTTAATGTTCTTTTCCAAACATGCCACACATTTTTCTCTTAACTTGGCAAATGCATGATCAGAATTGTCCTTGTGAGTCAAGATATCTTCACCATTCAATGATGCACATGTTGTACCATCTTCCTTGGTCCCTATTTTAATGCATGCTTTCATTTCTTTCAATCTCTGTCCATCATTGACTTTTAAATTCTGAAGTTTACCAAAAACCCGTCCACATGAGATTCTGTTTCACCAGACTGAAGAGACTGTTCTTGTAGCCTTTTACTCAGNATTTTACACGTGAGTCTTATTTCTGGGCCTTGTTTATTTATTAATAACCAGTGATAATTTTCTTTCCATGATGTGATAGTTTTGTCCGACACTTTGTCACCAAAGGTTTTTTCCGACTTTTCAACCGACGTGATAATCAAATCGCCTAGAATTATTTTTACAATACTACATCAAAATTTAGTAAACGACACTCTTATCTCAATGACAACTTTAATCCAATACTTATAGTAATAAAATAACAACGATATGCACTTCCATTTTCTGTTTTTTCCCCATCCCTTTATCTAAATTTATTTCAAACTTCACTTTTTAAAACGTTTTACGAAATCGAATGACTGCTCGGATTGATTTATTTTATTCCTCTTGAAGTTTCCCATTATACCTGACAAACACACAATCCGAAATACGTTTTGGATCCGTTCAAAGCTTTTTAAAATAAATATTTTACTATTAAATAAACCACAACGTTCGAATTGTTGTCACTAAAATTCCAGAGTGTCTAGCTTGAAGCGGCGTGTTTCTTCACATAAATTACGTCACACGAGATACGTCATAAAGGTCGTAATCAGTTGAATGAAAATAAAAGTACGGAAAGCTGGTTCGGTAATAAATTTAAGTGAAGGAACAAAATATAATGATATGTAATATAAACGATAACACACGGCTGAGCTGGGCCGGCCGTCTAAAATCGGCCGTAGCCGCATAATGGCCCTTGGGCCAAAGGCCCTCGGGCCGTTATGTCGGCAGTCGGGCCGATTATAGACGTCCGGCCCAGCTCAGCCGTTTGTTTTTGTCTAAATAATGTGGATCAATGACAAAATAATATCATGTTCTGATAACTGATGTCCACCATGTCCGATGGCATCAAGAAAGCAATCTCATATAGTTCATATGCTAAAACTTACAACATATTAAACGACCATATCAATCTCAAAACAAAAGGACATACGAACGTTTATTCACAATAATGTGATATAATAACAGATACACAAAGGAAACTTCAGCCATACAAGCAGTAAAGAAACATTATTATACTATTAGGCCTTTTATTTATGAAAAGTAAAAAGTTGTCCAACAATGAGACACTAAACAAATGTATGAAAGCACCCAAGTACACCACAAACACACACACACAAACACACACACACACACACACACACCACACACACCACACACGCGCGCGCGCGCACGCACGCACGCACGCACGCACGCACGCACGCACGCACGCACACACACACACACACACACACACACACACACACACACACATGCACGCACACGCGCATACACACACACACACGAGAGAGAGGCTCGGTGGTGTGGTAGACGCTTAATTATAACCCAACACAACACGATTAATTAAAAATATTCTGGCTTGTTATTATGTTGTCAAGTTTTGTTTGCAATTATGAAGTTTCAATTCAAAAATAAGAATGTAAATATCAAACATAGGACATATTGGGACATGTGGATTTCTTTCATTCCAAAAACTGAAACTTTGACTAATCAAAGAGGAAAATATGTCTGGATTTCTTTCGGAACATTATTGCACGTTCTCTCCTCAGTAATGATGAATTTGGTTATGAAATATGGACAGACAACTGCAATATCAACAACAACTAATCTTATTTGGAAGGTGGATTGAGCAATCTTTGATTAATTATTACTTAAGCAATACATAAACATTCTTTTATCGAAACGTCGATAATGAAGAAAGACGGTTACCGAGAAAAGGAGCTAAATGCAGTTTATAATTTTTAAATTTTCGCTTGACAAACTCTGTATATATAGTTTTCTTTAACAAAATGGTTTTCAAACATATGTATAAAAAGGTATTAATTGGCGCCGTTTAATTCCATCGTTATTTTGCCTCTTAAAACGTTATCAATTGCTTCTTATTCAACCATACAAGGTTTATGAAACCACAATACAATAATTTGCAAGTAACGAGCAGCTTAAAATCCATTTGAGGTTATTTGATACACACATTTCGTTAAATATGTGAATTTCCTTTTCAAAATGAGCGATGAATGTTTTATTGGAATATGGAAATAGTGGGCTTAAGTCAATAACTTAAAACAGGAATTAGGATATTCTAGCAATCAAATTATTTCGGGACGACGCTGTAAAAAACGATTGAAACATAGTATATTTAAAGATTAAATTCGTGTTAAATAAAACAAAAACATAGAGGATATTTAAATCTTTGTTTCGGTCCAAGTTGTCATTGCCTGTCAACATAAAACATAATTTCATAATTACGAAAACACGATCTTACTCGGAAGAAGATTATGTCTTGTTGTTGCACGTGTTTTTACAATTAATTACAAAAAACAAAAAATAAGATTTGCACAATGTCGCGTATTTTGACGGAAAAAAAAAACGTTATTACACGTTCCATCTTGGTATTTCATGTTTGTTGGACAATTAATAACAAAAACAAAACAGACGTTCTTTGTACAAGTTCGCGTTTTTTGAAGGCATTTTGTTGATTACATTACATTTCATTGTCGCTCACTTTGTGCACCGTTAACGCTTTATTAAAATTATACTACAATGAAATGGACCTTTAGTGAAATAATCGGGTTGCTTGTCACTGGTATTCTCAACTTATTCAAGACATTAAGGTACCTTTTACACATTGTAATGTTGACATGATTATTACCCTTTGAACAAGTATATATGCTACCACCTAAACAAAATATGGTTTTAGTCCAGTAATAAGAAAAGGATGCATAACTGACTTTACACTGTAACAACCTGCACTGCAACAAACCATACAAAGAATAAAAAAAAAAAAAAAAAAAAAAAAAAAAAATGAAAAATATATTTAACGAGAAAAAAACATATTATTGAAAACACTTAATTCAATGGCAAAACAATTAATTAGAAACCCTTTTCTATAAGAATGATTCTAATAATAAACAAGTTTAATTATTTAGGAATTAGTATACCCGTGTCTTCTACTATATATGCACAACGTCCACTATTAATGTTTACTCATTGTCCTAAACAAACTTCTCAGTAGTCATTCCCTAAGCATGCTTCAATTAAATATTCCATTGCTGTTAAATATTTGAATTTTGTGTTTAAATTATCTCAGAATAAAATGTTGTCTAATTCATACTTTTTTAAATTATTTTTTGTTATCTTTTAAAAACACATACAAATGTTGGATGTAGATCTCATTAGTTAATCCGTCTGATGGTACCATGTTTCTATATTGTTAACGCCAAATATGTTTTGTCATTGCTGTTAATATGGATTGTGGTAGGGCATCCCAAGGACAGATTATATAATAGAATTGAAGGGATATTAAGTCGAGACAAGAACCGTTTGTTTTTTCGAAAATTAGTGGAATATCTTAACTGTGATACCAAAATAAAGGACATAAAGTGAACTATCTAACAGTGTAAAAAGTGCTATTGAAATGACAGGAAGACAAAGGAAAAATACAATGAAAAGAAGTGAAAGTGATGAGGAATTTGACGGCGGTAAACGGGTAAATACTAAAAAATTCGCCAATGGCGGTTGGATCAATCAGCCAAGTATTAGGCGAGGCGAAGTCAATTCAGTCCTATACAACAAAGAGATTATTGTGAGCGCAAGTAACGCATTCGACGTGCTAAATAGTGTGAGCAAGAGTGATACCAACGACACTAATCAATTTTCCGAGTCAATGCTGCCTGGACCTATGGAAGGTTCTAGTAATATGCACCGGCACGATATGGGGTAAACAAACGCGGACATAATCATCATTCTTTGCAAAATTGACGTAAAACTAAATGATATGGACTCAAGATGAAAGACACTCGAATGTTTGGAAAAGAAAATGAACAATTTCGAAAAGGAGCTCAAAAACTATGTGTACTTATTGACACCTTTGCCAAGAAAACATGGGACAAAGTCGACAGGGTGGAAGATCACATTGAGTCTGTAAGCATTGATATTGAGGGGGGCAAGGAGAAACATATCAGACTTGGAACAGGACAACAAAAAATTAGGAGAGGATATGAATTATGTGCAATCCCAAAGCATGAGAAATAACTATTATAAGATTCGGCAACATCTGCGAAGAACCAAATTAAACGCCGACAAAATGTGAGCAAATAGTGAGAGACTTCATATCGGATAAGCTCAAATTAACCAAAGAAGCGGTGGCTGCTATGAGATTTGAAAGAGTGCACAGGATGAGCCATAACAACGCAACAGGAAGAGGAACTACCGGAAACGGCGAGAAACATTTAACACGTTTGCTTTGGGGCAACTTACTGGTATTTATTGTAAATGGGCTGTTCAAGATAAACAACTTTAATCAATATTGTGTTTGTTATTTCACTTACTCAGCCACGTGAAAGAATTTATTGCGTTTATATTGCAGTCATCTTAATTTGTCAACATCACTTCTCAATTTTAAGTAAATGTATATGTATATACATGCCTTGTTTCTTGATGCTAAAACTTTTTAATTGCACATAGAAAGACTTAGAAGCTGCCACAAGTGTATGATCAATCCGCTATGTTTGTGTTAAATAATACATTAAAATCAAGGGGAAAAAAACAACAGATTTGTTACAGCTCCTGCATTTCAACACAACCCTCTTAAAATCATGATTGAATTTGTTTTATACTTTATACTCGATTTTGTTAGCAAAAACGTTTTGCAGGTTAAATGATTACAAAGCGTACTTTCATTACTTTTTCTAGATTACCAAAATACTGGTACGATCAGATATGGAAAGCATTCAAGCCTATAGCTATTTGTCAATACGATGTTTCAAAGCCATACAGAAATGCACTTACAATGTTATCGGGCATATCGCCTGATCTGGAATGTGAAATGCGTTTACAGTTCCAGAGCCAGGCCGTAATGGAGGAACTTGTATTGGGACAGTTTCTCTGTACAGAAGTCGGCCGCATAGGACATGGTATGGGTAGCAACCAAACTCATGATCTGGAAGCAGGAAATGCATTTCTTAAGATTGTGTCTAAAAACGGGAAGAAGTATTGACATTCAATTTTTTAAGTTAAGTCTCAAAATGTATTACACCAGAACAATACTCTTCTGTAGCTAATGTTTAAAATGTAAAAAGGTCACACAGTAAAGACAGAAGGAAAATGCATTTCTTCAGTTAATGTGTAATGTGTAAAACGGAAAGGCAAACTACTGCAAAATTCTTTTTATTCATTCAAGTCTTGTCATAACAGTTGCCGACCTAATTTGCATGTTATAAACAAGGCAAATCTCTTATAGTGACTTCCCCACCCGATTAATCGTGGACACATGATATATACACTCACTGACGCAAATTCCTTTTTTTTTTTCCATGAATGCATGTGTCGTGGAAATGGTCATTTTTGAAAAACCACGAAATTTAATGCCGACGAATGTAATGATTTTGAAGCTTGTTTTTTCAACAATTATCCTTTCATTAGAAGGGTCTGGTATTAATATAATGAATCAAACACAAATATTTTTCATTATGAATAAAACTTGATTTGAAAACAATGATGACATGTTTGCATTCAAAATGGATGAAAATAACCAAATAGGGAAGATTTGTAGCCTTACAATTCATAAATATACCAAAAGAATCAATACTAATTGTGCACACAGTTTTGAACTGAAAAAGTATGAATCCATTTTTAGTAAGAAAACATTACATTCAACAACATGCATACATTCAAATCTCCATAAGGGCTACAAAATTGAAACTTATATGACTTAAACAACAAATTTAATATACATGGCGAAATAGCAATTTTTCTGTAAGCCAGAAGGCCTGCAAATATTCACATCACAAACACGTAAAATGAGGGATTAGGCAGTGCATAGCAAAGGAGGCAGTCAGTCTTGAAATATAAAACCATAAATAAGGAATATTGTTTGTTTAATCTGCGCTGCCTTAAGCTTATTAAATGATGGGTTGGCAGGAAACATATGACTCACATCAATTAATTTCCTTTTTACAGCTGAAAACATAGTTAACAAGAAGATGTAAACTAATGAATATGTTCCAATATCACAAAATTACCAAATGCTCTTAGTAAAACCACAAATAAAATTGTCAAGCTAGCTTTGGTATAAAGGGGATTATGACAAAAAAAGATATCCAGGCATGATGATTAAATAATATTATGTTGGCACTAAGACATCTGAATCTGAAGCAATTATGCATGTTATCTGGAAATGGTTACATCAGAAAGTGTTAAAAATATTTTCAGAAATTACATTCGCTAATTAGAGATTTTAGTAGATATGTTAATAGCCATTGGCTATTTTTGCTACTGGTCACGCTTACATAGAGTATAATCTAAATATGATTGACATGCTAGAAAGAGTATATGAATGTGTTCACAAAATATTTGTAAAATTTATGATTTTAAGGGTAAGATACGAAAATGTGTCTCTTCTCAACTAACGTGTGTGCAATGCGCTGTGCATGATGTGTAATCACTTCTTTCAAGATCGATGAAACCATGCCGGGAATGTTGTTTCGTATTTTTAGTTGTTAGTCAATGATTATAATGTTTATCGAAGTACTGAGCTTTTTCTAGTCTTGGGAAAAATACCTGGATTTCCATTTGGGGGGAGTATCAACACAACTGCGAGAGGGATTACATTCTGTATTTTATTCTTCCTCGGTTTATATCTTAGTGTTTGCTCATTCGAAGTGTGCTTACGCATCGTTATGCACACGGCACTAACGTACTGACGTAACGGTATGTATTAAATGCAATTGCGCATGTGATGATTCAGTCAGAAAGTTATAATAGCACGTTATTAAAGCCCATAAAACATTTTATACAATATCTGTGACATCTTCCGCCATGAGGAACGTCGTTCTCTTCTCGTGTCTTGTCGCAGTGGGTAAGTCATTTTATTTCGTATTCAATTTATTAATATATATTTTGAAATAGTATTAGCTGCACTTGTTGATCGTTTATGAAGCAATAGTCATTCAACGCAGTTTGTGTATTATTTCGATTAAATATTGATTATAAACGTGACTCGCTGAAAGGCCGTTAGACTTTCCTAATAAATGATTAAGCAATGTTTGTTTTATTGGCTGGTTGTTGTTTTTTTTTAATCAGAGTGGCGGGTCTAATTTACGTCATAAACATGAAGTGTCTACAAAGTGAAAACATTGAAATATAAAGACAAGGTTCAGGCTCACATATAAACCCATCGATTTAGGGGATCGAAGGTCCAAAACATTATGCATACGTCTAAATAGGAATCTGGAAAACCTTGTAAGGTTTTTGATCGAGGGATAAAGCAACCAATACCAGTTGACTTCAACAAAGCACAAAAACATGAAGATTTGATAATAATCTTCGAAAATATGAAATATAAATAGCTTGAATATATAACTGGATCAAAATTTAGCCATTCATATGTGTCTTTTAATTTTCATAAAGGACACAAATTCATAAATTCATAAAGGACACAAATTGTTTGTTCAAATGTCACGCAAAGGTCAGTTCTCTTAGGACATTTTTTTTATAGTTTTTTTAAAAACCAAATTTTAAAGGATCATGAGAATAATATGAAATTTGGAACATATCTCAAGTAATGGGATATACACGATATGGGATTCAAACAATTATCATTCTGTGTGTCATGTTGTAAAAAATAATACGTATGTGTTAAGCTTCGTTATTTTTTAACTTACCCTTTTGTAATTGAAGTAATGAATAAAGAAACGTATTGTGAAAAAGGGTCTGTAAGTATTCGTCCCTTTTTATTGACTCTAAAAAACGGTGGTTATACTTTAAAGGGACTGTAAACCACGAATGACGAAAAAATAAAAGTTCTAAAATACCGTATTTTTTACAATTATTATTTTATATTGATTAAAATATCATGACTGGTATATTACATTACTTAAAAAAAAAATCATATTTTCAGTATATTCGGTAATAAAATTTCGCGATGTACAATCGAAAGTACATCGCGAAAATAGGTGACATAACGATATACACACTATAAATAACGCAAGTAGATTGATCATTTTATATATAAAATATATACAATTCACTACGCATGCACAATTTGCATTCCTGGGTTTACCACGTGACGATGATGATCAATCTACTTGCGTTATTTATAGTTAACTGGTAGTTACCTGGTAGACATACCCAGTAAAAATAAATAAATAAAAAAATAAGTAAAAATAAAAAAAAACTACTTTTTTCAAGTAATGTTATATACCAGTCGTGATATTTTAATCAATATAAACTAATAATTGTAAAAAATACGGTATTTTAGAACTTTTCTTTTTTCGTCATTCGTGATTTACAGTCCCTTTAATACTAGATTAAAACAATTTAAACCAATAACTGTTTTGTTTTTTTTATAACTCGTCATCCGAAAGTACATCCTTAATAAATATTTGGGATTATTTTTTACTTAATTACAAACATTCATTTTATACGATTTGATCAGATTGGGCCGTGATTTTTTTTTCAAATTGACTGTTTTCCATATACTGATTTAATAATCTACGAACTAGTAATACTTTATGATACAAATGGTGATGATATAAAAAAATATATTCTGTTCTGCAATGTTGAGTGTATTTGTTATTACTTTATAAATACTTTATAATCCAGTTATAAATGTTCCTTTTTCATTTTTTTTCCAGCGCCAGTCTGTAAAACTGTAACTTGTAGCGGTTTTAATTGGTAAACACATTACGCAGTGTGTATATAATTGCATGTGTATTTAAGCCGAGACGTATTACGTAACTTTTGCCTTGTAATTAATTATTAAATGATGTGTTGTTAAACTTTGTTAAACTTTGTTGACGGGCTAAATGAAGACGGAATTCCTCGTTTTATAGTCTAGCGCGGTTTGTATAATTCTACAGGAGCGCATTTTATTTTAATTATAAAATACATGTATTACGAGTTCAATTCTGGATCTGAGTACATATTCTCAAATTTGACATTAACATTAGCAGAAAGAAAAAAAAAGTTAGGCTACCTATAGTAGTACTATGAACATATTGAATTATCTCGCCTGTTATTTTTTATGAAGGCCAACCTTTAAAAAATACGGGTATTGTTTTGAAGAAGAAAGTAGATAAATGCAACCTAAAAATGCATACAAAATGATATATTATAAGCTCCGCCCTTAACGTTTATTGCTTAATTTTACCAGAGTTGATGTTTCTGTGTCAAAGTAATATAAAGTCCCCACACTGATAATTCATTTTTCTACCCGTTAAAACGCGCGGTTGCTATTAACTGACAAAATACTTATTTGTTTAAAAAAAATCATGATACATATAGAAAGCTCTCACGAATTAGCGGGCTCCCCACTTTATCCCATTAAAAATGGTGAAATATTTAATAAGAAATCCTTGAAAATGTTACCCGAGTCGCGCTTTTGTTGACAGTTGTCTCCCCACACAGATCATTAAAAGTCACGTGGTATAGGCACCGTGAAACCATCATTACTTCAATTCATACAAAATCATCATTGAACATTTTAAGAATTCAACACGGTCTTCATGGAAAATGTTAAGCCCCTTGCGTATGTTTCAAGAATTAAATATTCTGCATGGAACGACTGGAGCTTGCTTATATTTATAAAAAAAAAAACAGTCTTCATGAATGAGTGAAGCATATGCTTTGAGAATTAAACAGTCTTTGTCGAACGAGTGACAAGAACATGGTGTAATATATCATAAGGTTTAGTATTCAAAGCTGGTGTTGGACAATGTTGCTGTATGCGGCCGTTTCCTCCCGTTTCAGTTCTGGTCAGCACGTGCTGGGGTCAATGCCCCAATGGTTTCCCCCCTCTTTCGGACAACAACTGTGGACTCGAAGGGGCTGTTTGCCCTGACTTCTCCTCCTGCGAGATCGCCCCCGTGGGCGCCAATGCTGTCTGCTGTCGTAAGTAGTATGTCCTATCAATTGATTGTCATTCGAGAAAGGTTCCATAAGGTAAGCGGTTTCGGTTAATGCTTTTTGGCTGCTGTTTCTTTACTTTGTCTGTCATTGGAAACAAGAAAATCTGTATTTAGATAGGGTTAATGTGCCAAAGACAAGCCTACAAAACGGCACGAGGTTGAAAGTCCCAACATGCATGGTTCCATACATATTAATGTAAGTAATTGTTCCCATACCAACACTTGCTGTTTATGCATGTATTTTCCTCTTAATAAATCGTGCTTGTAGAGCGTATATGCGCATGTGAACTACCGATAAGACCAATGGTGTATACGTGACAATTGCACTCTTTCGAAGGGTCTTGGTTATCAGCCAAAGAAAAACACTCGCTGTTTATTTAGTTCATTCACTTTTCAAGAAAACCTCATTTCAGCGACCCACTGCAAAACTTGTCAAATCTCTAAGGATCATTTTTATGAGACATAGACAACATACTCTATTAATTAATTCATAAACTGAGCAAGAAAACTTTATTTCAGCCTACTGCCGCAACGGTCCTCCGCTGTTGGACCCTAGCGGGACGGCCATCAACTGCGGGCGAGGTGGAGTAGAGTGCCCCCTGGATTACTACTGTGAGATTGAGCAGGGCGACAGGTGGACAGTGTGCTGTAGGAACTGAGACAACAAATTAGTCATTGAAAAAAAAACTTTGTATGATTCAAATATTGTTGTAAACAATAATAACTATATCAAAGTCGCCGATTATGCCACTTCACTTGAAGTAGTAATTTCCTTTATCGAGATACATTACGGGATTCACTCAGTACCACAAATACCAAGAACAACAAAGTAGAGAGAAATGTTGTAATAAAAGAATACACGAAAATCAAAAGCATATTCAACATTTAAAAGTGTTTGTGTCGGACGATTAAATCCATTGATTTCGCAATAATGGCTCTCTTGAAACCGGGAGCTCCCTAGTTCGATATCCGCTTCGTGATTTCCCAAGATCTTTCAGAAGATTTCCACACGTTCTAGCAAGGAAATGGGCATTTTCTAAATAAATCAAAGACATGCAATAGAGCTACGATAAATGAACCGCTTCATGCAAAAATAGGGCGTATGCCATATGCGACCAGCGTTGCTCCAGCCCAGCCTGCGCATCCGCGCGGTCCGGTCAGGAGCTGCAATGACCGCTTATGAGATTACAAAACCTTGCGTAAATGGACAGCGTAGCATAAGACCACTTTTCGAATGACGAGGCTATAATGGGCTTAAACAAAAAAACGTAATACAATGATCAAGCTTTGTGTTGCTGGATAAACAAGAGTTTGTCACAGTATTGAAGATTTTACTCAGACGCCGCATGTCGTAAGTTGAAAGAATCCTGTTAAACAAGTTTTTAGTTAAAACAGGAAGCACAATTTACCAATATTAACATTCGAAAATAACAAGTACATATGCATAACTTCATTTCACATGGAAGAATGCATGAAAAGTTACATCGTGAACACTGAAAACTTCGTGAGACAGGTTTGTGTTAACGGACCAACAAACGGACGAACCGATTGACGGACCGACAAAAGGACAGGCGGACACACAAAGGATGAATGGATGTCCATTATGAATCGTTTATTTCCCATTGACTATATCACGGCCGATAATCACGGGCGCCACCTCTTTTTTGCGATGCATTTATAAATGAGCCAATGCTACTTCCGAGATGGCGCTAAGGACCGGATGTTTTGAAATTTCATGGATAATTCTACAGGGTGAGTAGGGTTTATAGGGGTTTTTGCAACATATTTGGCATTCTTTTAGAAATCAGGCAATGTAGTGCGATTCGGCGAAGATTTATTCATCCACAAATGTACAGTAACATATAATTACAACTCATTTGGAAACGTGATGACCTTTAAATGTTCAGGCATGGTGAATTTTTAAAAGAAATTGATGTATTTTGCCTGTGTGACGAGCACATTACCACCCAATGAAATCGCTAACGACATCAAACCATTGCTTTAAACATGTACACGTTGTTGCATGCCCAAACACATTGGCTTCTTGTCGCACTAATAGATAATTTTGCATTCTTCCAAAAGAGATGGAGCCAATGCCTAGGAGGTGGCGCTAATGACAGTTGGTGGCGCCAATGCAAATTTTCAGCTATTTTAATTTTCGGTGCCGACCTCACACTTTTTGTGTGGTAATCCAGGATGGGTGTTCGATCTTTTTTCTTAATTCGATCATAATGAAATATAATTGAAAAAGAAACGTCTACATAATTATGAAGAAAAATGTGTTGCAAAAAGATTTTGAAGAGTTGTGTCATTGTATATACTATAAAACTGGAAAGTAACTTTAGTATAATAAAAAAGGTTAACGATTTAAGACCCAGCTATCCTAATATTTTGGAGATGTTAGTGGGAACAAACGACATATTTTAGCCTTATTAAGATTAAGCGTAACATCTTTTAATTATTTCGTAAATTATCTTTCTGTATAAACACATTTGTTGTAGAAGAAATATTTTGAGAATGTTGAGAATTTAGCTATTGGATTGATTGAGTTTTACATATTTAAGGTTTATATTGTACATTTTTTATTCTGTCGCTGACCTCTTAATTGAGTTGGTTATTTATATATTTACAGATTTACATCTTGTTTTTTTTTTAAGAATGTGTAAATGTTCTGTACAGATTTGGGTTTACGTATTTACGTTGAAAAATAAAAAGAAATATGAAAAGGGAACATTATCTATCAAATGTAAGTCATGTGATGATTCAAATATCGTGCATTCGCGCCACCTCCTATCATTTGCGCCACCTCCTTGGCATGGGCTCCATCTCTTTTGGAAAAATACAAAATTATCTATTAAATCTGCAAGAAGACAATGTGCTTGTGCATGCAGCAACTAGTATATTATGAACGCACTCGTTTCATGTCGTAAGCGAATAAATCGGGTGGAAATTTGCTCGTCACACAGGCAAAATACATCGATTTGCTTTCAAAAACTCCACCATGCCAAAACTTATAAAGGTCCTCAAGTTGCCAAATCGGTTGTGATTGTATGTTCCTGTATATTGGTGGATGAATTAATCTTCGCTGAATCGCACTACATTGTCCGATTTTAAAATAATGCGACAATTGTTGAAAAAACCATATAAAACCTACTCTCCCTGAAGAATTATCGATGCAAATTCAAAACATCCGGGTCTTAGCGCCACCTCGGAAGTAGCATTGGCTCGTTTATTAATGCATCGCAAACAAGAGGTGGCGCCCGTGATAACAGGTCGTGTATGTGGCGGGGGAGGCGTATAATAAACAGTTTGACTTAGCTTAATAACTAAGACCGTTAATAATTAAAGCTTTATTAATGCCAAATGGGCATATTTCTTAACAAGTTTTATCACAGCTTATCTGGTTGATGATAGATATAAAAACAAGTTCTATACAATCATACAGGGATTCAATAGATTTTAAAAACCAGGAGTCAATGACTCCTGGACTGAAATTTTGAGGAGTCAAATTGAAAAATGTTGGGGTCAATTTTGAAGCGCAAAAAATAAGTGTACATGAATTGTGTTTTTGTCTGTATTATTCCATTTTTTTAGATGACATAATTTGCATACAAAATGATTTATATAAAGGAACACAAGTAATATCATAAACTTTGTATTAATAATACTATACTGTTATCAACTAATTTATAATTCATGTAACTTGCACCATTAATTCTTTTGTTCACTATAAATTACTTGCAGTTATTCACAAGCCTCACTTCCTAGGTAAATGAATTAGTCAACAAAAATGTAGTTGTTGTTGAATTAGTCGTTAATTGACGTATTTTTTCTAAAGTTTCAATGGGACTTTCCCATTGAGTGCATTTATTCCACTGTAACATGTACCGAGTTGCAATTTAGTTACAGCACTTTTGCAACACGCACGCTTTCCATGCGTGACAGTCGACATCAACAATTTCGCGCTCTTATTAAAACACGGGTTTTACAGGGCATACATGTATAGTGATTGGTGTACGCTGTAGATGGAAATTTGTACCAGCAAATCCCGTGGCTGTAGAAAAACGATGTGCTTCAGTTCTATAAATGGACATGATGAAATATACATGTACTGAAATTGAAGTGTTGCCGCATAAAACGGATATTGTTTTCACAACTTTCTCGCCATAAGTAATTAATTGCTCACCATAAAGGTGTGATGATGATGCTCGGCACCGTCTTTCAAGTACTTTTTAATTACTGAATTACAACTTTCACAAACAATAAATCCAATCGGAGTTAACACAGTTCACAAACGATTGTGTAACGGTTACGA